>JAXDDX010000134.1:97500-580000 GCA_034670405.1 Hoplostethus atlanticus | reverse complement strand
GGAGAGATAGAGGAGGAGGAGGTGAGGAGGGGGGAGAGGAGGAAGGGCGGCTGCCAGTAGCCCCGCTCCCTCCTCTCCTCTCTGTACCTCTCCTGGCTAACTGTAAACATCTGGCCTTGCCGCTCTCTCTTTGACTCTCGTTTTTACATTATGCTCTGTCTCCCCCCTGCTGTGTCTCTTCCACTCTCTCTTTCTTCATCTCCCTTTCTGTCTTACTCTTTTCTTCTCATGCTGTCTTTTTTTCTCTCTCTTCCTTCTCCACTTCCACCCCTCCGCTCCTCGCCGACTCTCAAACGAGCACACGTGCACAACATGCAGACATTAACTCATACATAGTAGCCTGTCAATCAAATCCCTTTCAAATGGAAATGACGCTTTTTTCTTAGGGCCTTGGTCTGCTGTATCACACACACACACACACACACACACACACACACACACACACACACACACACACACACACACACATACATTTTAACCTGTTTTGTCTTGACTTGACTCGACTTGACATTACATCATTCAAACGAGCTGTGATCGTTGAAGGCGGCAGACACTCTACATGCAAAAACATAGGAACACACACACACACACACACACACACACACACACACACACACACACAGTGACCTCTAACCCTATCAGAAAGGACTGATTTCAGTGAACTCATCCAGCTCATACTGTCTACTAACTGTATAGTTTCTCAATCTGGATCCGTTTTTTCCTCCATTACACAATTTATCTTCATGCAGGAGATTATGGGCTGCTCTTATGTTTCAACCGGACCTCAGATGTGGACTTTGCAAAGGACAAATCATTCTTTGGGAATTATTCTGTCTAAAGCCATTAGCCCAAGCAAAGCAGACCGGGGGAGATAAGAGAGAGTGTTCAGGGCCCTGGGTGAGGGCTGGGGAGGCATGTTTTAAACATACACCACCGTTTCTCCCTGCTCTTTTTACATGCCGTGGAGAAGACCCAACCCATCTGGTTTGGATAGTATCACACATCATAATGGGAGCCGGATAAATCCAATGGAATTCAATGAGAATCTTTCCCTGGGAAAAAAGAGCTGTCTGTAAAATGGGTTAGGATCAGTGGAAGTCGGGATGTTAGCGGTGGACTACGGGCTTTAGCAGGAGATAAGCGCAGAATGACCTAAGCCAGGGCGTACGCTGCAAAAGAAATTGACAATTTTTGTATTGAGTCTTACTGAATTTTCTAGAAACAAGTATCAAGAAAATGACACTTGATTTGAGAAAATTATTGAAACTGAAGTTGATTTGCAATGGAAGCAAGTAGAATTATCTCACCCCTTTAGCTGATTTTTTTTCTCTTGTTTGAGTAAAAATACGATTTTTAAGACTTAAACTGACTTGTCAAGAGGGATATTATTTTCAAATCTATTGTCACCTGTTGTTCCCACACCTGTGAACACACATAAAAATAGGTATTTTTACTTCTCAGTGATTTCAATGGGGATACAATAGAGACAATTTAATAGCCCCTAACAGCTAACAGTGCCTGTACCTTCAATGGCTCTATTGAAAAAAAAAAAAAAAAAAAGGTATATATATATATATACCATTTTTTTTTAATATTTCTTTTTTAATTGTATTTTATTTTTTCACCAACCAGCATGTTTTCATTCATTCACTTCAATCAGAAATTGGAAGAAATATTTAAAAGTGGACAAATCACTCACTTCCTAACAGTCGGATGTGTCTATCCCGTCTCCTACCTGCTCCTATACAACTGAAGAACCATTCAGCTGTTCGGCCTGTTCCACAGCCCTGGGCCCTTGATGAAAGAAAACAAAAATTAGCACTATTTCCCCCTATAATTTTCCACCGCTCTTTTAGCCCCCCTCCCCTTTTCTCTCTTTCTTTCTCTCTGTCTCCTTCCCCTCTCGTGGGCATTTCACGGCAAGGGACCAGCTGTGGGCTTTTTCACTCCAGATCAAACGATACTTTATTATTTTCTCAGTTTTTCGGAGAGGCAGGAAAGCTGGGATGACTGGTGCAGCAGCGGGGTTGCCAAGTCAAACAGCAGGGTTTGTTTGTGGACAAGTGTAGGGAGAGCAGGGGCTATCCCCCCCTGCAGGCTCTTATTAAGAGGACAGACAGGGGGCACTGGGGAAGGGAGGGGTGTATATGTGTGTGTGTGTGTGTGTGTGTGTGTGTGTGTGTGTGGTGGGGTGGGGGGTAGAGCATGGGAGCCTAGGTCTGGTTTTAGTGGGGAGGGGAAGAAGGATGGAGAGGAGGACAGGAGTGGAGGTGGAGAGAATGGACTTTTGGCAGAGGAAGGAGGGATAACAAAGAGCTAAGGGGGGGTATATTTTGGAGGGATTGGCATCCCTGCAAGGCTAACAGGGAATAGGTACCCTCCCTCCCCCCCACCACCAGGGCGAGGGAGACAGGAGGGGAGGAAGGAAGGAAGAAGGAGAGGGAAGAATGGGTGGCTTTCTGTGGAAGCATGGGAGCTGCAGGCCTCTGCCACTGGGATTGTCCCCCTGGTAATCCCTGGATTTCCTGGGCTGAGACAGGAGATAGACCAGGCAGGGTGAGAGACTTAGCGAGTGAGATAGAGAGAGAGGGAGTGAAAGAGGAGAGTGGGTGTGGGAAGAGAAAGAGAGACAAGGAGGGAAAACAACATCCAAACCGGAGGGACTGTCTGACCAGAAAAGATCAGAAAAAGTGAAGAGAATGGTCTTTTCTGTTGTAGTTTACAAGGTGCGGCTTGTATACAGGGAATGCTCAGTGTGTGTGTTGTTTACCTATGTGTGTGTGTGTGTGTGATGGTGACTGCATGTGTGTGTGTGTGTGTGTGTATGATTGTGAGATCGTCGGTGATCGTGTGCGTGTGTGTATAATTATTAGCGTGTGTGCTGATGTGTGTTTGTGTGTGTGCATGCATGTGTGTGTATAGTGGGTATTAAGAGGGATCAAGATTTGGAAGACGAGGAGGTTCTGGCTTGCTGTAGCCCATGCCAGATGTGATCAGTTGAAAGCGCTGCTTACCTTCAAATAAGCAAATGTTACACACACAAAGGCGCCGAGGGGCTGTAAAAATATCTTGGCAATGCTCTGACGTTGGAAGTCGCATTTGAGGCATTTTTATGTTTGAATGTTGCTTTTACAGCCCTTGACAGGTTACAGGGTTCCCTGGAAGAAAAAAAAAATTAAACTGAGAACAGCTTTTGAGGACCTTGTTGATAAAACCGGAGGAGACAACTGGTGAAACGATCACATGAGACTGTCCAGGCAACTTTGATGTGGTCTTGTGTGACACCACCTCACTTACTGTTCTCTATACTGTAATGCACTCAAGGTGCTTTTCAGAGCTGGCGTAGCATAAAAGATCAGACAGCGGGCAGGCCTTTAAAAGACCCCCGCCGCCGGTACACGCACAACATGACACATTCAAAGGTGGAGTCATACTGAGGTAGCACGGGTTAAGAGGAAATGCACACAAGGGGCATTTTAACGAACGCTTTCAATGGTTCTCTGCTGTGAATGTGAAGGGGAACTCATACACCTCGGTCTCCACCCTTTTTTAGGGGTGCTCTGCGGGGTACGGGGATGAGATATCGTGCTTGTCCTTTTCTTGGATTGCCCTGGATGTTATTTCAACCTCCCTTCTCCTTCCCTCCTGGCCTCCTCCTCCCTCCCTCGCACCCCAGGGTGCTGTGAACCCAATCCCCTCTGGGTCGTCTGGGAGAGGCTGCGTCAGCCCCCCAGAGGAACCCAGCAGTGCGTGTCCTGGGTCAGGTGGTGTCGCTCTTCTCTTTCTCTGATGGTGAAACAGAATCGTCTCTCGGGGGAAAAGAGACAGAGCACGTCTCCTCAAAGCTGTGTGTTTCTTTATCGGCGAGTGATTCAGTGACCAGAGATGAAGAGACGGGGTGACAGAGACAGCATTTAGACGCTCTGGCAAATCTGCTTCTGTGACTGTTTCTCTGTCGCGAAGAGGAAGAGGAAGAAGAAGGATAAGAACCAATAACAGCCGTTCACTCGTTCCACCATCTTCCATTGCAAGACATTGTTTGCGCTGGTAGAACAGCATCCCTCTTCCTCTGGTTTGTGCCGTAAAGCGACTTCCATTTGTGCTGTAAAACAGTCCAGCAGATTTCTTGTGGATCACCATGTAAAATGCAGCGTAGAGGCTGCCAGTCTTTTCAACAATGGTCTCTTGTTTACAGTAATTGTAATAATGTCTCAAAATGAATGTGGTTATGATCAAATTGGTATTAAAATGTAATAATTTGAGAAGATGAAGGGAAAGAGTAAGCGAGAGTGAGGGAGAAACGGGGAGAGGTGTGTGTGGGAACAGGCCTTCTCAGATCTGCTGCCTGACGCTGGCAGGCCCCGCTGGGCTTTTCATCCACCTGCCTGCCTGGTTGTACCCAGTGCCCATGCCAGGCCTCACCATGCTCCTTGTATACCCACCAACCCAACCTTCCTCTGCACAAAACGTAGAAGGATCACCTCCATCTGTACAGCACATGCTCCTCACACATAACAAGCCTTTATTTGGTTTACCATTCTCTCACGCTTTCCTCTCTCTCTGGCTTTTGTTCGTTCTCGCTCTCTGTCCTCCTCATGCCATTACTCTCCCCTTGCTTTGTTCTTTCTTTTTCTCTGTCTGTTTGCAGGAAAGTGGAATGGCATCTCAGTCTTTTACCACCGTTGGGGAGGGACAAAGTGTGTGATGGAAGATGAAATAAAAGGGTTATGGTGAAAGAAAGTGGAACAAGAGGCAGGGAAGAGAAAGAGACAGACAGGTGGAGACTTCTCTGATGGTCACGTGACGGTGTGCTGCTGTTGTTGTTGCTGTTTGCTGCAGATGTACGCCTTATATTTGCTTTTACCAACTCCTAGCCGTGAAGCAAATTGCACTTCATTAAAGGTTTTTGGCCTACAGTTTGACACTTCCTTCTGAGGTATTGCAGCCTGAAGCTACAGGTGGAGACACCCCTTTATTTCCATCCTTCTCACATTCTCCGATTCAGATTTAAAGAGGTATAATAGGGGAGTGAGGTAGTCGACATGAGTGAGCTCTCCCCGTTCCAACACCTTGTCATCAGCACCTACTCATTACAAGCTACAGCGCCGTAAAAACCTTCAGACGGAAAACCAGCTAACACTAATGCTAGCAAACAGCCAGGGTTTAATGCACTTCAAGGTCAATTGCTGCTTTGCACACACGTGTTGATAAATGACGTTTTTGTGGAACATAAAAGCTCTCTCTGATTTCTCTCTCTGATTTCTTTTTTTTTTCTCCCCCTTCTTTCCAGCGCTCGCTAATGAATTTTTGGAGTGCTGCACTCAGATTGGAGGCTCCAAGACCATCCGTGTGCTCTTCTGTTTCCAGCTTTGTTCTTATAAAGCCTTTATTTAATTATGATGGGAGTTTCTCACGCATGCATTAGATGAGAGAGAGAGAGAGAGAGAGAGAGAGAGGTAGAGGGAGAGAGAGAGAGACCTGTGTGGTAGTAAACCATGTGGTGATCAGTGAGTCAGTGTTGGTTACTTTGAAAAGTCCTGGCTGTAAAGGAACCGGTCTGTCAGAGTGAGCGGGCCACTTCAGCACAAGAACACCCACTCTGTCAGTCAACACATGCT
Organism: Hoplostethus atlanticus; assembly: GCA_034670405.1. Lineage (NCBI taxonomy): Eukaryota > Metazoa > Chordata > Actinopteri > Trachichthyiformes > Trachichthyidae > Hoplostethus > Hoplostethus atlanticus. Next base: position 574,382 of record JAXDDX010000134.1, on the reverse strand, counting down.
TGCGCGCACACATGCACACATGCACACATGCACACGCACACAGTGTTTGCATTTTTTCCTCTCTCTCGCTCTCTCTCTCCACCAGTGATTGACGTGCTCTCTCATTCAGCCCGGCACAAACTCTGGCGCCATGGTTACAGCTCAGAGATGTGCTTTCCCCGGGAGACGAACAATATTGAAATAACAACGTCCTTAACAACCCAACCGCCCCTTTTACCACCCACACCTCCTTTCCTTTTCTAGCCTGCACCCTCCTCTACACTCACCCTCCTGTCTTTCTTGTCTGTCTTGTATGGTGCAGTTTGCAGTGTTCAGGGAAACTCCCGCAGTTGGCAGCAGTACAGATGGTCTGGCAGGTGTGTGTGCTCTGCCAGCCCCAGTCCGCTCTCTGCCCACGGCCCGCTCTGGTGTTTCTCTTGGAAAAGTCCCCGAGAAATGGCGGCACGCCCTGTGGGTCAAGAGCTTGGGGCAGTGGGCACTCACTGCCAAAGTATCAGCATCTGCAGCAGCAAAATTAGCTACTGTAGCTAGTTAGCCACTAGGCACATTTCAGCTTCTCTCAGACTGGCATCACACCCCAACATGACCTGGTGTTTGGAGGGGGAAATACAGACAATAAAAGCAGCTCACGCGAGATGGAAATAGAAACTGAAATGAGGTATACTGTCATTACTAAGCCAGCAGGGGGGCTGCTGGATCTGGGAGGCCTGGTGGTGAGGTATGAGCTGAGGAAAGCATGGAAGGCATATTTTTTCAGGACTGAAATGGTCACTGGTTTGATCAAGGCCCATTTTGGGATTATGTCTCCCTGGCAGGGTGACAGCGTGGCGCTGAGCGCAGCAAAAGTATATTTGATGAAACACGTCGAAAAGAATAAATAAGATTTGTCTCCGCTGTCGGTGGGACAGCAGGAGGAAGGGTTGAGGTTCCGGGGCTGGCAGAGAGATGAGAGGAGGTTAGAGACTGAAGGAACAGAGGGAGAGGGAGTAGGAAAAGAGGTGAGTGAAGAAGGGAGAGAGGGAGAATGGGAGAGTTATCCATGCCGTCAGCTCACCAGTTGTCTCTTTTTATTATGATAAAAGCGCAGTACTAAGGCACCGCCTGCAAGACTGGTTAGCGAACACAATGACCTCAGAGCGAGAGAGACAGCGAGAGAGACGCATAGTCACAAGGTTGAGCTTAGAAATCAGTTGTGATCAGCCCAGCATGAAGGTTACCTAGAGTTGAGCATCCAATATGCACACTATGAGCATTTGTGATTGTAAAAACATAACCTAATTGCATGAATTACGACCCAGACTTTTGACTTGGGCTCAATCAGTTGTGCAGCTGTACCGGCCTTAAGCTGATACACAAATCATATGGGCCTGGATGTTGGCATTCTCCCACCAGTATTTACCAGAGCACTAGTCAGGTTTCCTTGACGTAGTGAAGGCAATTAGGATTATAGACGTGGATGAGGGGGGCGGTGGGGTTTGAAGATATGATATACACTAGCTGAGTCACTTGGCCTAATCAAGTCAAACAACAATACCACACAGGATATGAATGTGTTACTGGGTGCAATGTAGAACTGTGTGAAATCTGCTGTATTTCCATGCAAAAAAAAGAGCAGAAAAAAACGCTTTCCCCTCTTTCTGCCCTTCGTACACACCTCTGGCTCCTGTAAGAAAGCTTAACGGTGATGGACAGCTGAGTCCCGGCTGTCAGGCCAGTCAGAGGCGGTGTGGGAGTGTAGAGGGCGGGAGCAGGGAGGTTAACCCCTGGTGTCTAGGACAGCTGTGGAGTCGCTGGGCTGGCTGGCGGCTGCACACTATAAATTCTCTCTAAAGAGGGTTTACTTTTGATTTTAATGGGGGTTGTAAATTTACGGCACTCCGGCCCCGGTGAAAGAGAGAGAGAAAGGGTTTATTTTTAAAGTCTCTCTCTCTCTCTCTGACTCTCTTTTCAGCTCTCATTTTCTTCCCCTTTTCTCTCCTTCCTTCAGGAGAAAGTTATTGGAGTCTTGCCATGCCTTTTGTGGTCTGCTTTTACCTGTAGTCAGCCTGTATGGAAAGTGTATGAAAATATCCTGAAAGAAATGAAAACGCTGCAAAAAAAAAAACTTTCACCAAGACTCAGCATAACCTTTTCATTCTCTAAAACCGTCACAAATATCCTTAAACACCGGCCATGCAGAATTCTCCCTCTGCATGCAAATTCTTCTTCAGCACAAAGCAGAGAAAACAACATGATCCCCTTGGGGACACGTTGTGGATGCAGAAGCTTAACAGTGGCCTCTCCGTCTCTCTCTCTCTCTCTCTCTCTCTCTCTCTCTCTCTCTCCCTGCAGGTGTTATTTGCCTTGAACCAGACGCTGCTGCAGCATGAAGGCGTCCGAGCGGGCAGTCTGCAGGGCTCCTACACCACCGAGGACCTCATCACCCACTACAACTGTGGAGACCTCAGCTCCATCATCTTCAACCACGACACCTCACAGGTTGATGATTTAGTTCTTAACCTTTATCTTTCCAGAGAAGGGTTTTGCTGCCCACCCAGATTTTCCCAGCTAATTGCAAGTTTTGAGGATAGGGATAGACTGATATATTGGTTTGCCAATATATTATATCATAATAAAAAAACAGATATTGGCCAGTCAGTGTTGCTGACTGCTCATATGATGGAGGTGAGGAAATTATTTTACTCAACAGCTTCTGGGGTGGCAGTCTCTAAAACCTGCAATGAAACCGGCCTCACCCTGCCTTAAGCATGGGTTTTAATGTGTGCATGAGTTTTAGTGTCCCCTGATGATCAAAGTACTTTTTCGACCCTGCAAAGAATAATATTGTGGGAGAAACTGAATCCTTGCAGTTTTTGGCATGAAAATGGTCAACTTTAAATATACAGCACAAAATACTTCAGTGCAACAACATCGGTATTGAAAAAGCCGAACCCTAGTTTTCAAGTCATCAGTGTCCTTGTGCCTACATATCTACCATTACTCTACCGTCACCCCTACACCTTTAAGTTCACACTTTATCACAGCACATTAACCCAGAATATCCACCACCTCCACTGTCATGCTCACCAACTAAATCCTTCACCCTCAGGCATTTGACCTCCTCTGACTCTGTGTCTCCTATAGCCTCTGATGCTCCAACCAGCTCTGCTTTGTTGTAGACTGGGCCTTCAAACTGAACCTTTTACAATCTGGACTCCTTGCTTCCTAAAACACACACAAACACACACACACACACACACACACAAACACAGGCACACTCTCACGACTCATTTATAGTCCTCGCTCCATCTCCACCCTCAAATGCAGATTTACTCTATAGCCCTCTTAAGTTAATTACGCTGTGTCAACTTCCCTTACTGATCCTTAACTCCCATTAAACCTAACACACCATGTAACCTCAACTCGCCGCTCAACTGCCGAGATTCCACATCATTTACGCTGGAGACATGCAAAGCAATGGAAAGTATGCACAACTTACCGTTCGACCCGCCGATGATTACAGGCACTTCAAAACTCACCATGGCTACGTTGTTAAGCCTTGACAAATGGCGCAAGGGCCCACTTCCCTCTCTGCCTCTTTGTCTCTCTGTCTCTCTCTCTCCATCTGTCTGTCTCTCTTTCTCTGTGTCTCTCTCTCTTTCCCTCTCCCGATGCCATGACGAGTGTGTTAGCCACAGTTTCACCTCCAGCCGTGGCTACAGTCGTCTCCTCCGTGGGTGCTCTAAATCATACCAGTTGGCCCCTGCTCCTCATGTCATAATAACACGTATTAACATTCCTCAGCACATGCTAGAGCAATCAGACGCCTGACTCTGGTGCCTGCCTCCGTAGCCTGGTGATCTATAGCAGGTCTGTGTGTGTGTGTGTGTGTGTGTGTGTGTGTGAGAGAGGGGGTGTGTGTGTGTGTGTGTGTGAAGTTCCAGGGCTGCGAAGGAGCAGGTGTTTTTTGATAGATGGGGCCTAATCCGGTGGCCCCCGACACCCCCGATGCACTCCCAACTCAATCTTCATCGCATTAGAAAGAGGCCGATGATGGGCCCCAGAGCAGAGCAGAGCAGAGCGGTGCACAACAGGTTAATGCATTTCAACCCCAGCTGCACCGCGGGGCCCAGAGACAGATAAAGAGAGAGAGAAAAGACAGAACAGGGAAGACAAGAGCGAAGGTGAGGTAAAGGAAGAACTTCAAAGAGCTGGAGGAAAGGAAAGGCCTGCATCAACGTTGAAAACCTGTAACGCCAAAATGAAAGTTTAGATGGCGTCTGTAGTCGTCCATAGCTTCTACCTGCATCGTTTTGTGAAATCAGAATCTAAATATCTCTCCAATATCAGTTCAAAACAGTTTCCAAAGCTGTTTTAATATGTAATATCATGTTACCACCCCCCTGCATGTCACTGTCAAGAGAAGAGAAGAGAAGAGAAGAGAAGAGAGAAGAGAAGAGAAGAGAAGAGAAGAGAAGAAACCAGGACTTCAAAGAGCCAGAGTAGAGAATAAAGGGAAGTAGAAGAGAGGAGGCCCCCCGGCAGGATGAACCGACTGAGCGAACGAGTGCAGAGTGTGACCAGTAGTGACCAGGGAGGAAATATCTTGCTGTCGCTCCACATTTCCTGAGCGGGTGGGGATGGAGAGCAGCTAATGGGCTTTGCTGTGATAACTTATCTGCATTCACTGCTGCCCCCCCCGCCCACCCCCAACCCCGCTACCCTCCCTCTCAACCCCTCTCAGACCGAACTATTTTTCCTCTCTTTTCATGAAACACTCAAGCTGTCCTCGTTCATCAGACCAAAGATGAAGCACTCCCTCTCCGCCTCTCCCTTTCGCTACTCGTGTTTTTTTTACCTATACCTTTCCCCATATTCATCCTACTCCCCTTGCTTTTATTTATGAAGAATGAGACCCATTCAGTTATTTGCCCTGTAAAAGCAATGCGAGACAATACGGGGCATTAACATGTCGATGTCAGAGTGAACGTGGCTTACTTTCACTACTCATTTTTGTACTTATCTTTCTTCACATTCACCCCACTCCCCTTCCTTTTCCCAGTGAGGAACGAGGCCCTGGCATTTACTATTGAGGAAGCCCAGTCTTTTACACTTTAAAAGCATTTTGAGACATCACAGGACATAAACAAGCATTGTCATACAAACCATTTGGATTATGATCATGCCCAAATGGAAAGTGCAGACATGGTTTTATCTTAGTAAATGGAGGTACGACATACAAACAGAAACACTCAACAGAACTCAACAGGAAGAGTTTCTAAGATTTCACCCAAAAATGCATCAGGTGTTTTTTTGTGGCAGCAGTTAGCGAGAGCATCCTGTAGCTCAAAGGTTACACATTCAACAACCATGTGCCAATTCAAAGTGTCCGTGAGGAAGACAAAGATCTGCTCAGTTATTTTAAGTCAGTCAAAATAAGAGCATCCGCTAACTACCTAAAAAGTACATCTGAATATGTAAGTACCACAAAAAAATGAGAGAAATGAAAGCGACAACATTTGAATCATTAAATGTTAAATGGACAAACAAATCATGAGATCAAAAGAGGCACAGGGAGAGATTCTTGGGTGTGTTGAGGTGGAGGAAGGTGGAGGAAGGTGGATAAGGGCTGAGGAGCGAGTGAGAGAAAGTGTGTAAGATAGATAGCTAGGGTGGATACTGGAGAGCAACACCTGATACATATGTAGTTCAATAAATCTCCTTGTGGGTCCAGACACTATACACTGAGAGACACACACACACACACACACACACACACGCACACATTGATTCATGCTCCATTTGCAGCTGTTTCATTGTTCTGTCAACTTGTAGCTCGTTTTAGCCAGCAACCATGTGCAGCAGAGGGGAAGGTGATACTCCTTGGGTGCAGCCTGGGTAAAGCAGGGCTGGGCTGGGCTGGGCTAGGCTAGGCTAGGCTGGGCTGGGCTGGGCTGGGCTGGGATGGGATGGGATGGGATGGGACTCATGTCTACCGTTTTCCCCTGGTTATAATAGAGACTAGGGAGAGAGAATCATCGAGGGGAGGAGAGAGATCCCATTGAAATATTAAGGCCTTCTCTGCAACCCCCACACTCCAGACCAACCATCATATGTAACACCAATTCAGTGACAAATGTACACTTAAAGTCAGGTGCATCACTTCCACTTAAACACATCAACACAGAATACAACGCAGAATGAACATGGAATGAAAATTCAGTGCTATCAAACATTAATCAGAGGAATTCAATATTTGAGGATTCATGAAACTAAAGAAAGATAAACTCTTACTAAATATAGCCACAGTGTCACGGAGAGGGGGAAAAGACCAAACAGAGGACTGAGATTCCACCTATCTCTAATATTTCATATATTTGGCATGTATATATTATATGTATCTATAAGAGAGAGAGAGTGAGAGAGAGAATGAAATACTGGTACGTTGAGAGGGAGGGAGCAGAAGACAAAGAGGGAGTGTATGCGAGGGCGTACATGTGTGTGCGGATGTTTTTAAGTGTGTCCACCTCCTCCAGTGTCTCAGCTCAGACCCCCATGCTGCACCCACCCCCCCCCCCCCCAGACCCCCGCTCATCCTCCCAGATTAACGGCCTGTTGAATCCACGGAGCGAGCCAAGAGTGGAGCTCAGCCAACACTGTCTGTCTCTGCCTGTCTGGCTGTTAATAAATCACACAGCAATTAAACACACATTCACACACTCACACTTGCAGATGTACCGAACATGCACGTGCACACAAGGGCTCATGGACACACACGTATTGACACAAATATCATTGCACACACTCATGCGTGCACACCCACACCGCACACACACACACACCCAGTGTTGACACTCTCTTCATCCCCTTTTGTCAATGCTCTCCCATTCAAGCCCGTGAGTAGAGTCGAGCCTTGCGTTGGTCATTTTCCGCCAGGCTGTCGCGTCAGAAACACTCCTCACTGCCAGGTCTCACACTCCTACGGGCACACACTCACACTCCCTTTCATTCCCTCCCTTTCTCTCCACCCCTCTTTCTATACCTCTCAATTTGTTTCTAACTCCTCCAGCAGCCGCTTCTTTTTTGGGTTGTGCATGGTTTTAATTATATTTTCACAAGGTTTGTATTCCTGAGTGAATAGTACCTGTAAATGCATTTTAGGAGTCTAATTTTGTCTCTCTCTCTCGTTCCTCCTCAATCTGTCTCTCTCTCTCTCAGCTCCCTCACTTCATCAACACCTCTCTGCCGGCTCATGACCGAACCACGGCCCAGCAGATCGACAGCTACTTCCGCCAGGAGCTCATCTACAAACGCAACGAGCGAATGGCACAGCGAGTCTCCGCCCTGCTGCAGAGAAACCCGACCCAGCCCTACTTTTTTGCCTTTGGTGCAGGTAAGAGAGGATTGGATATGGAGGAAGGGGACATACATTGTATGAGGACAGGCATTTTAAGCAGTTTGCTGACAGTCTTAACCAGAGCAACTTAACATCTAATGAGTGAGTTGGCAGTTGTGAGGCTCTTGGACCTTCTGGTTATGAAGCCCTGCAGCATCGCAGAAGTCCATTTTAGGAGTTCTACCAACCTCATCTCTATTTTGCATTAGTATTGCAGAATTTCTGAATAAGTCCTGATGGGGGCTGATTCTGTCATAGCTACATCTGTATGTACAAAAATATGTTGATTCACGCTCAATTTCACTTTATGTTTGAGTGTTTTATGCACAAAAACAGTATTCAATCCTAGAAAAACACATTGGGCGTCATGCTTTGTCATCCAGACTTGGACCTTTACAGCGGGTTCCACAGGCGTGATTATCCCTTTAAACTAAAACCAGATTTCAGTAGAGATTTCCCATCTGTGTGTCCAAGTTCACATTTCGCTCAGCTGATGTCTCATAGCATCACTAGCGCAAGACGACTTGAGATATACCAGAAAACCTGGTCAGCCAAACAAATGTACTTTTGAAAACATTTTCCCGTTTTATCCCCCGAAGAAGAAGTTTAGGTTTCAGTGTGACTTTTCTCGGTTGGTAAATCAGCCCTCTGCTCCGTATGTCTCTTCTCCACGCCACTGAGCTGTGACAGGACATGGGGAGGGAGGTGGAAGGGATGCGGTGGGTGGAGGAAAGAAGTAGGAAACAGTAGATGTCTCTTCTTTATGGCCCCATCAGAAATGGTCATTGTGTTCTTTTATTTGGACGGAGAGAGGAGACACATGAAAACAGGAGGCTCACGGTGTTCCCTGCTCATCCTTGGCTCCCACAGCACCCGTAAAGAGGAAGGGAGGAAAGAGGAGAGACAGCAAGCACATCATCCTCAATTCACGGGTTCAGCCCCAAGTGACAGGGATGGAGTTACATCTAGATCTGTGTGTGTGTGTGTGTGTGTGTGTGTGTGTGTGTGTGTGAAATTAAAGGGAGATCAGGTTTGCTTTGGGTCTGGAACAGTGATTCTGTCAGTGTTAATGTGTGTTTATAGTGAACAATTTGCTCTCTTTTGTGTTTGAAAGCAACACTGGAGAAAAAGCAGGACAATAATAGTGTGCAATGGTTCCCAGATCTCTGGCATGCAAAAACTTGTGTCTACATATGCACACTCTCACACACACACACTCATCACACACACACACACACACACACACACACACACACACACAGAAGTCTCAATTACCGCCAGCTCCCACCCCAATCCAGAAATAAAAAACCATGAGCTGTTTGTATCAATTAGCATTCCTGGCTAATGCTGCTAATGTTTCCTGAATAGTGTAATGTGTCCTAAGGGAAGTGTGTGTGTCTGTGTGTGTGTGTGTGTGTGTGTGTGTGTGTGTGAGTGTGTGTGTGTGCATAAGTCTGTTTGCCTGAAAAAACAGGTGGTATGGTCTCTTGTGGTTGTGTGTGTGTGTGTGTGTGTGTGTGTGCACACACGTGTCAATATATCTGTGTACAAATGTTTGTATGCGTGTCTGTGCTTTGTGCATCTGAAAATGGGTTGTACCGCCTCTTGGGTGTGTGTGTGTGTGTGTGTGTGGGTGTGCATGTGTGCCATACCATAGTGTATGATTAATGCTGGACGCTTGGTTCCTTCCTCTGAGCATTTTTTTGCTCCCTGTGCTCTTTCTGCTCTGTGTTTGGACAAGGCCACTGTTGCACCATCCAGCTGCTAGTGTGTGTGTGTGTGTGTGTGTGTGTGTGTGTGTGTGTGTGTGTGTGTGTGTGTGTGTTTCTCTCGTAGAACACAAATATCTTGCACATGTTTGTTGAGCATGTATGTTTGCAAATTGTTTGATGTATGACAGTGATGGAGTAATGAATTTGTGCCGTTTCCGGTTAATACATCAATGACCGGCATTCCACTGAAGTGTACCTAGTGCAGGAAATAAGGACTGACGATACATCCTTCTCCTGTTAAACACCGTGTTTACGTTATGGAACAATGAAAGTCATGTGAACCACAGATAGCCAGTGAACCCAGTCCAACGCCGTCGGCTAAAGCTAAAGCATGAGGGAGTTGGAGCGGTGGGGAGTGAGGAAGTCTCAGGACCAGTAATGTTTCCTATTAGACGTTGTTGGCTTTTATTGTGCAGTTCACACAGAGGGGTGAATGGGATGTGACAACATTTATTGTTCCAATTAAGCATTACAAATTGACATCCTGGACACTTTTTTTAAAGCTGTGTCAAAAAAAAGGAGCTGATAAACACAAAAAAAATCACATGACGTGGTGGGGCTAGTGACCGGAAGGCCGCTGGTTCAAGTCTGTCAGGAAAATGTGTATGGGGGAAATGAATGAGTAACACCTGTCCTCAACAATTACCGTCGCCCAGGCAAGGTACTTAACCAGTGGAGCCGCTCGGTGGCCAGCAGTAGAAGGCTGTGGTTGTACTGGGCAGTCTCCAGATGTGAATGTGTGGTGCTATATGAATGTGTGCTCAGTGAACTCTCTCTGGATCTTCCTTTACCTAGATCTTCCAAGCCTATAATCACCAAAAGCTGTCCACTCCTAATAAATCAACACGTCTCGATTCACTGGGCCAAGGCTGAACTTTCATGTAACATACTGAACATACTGAGAGGTAGAGCACGGTTGAAACAAAAGCCCAAAGAGCAGAAGCTAAGCGTTCGCAAAGCAGACTCAGGAGGTTACACGATTCAATCCCTCGGGACGGGGAAAGTGAAAGACTAATAACACCCCCCCCAGCTAATTTCAACCCAGTGGTCAACATTATGAGAGTGTGGTTGCACCGGGCAGCTCCCAGGTGTGAATGTAAATCAGGGCAGTGCAGAAAAACAGCATGGTGCTCGGCCCAAAAATCTTCCCTGGATAAATACATTTTTAAAAACCACCACGAGCACACTATCAAATGCTGGCAAATGTGTGTGTGTGTGCACAAATACAGTGGAATGTTTTTGGCTGTGACTCACAAACCTCATCAGCTCACATTCAGCAGACTAACAGCAATTCCCAGCAAATATTTTGACGTTGAATGAAAGTTGATAGGATGGCCTTCACCAACGTTGGAAGCCCCAGTAAATATCGTGCCAAAAGTTGAGATGTGTCCGTAGTTGTCCATATTGGTAGGCTAAATACATAGTACCATAGTTGCTAGTCCTAAATATCTTTCTTGAATCAGTTCAAAACAGTTTCCAAAGCTAGTTTAATGTGAGTTTTCATTGCGCCATAATATCAAATTGTGAAAACTTTGTGCCCGTTGAACTTGGCCACCTCTTGCACATCGCCATCTGTGAAACGCTGGCTGGGAATTCAGGCTTCAAGTGTTTTTTTTTATTAACTTGTGGTTTGTGAAAGAAAACTTAAAAGCTGCACTGGACAGCTTTGCACACTGGCAGCCCAAATGGTAGCGAGGTGTATAATCATTTGAACTTCAAACTGCACACACACTCATGTTTACCAACCTGGCCGATCACTGCAGCCCCGCTTTGTGATTTAGGCTGATAAGATGTGTGTATTGTTACTTACAAATCTCCAGGTTTGCCAGTGTGGGTTAGGTTGCCCCGTGCAAGGTGTTGCCCTGCAGTATGGCAGCTGTAATGTTGGCTTTCCTGTGTGTCAACCTGGGCTGGATAGACTAAGAGGTGAACATCTGTGTTGGGTCACCTGCAGGCTACAGCGTTGTGTTTGAGAGAACTGACAGCTAGTGTGAGGTGATAAGAACCACTGCAGCCTGCTGGGAGCACACACACACACACACACACACACACACACACACAGCAGGCCCTGTGAGAGCAGAGCACAGACTCTCCTATAGTCTTATCACAAAGCTTCCTCTCCTCTCTTGTTTCTGGCTTTAAAACTTTACCTCATATCTTTACAGCCCTGTAACTGTGTCTGTGTCCAACTGCTGGGCCTGGTTTCCCATTGGCTACGATTATCCTGGTTGTTTCAATGCGACATTTATCAACCAATGGTGCCAGGATGTATTAAGTGACAGGCCTGGACGCACAGAAATCAGATTTTGCTCACATTGCTCAAAGATCTTCAAAACTAGTTGCTGGAGTGCTCAGCCTCGCTTTGTGAACTGAAGTCTGCAGAGTCTGAACACAATCCAGCCACAATGTGCATGTAAGCATTAAAAAGAGAGGATAGAAAGAGAGAGGGTTGAAGTAATCCAGACATATCTTTAAATAAACACAGCCAAGGGAACACATGTATCAGGCCAAGTGTGGGCGCACCACGATGTGATCATATAAACTCCAATCTCTATGGTTGGATCTTAGAAATCACAATAACATGACATGTGTAATTGGAGGCAAAGTCCTCATAGTACCTCGGATTATTCTTGTCTTACAGTGCCTTATATAATGGAATAATCAGGATGTGAGAGCTAAGCGGGTTTTGGGAAACCCTCCCACACCCTGTCTCTGATCTGGCACCCTCTGCTCCCCTCTCTCTATTTATATCGCTCTTTCTTTGTTCATCACTCTCTCTGTCTCTGTCTCTGTCTTTTGGTCTGTCTCCGTCTCGCTCTCTGTCTTCTTGTCTCTCAACCCTCTTCCTGTCTAACTCTCTCTCCACTCCACGCCACTTCTTCGGTAGTGTTTGTGTTTATCAGACTCCCTCCCTCCCATATGGAGGATAAATATTAATGGCCCCTCTTGCTGCATTTGCCTCGGACCCCTCTCTTTCAACTGGAACCGCGTCCAGAGCGCAGAAAGAAAACAGGAATGTCGGGAAGGAGCCGGGGCGGCGCTCGGGTCAAGAGTTCTAGAGTTACCCACGTCGTGGTCCGATCCGGGAGTTTTTTTCGGAGGGTAATTAAACTATACGATGTGTATAAAGTGGTTCGGGCAGGACATCCATCTCTGCTCGGCTCAGCACCTTACTTCCCACCCGCCCTCCTGTCCCCTTGCTGTACACCTACACTTTCCTGGAGCATACACACTTTTTTTTTTGTGCAAATATGTACTTGGGAGAGCAGTTTCTCTGTTTTTCTCTCACTTGCACACATCTGCATTCACACTTGTGCCGTGGTACACATTCTTCTTTTTCTTCGCTTTCACCAACAGGTTATTAAGAAAACTTACAGCGGTCAAAGAACCCTAGCGGGCTTTAATGAATTACCCCAGCCAAGTGCAAAGGAGACCAAGTTTCACTCACTCGCTCACTGGCGCCCCCTGTTGGGCCTGTTTGGGGGAGACACACTCTGGGTCAAACCCTGGGCAGCAGATCGACATACTGAACCCCTGATGAACCCCCTGTTGGTGCTTGTCGCCACTATACAGTCTATGTGTTTGAGGCAGAAATAATCCATCAATGCCCTGATATCGAAGGGGACGCCCATGATTACAAGTAGTATTATATAGCATCTCTCCCTCTCTCTGTCTAGCTACATTTCCATCCAACTGTCAACAAATTTTAAGCAAACTTTTGAAATACTGCAAAAACATAAAATGTGAATTAGGTGTGTTTCCATTAGCTGGGTTAAAGTGGATTCCCGAATGTCAGAAAAACCACATCCACCAGAAAAAATTGAGAGTATTTCAATAATTGATTAGTTTTGGGCAAGTTGTTATGATGTTTTCGTGCCAGCCTGTTAGGCGTATTTCATGCTGTCTGAGGATGAAAACAAAGAAATGCACCAACTAATGGCCATATAACCACAATGGGCGCCATATAGCCGTCATGGCAGCGGACAGTGTATCCTAATCTACTTTTGAATTGTTGTGCAATGAAGCTGAACTAAGCCTACGTCATTATTTGTTCCACCTCAAGTGAACATAAAAACTTTAGTGTGATATTGAGTCAATTTTAGTGGAATTTGCTATTTCCAGTGAACTTTTCTAATTTGATACATCAGAATTTGCAAACCCAGCATCATTCTCTCTCTCTCTCTCTCTCTCTCTCTCTCTCTCTCTCTCTCCCTCTCTCATTCTGTCTCTCTCCCCACAGTCTCTCATCCCATCCCTCGGCTTGGGACTGTATTCAAGGCTACTCACTATTACAGTTAGCGTTATGTAACGGAGAGCCATCATAGACACCCACTGTAGCTGTATGACGTAGCGCCGGTGATGAGGCCAAGTCAGCGCTTCACAGTTTCCTCTGGACAGAATGACACAGCAACACCAGATGATAGTAGCAGTCAAGGAAAAGCACATTCGCTGGCACATCACACACACACACACACACACACACACACGCTGTGAAATCACTTTCTCTGTTGCTATTGTAAATAGATGTAAGCCCCTACACACATTCTCTCCCTCACACACACACATCGACACCCTCTGTCCCCCTCCCTCTCCCATACAAACACAAATACATGCATACACTCTCTCCCACACAAACATACGCTTCTTATACACACACACACACACACACACACACACACACACACACACAGAGTTATCATTGTGATGTAGAGAGAGTGGAGGAGTGGGGCTAGACTAGGCGGTGTGTTGTTGGAGCTCTGTGGTGTGTTTCAGCAGGTTTTCATTTGCCAGTTCTCAGGCTGCTGCTGCCCGGCCTTATTGAAAACATCCCCTGGAATTTCCTGACACTGCCACAGCCTAGACACCACTTCATACATACATACACACACACACACATATATAAATATATATATGTATATATACACTGGAGCAGAGAAAGCCAATATGTGTGTGTGAGCTTGCACGTGTGTGTTTGCTTGCAGAAAGGGGTGACAGAAGTCATATGACCCCTAGAGATGTTTATCGCTGAAAACAGTAGTTACTGTAAAAATACACATGTACCATTGTTTGTTTTGAAGTCAGAGTCACTTTGGTCTGCTCGCTAAGAGTTGATTTTTGTGTGCATGCTCTCCTGTACAGGCCTATAATAGGCCATTGTGCAGGCAGAGTGGACCCATGTGTTTTGCAGTTGCATGCGGTGCTGGAGCGATGACTGCGGGAGAGAGAGAGAGAGAGAGAGAGAGAGAGAGAGAGAGGAGGGGGGCTCATTCGTCCTCTCTGGATGTTGCCTGCATGGCTTGCACGTCACTTTGTCTTCTTGGCTGTTCCTCTCTGACTGCATATTTGCTTGTCTCAGCCCTTCTGCCTGTCTGTCTGTCTCTCTCTGCCTGCAGTCCCATCTGTCTTTAGCTGTAATTCCATCTTTCTACCCGTCTCTCCTATCTATCTGTTTTTAGCTGCTATCATGCCTGTCTATCTACAGTATCTGCCTTTCTGTCTGCTCCTTTAGTACACTGACGCCATCCCTCACTGTTCTGTGGCTCTGTCTCTTCTGCTCTGTCTCAGTCTATCCCCCATGCTGTCTTCCCCTCCTCGTCATACGGGAACTGACAGAGATACTGCGTATGTGTGTGTTTTGTGTATTTATTGCTCGTACCGAGAGAGGAGGAAAAGACAGATAGAGAGAGAGAGAGAGAGAGACAGACAGAGAGAGATTATTAGTGCTTTCCTTCAGACAGTTTTGGACATAGCAAGCATTTACATTTTGTTTTTACAGGTGTGTGGTTTGGCCTAGAAGGTGGTGTTGTTTGCTGTGGTGTCACAGCATGCTGTTACTGTATAGTGTATATTTGTTCAGTCTAACAGGGCTACTTCTGTCCTGCCCTGCTGCCCACCACCCCATGGGGTGAAAATGTCCCTGCCTGCACTCCTCAAATGCCCCCCCGCCATCCCAATCTCCCTCCCTGATGTTAACGATGCACAGGCTCTGTCTCCAGTTCCACTGGGTTGAGGCATCTATCTATCTATCTATCTATCTATCTATTAATCCACACCAAAGTATACACACACACACACACACACACACACACACACACACACACACACAAACACTCACCCATAAGGTCTACATGATATTAGCTTCCCACAATTCCAAACTAAAGAGGTGCAATATGAAACTTAATCTTATCATCAGTCATGTGGCTATTAGTGGGCCAGCAGAGCCTCATCAGTCTCCCCAACATTACTGTAACTGCTCCTCTCACTGACGATTGTATAAGTACTGCTTATCTTCTAAAAGTCAAACTTTTCAGCAATTGAGATGAACTGGTGGACTTTCTCTGTCACACCCATGCATTTTTGAAAATGTGCACTGGGTTTTAAATGGATTTGACTGGCCCCAGGGTCATGAAACTTAACTCAATACATTAAAGAGCATGTGAACTATCATTGAAGCAAAAGACATGAAAAACAATATTAGTTCTGACATTTTTTTGTGAAACACTGAAAGGGAGACAAAACATAATGGGAGAAATCTTCCATTTCAGTATGACGGCCTACAAATTGCTTTATTTTGAACACCGGATGCGCATGCAGCTGTATAGTCAATCCATCTCAAACTCAAACTATTCCTCATTTTGCTGAGGAAACCACTCAAGGACCCCTGGTGAACCGCTGTTATACATTACATCACCTGAAAAATACATAATTCTCTACTCATATTTGACAATACGTGATTGGACAATATCATAGGCTACATCTGAAAAAACAACTTACATGTTTATTTTCCCATTATCCATTCAATTACAATTTGATGGTGATTTTACCATTTATTCCTTCAAGCTTTGGCACCATAACTGACATTATGAAATTGATAACTTTTTAAATGGTGCATTACAGACTTCTCTATCTTAGTTGCCTCCATGTGAGTTTTTGCTCTTGCAACACCTTGAGGGTTAGCATGCGCATCTTTTAAGGTTTTTCGCTAAAGTCGCTGTAGTTCTGGTTGGATCCACACAAACGGTTTCACTGTTGGTCATAAACAATACAGTTAGCTCTTGTGTGGGGCCCATGTAAGGTTTTGCCATCTTGTAAATGTTAAGGAATGCATCTTTGTGGGTTAGCGTGCATAAATCCTACAGTAACTGCTAGCTAAAGTTAGCGTAGCGCTGGTTGGACTCCTCGCTCTAATTAAATCAGTACGGCTCATTAGCTTGTTCAGAGATTATGCACTTCATTAGCAACTGAAACAACATCTAGAGCCTATTTAGAGGCTTAACGCTACATTTCACAAACACATGGACAACTCAGTCTTGCTTTTTGATCTTTTGAGCGTTAATGTACATACAGCACAAACTGTAACCCACAACATGCCTGTAAATGTAGGCACTTCATGATACTATAATGCCTTGCTATTTGTCATATAAACCCACACACACACACACACACACACACGCAGGCACGCATACACACACACACACATGCATACGTACTGCAGGCTACAGACATACTCACATACCTACACACTTACACACTTTGTTTTATCAATTGGCTCATGCCTGCCAGGCAGTGTGTCTATTATAGGTATGCCAATAACACACAAACACACAGACATACACACACGCACACAAATAGCGCTCCATTCACATAAATACAGACACAGGCACAAGCACACACTCACACTCTCTTGCCATTTTGACTGTAATGAAAGGAAACCTGCCAGTGATTAATTTGTACCTGCTTACATGAAAGCTAAATTTCCTTCCTTATTAACGGAACTGAAGGTATCTGGACTTTCAGCCTAACGTCCAGATACCTTCAGTATCTGAGGAGGAGGAGGGGAAGGGCGGAGGAGAGGAAATGAACCAATGGAGCAAGAATGAGATGAGCGAGATAAAGAGAGAGGACAGGGCTCTCTGAGGATGCCTCTGTCATGTGTGCTTGTGCATATGTTTCAGTGCATATATGTATGAATGTATGGATATTTGCGTGTGTGTGTGTGTGTGTGTGTGTGTGTCCATAAGAAAGGAGCCTTTCTCCGATAGTCTACCAGCTGCCCTCTATCCTCCTCTTCTCACAGCCAGAGAGAGGGTAAAGACCACAGCTGACAGGAAGAAAAACAAACTATGAGGGCAATTTTCACTAAATGTTTTAACCCCACTGTGGGCTCAGCTCTCCCTAACCCCCCCCCCCTCTCTCTTTATTTCTATCCCTCCTCCATCCCCTCCTTCCTCTCTTTCTTTCTCTATTTGTCTCTTTCCCTCTCTGTGCCTTCCCCACCCACTTCCTGCCCCCCTTGTCCCTCTGCCCATGAGGAGAGCTTTGCAGATTGAGGCACAAGCTCGCAGAATCTAAATATTTAAACGTGAGGAAACACTTTAAAGCCGCTAACGCTGAACCACTGAGCCCTCCCTCCAGCTCTGACATGGCTCCCGTTAGGCCCAGGAAGACCTTAGGTGGGTCTTTGGATTGGATTCCCCCAAACCCTCAGCCCCTGTGTTTGACCAGAACTTCAACCACGGCGTGAACCACCCCGTCATCGGTCCTTCCCTCGTAACACCTCAGCGCGGTGCAGAGAGAAAGACAGACGTGGTGCCGCATGCATAGGAGGTGAAATCATTATGGAGATGAGGAATGAGGGAGGGAGGGATGGGGGGGAGGAGAGGAAGAGGAGGGGGAGCCGAGGGGAAAGACTCCAGATTCCCATTAATCCTCCCTACTAAACCAGAGAGGGCCGTGGGGTGGAATTTACCACTCTGCCTTTTTTTGATTTACATGTCAAGCGAGAGTGGTGCTCCGTTTTGGAGGCAATGCTTCAGCTATTTCAGATGCACGGCAGGGTAGCTGTTTCTCCAGCCCCGCTCCGTTAATCCAAAGGCTGCTGTGTGATTTATAGAGGGATCTCGGTACGGTAAAAGTGTAAATGGACACCCAGGGCAAGGCGCAGGGATGCAGGGGTTATTAAAATCTTTGTTGCATTACTCACGTGTTGAAGAAAATACAGAGTGGTAGAGTTTTGGACTGAGTCAGAGAGGGACTTCCCCTAGCACCTCTGTCTGCACGCACACACACACACACACACACACACACACACAGAGGTACACAATCATGTGCGCGTACATGCACAGACGCAAACAGCCACTCGTACACGCACACACTAATCACACATGTTTTGATATGCTAACACACCCACACCCACGTACGCACTGTAAACAGACACACACACACAAACAGATACAGATGAGAGGGATTTCCCCCATCATCGCTGTCTGTACACACACACACACACACACACACACACACACACACACACACACACTGGAACTTATTTCCAAACAAATCTGGATAGGAATACACCCTTGTCCTCAGCACAGTGGTGAAGTAGTTTTTCTTCTCTCTGTCCACCGGGTTTCTCTTTCCATTGCATCCTCTCTCTCTCTCTCTCTCTCTCTCTCTCTGTTTTCCCCCCTTTTTTTCTCTTCATTTCTCCTTTCTTTCATCTGTTGTTCCAATGGCTGGGAGGCAACAGCTTGTGTTTGTTTGGATCGTACTGTAGCAACAGTACCCAGCATGCACTCTGGGTGGAGGGTCTACGTCAATGCAGTCCCACTCGCCCTCCCCGTCCCACTTCCATCTATCTATCTATCTATCTATCTATCTATCTATCTATCTATCCCTCCTTCCCCCTCTCTCTCCATTCTCCTGCTCTCCATCTTCCATTTCTTCTTTTCTGTTTCCTTCTTCTTCTTCTGTCCCTGTTTCCTTTCCTCCTAAAGATAGATGTCTTTTCATGCCCACCTCCCTCTTTTATGTTGTCTCTCCCTCGTTCCCTTTTTTACTGCTGGTGTTATATTTTGTGAGTCTTTATTGCAAGGTGGTCTGTTCACAAGCCCTGTGGGTTTTGTTGAACAACTTGTGCACATGAGTTGATCCACTGTTTATGTGGTGTAATTGCGCAAGTTTTTGTCCGCACAAAGTAAAAAAAAAAAAAGATCCGATTTTATGCCTGTATGTTTTCTTCATTTTGGGATCACTCTTCATTTCTGCTCTCTCTCTCTTCCTTCTCTTCTCTTCACTCTCTTTACAGGAGATGTTGACAGGCTGTGGGGTGGGATGGACAGAGGGAAGGATGGAGGGATGGATGGAGGGGAAAAGGAGACATGGAGGGATTGGTGGAGAGTTGGAGGGAGGGATGGAGAGATGGATCGAGGGATGGAGAGATGGAGGGAGGGATGGAGCGATGGAGGGAGGGGTGGAGGAGTGCAGGCCCAGGCTAGGTGTGAGTAACGAGGTGCTGACATGGCTGGAGTCGGGCCCATGCAGCCAGAGCCTGGGTGGCAACCAGTGAGACATGCTGTAACACCTCCCCCCCACACACACACACACACCTATGTACACGCACATACATGTACACACACTCACCCACGCACAAATTTGCACAGAGAGAGAAGAGAGAGGAAGAATGACAGACAGAAAGACAAGCAAATAGACAGTGGAAGACAGACAGGCAAATAAACAGGAATGAGACGTGGTTACAGTAAACACAGACAGAGGAGAACAGGAGTACATTAGGTCGCTACTGTAAGTAGAAAAAAGGATGGAAAGGTTATTAAACAAAGGAGTAACTGGGTCATTAACTCTGCTCTTAGGAGCAACAGGAGGAGGAACACCCTGTAAGGTAGTGTACGCACTGTAAAAAGTCACGCTAGCTCCTACTATGGTATTGTTCAGCTTTTTGTCAAAGAAAAAAAGAAGGCATTTCTACTTTATTAGAGAAACTACAGTAGAAGGTTTGAATCCACATTACTTCTGCCTTAGCCTGAACCACCAGTACACATTTAACTCAACATACTCTTTGCTTTTTACAGGATCTAGACAAATGGTTTAATTTTGGCGATTTTTTACATGATGCATGTAAAAAAACCTGCGGGGTTCAGAAGGTTAAACGTAAAATGCATCACTTCCTGTGTGCCATGAGATTCTTTTCCCAGGACAGAACTACACCATGTGTTTAAAACAGCTTTCATCTTAGATCAATAGGGGATAGAGAGTAACATTTTGTATGAAAATGTTGCAGATCATTACTTTAAGTAAATCCTTTGAGCTACAGTAGCAACATGTTTTACAGTGTGCTGTACCAGCGCAGTCGGCCCACAGGCGCTGCATGCAGCAGGGGCAGGAAGGAGCAATTAGGAGTCAGGACCTCTCATTATATCTTGGCTAATGGAGTTGTTTTGTGGGCCTGGCCTCTGCTTTAGACAGCTACTTAGCACCACTCTGTTTACTGTCTAGATACTAGAACAAACAAACACACCAGCCCCGGGTCCCACACACACACACACACACTCTATGGGAGGGGTTGTTGTCTCCATAATCACTCACACACACACAAATGCACTACACACGGGTTTGTCTGTTGAGTGTGTAGTTTATTGTGTGTATGTGTGTGTAGGCAAATGTGTTTGCTTTGCCGGTGTGTTTGTTTGCGTATAGGTGCGGTTGTTTACTCGTACGGTTGTTTAAGGAGTGTGTGCGTGTTTACTGGATGAAAACAGCGCACTGAAAACAAGTAGTATGTAGTAGTAGTATATTGTATATTGCAAAGTACACTTAGTAAAATGAATGTTTAAAGAATGTCAAATTTAGAGCAGGTGTGTCTCGGCCACTCGTAAAAAAACTGCGGTTGTCTGGCAGCCGTAAAGGAGATGACAGTCTCATCTCACACACACACACACACACACACACACACACACACACACACCACCAGTCTCTGCCAGTCGGGTGTAAGCACTCAATGCTTTGGGTGTGTGTTATGCATGACAGCAGAGCAGAGGAAATCAAGCCGGCACATCAAACAGTCAGCTTGACCTCACACCGCGGGAACACACAGGAGGTGTTCTTCTCTGCCCCGGCCTTCACAACCTCATAACTGAAATTAATGAAATAGCTGCTTGACACAGATATGAGGGTGGTTGAGTCTGTCAGCACCCAGGCACCCAGTGAGCTGACTTTGGCCCGGCTGTTGGGTTAGGAGGAAGGGATGAAGGAAAAAGAGAAGAATGTAGAGGAGAGGAGAAAGGATGAGACGGGTAAAGACAGAGAGGAGAGGAGAGGAGAGGAGAGGAGAGGAGAGGAGAGGATCCTAAACCCAAGCTCTGGCAAACAAGACTGGCAAAATGTCCTGTCTTTGGAGGATTTTCCTCATCTTTCTATCCATGTGAGGACATTTATTCCTCCTAAGTACAGCAATACAAGAACACACAAAAACACAAACACGTATACCCACTTCCACCCAGACAAAAACGCTCACTCTCTCCTCTGTGTAATCTGCCCGTCTGATCTGGCCGACACTCTGTGGCTAGTAGCCTCTCCTCACTCCACAGCCAATCCCAGCGCTGCCTTTGAACTCGGCGGCCAAGAAAGTAGAGCCCAGCGTGCCACTTCTCTCTCCTTTCAAGAATGATCAGAAACTTTGTAATGATAAAATTAGCAGGGGGTGAGGAGGAGCTGAGTGGGTGAGGGGGGGGAACAAAAAGCAACTAAGACGCTTGAATATTGTCAACGTGTTGTTAATAAGCCACGGAAGTGTGCTGGAGTGTGTGTGTGTGAGTGTGTGTGTGTGTGTTCTTCTGTGCGTGCACGTACAAATTCTGCATGTGTTCAAGTTTGTGTGTGTGTGAGTGTTTATGTGTGTACATGAATTCTTGTGTGTGTGTGTGTGTGTGTGTGTGTAGAGGTTTATGTAAGGCTACATTACAGCTTATTGCTGGGTTGAGTGATGGGCAGGATTATTGGCTGATGGGAGAAATAAAAAAAATAAAAAGCTTTCATCAGCGTGGGGCCTGTGCCCGCCTGTTTGATGTCAGCCTGAAGGAATCATATGCAAGGTGAACGAAAGGGTGGGGGGTGGGGGGGGGGGGTGCATGAGGTTGAGTGCCGACAATATGGGGTCATTACACAGCAACAAGTGCATCCAGTAGATCAAGGGCGAGCGTGAGTTTGAACAGCCCCTGCTATCTCACAGACCCTCTTGAAGCCTCCACAAGCCTTTGTTTCCCGCTACTACCTACTACAGCACGATCAATTCCACAATTTAGCAAAGTATCCCTACACCTTGGATAACAAAATGCCCTCCTTGGGTGGAGGATCTACTTTCCGTCTCTGGGCCCCATGTATAAAAATGTTCTTTCGTTCTTTGATTCCATCACATTACATTCCAGGAATATGTTTAAAAAACAGTTTTTTTTCAGATTTTGTACACTACTTGAAAAGGAAAACACTGCAGAGGATTAAATTGCTGTTTTTGGCATTGAGATGTTTTTTTTTATATAAATCACATGCACAAAATGTGAGCATAGCTAAACTTGACCTAGATCTTAACTCTGTATTTTACACTGAAGTCACCCTTGCTTCCTGAGTCTGTCATGACCTTTGGCCCTTTGTCCGCTGTTAGGTCACTTCCTGGGAAACCACAGCGTGCTGGACATTTTGAGGCAGGAGGGATACGAGATCGTCCACACGCCCTCCGATCACCAGGAGCCAGTCACAGAGTGAGTAGGAAGATAGACTGTAACAGATTACATGTAATGGGATTACAGTTCTCTGGTTACAATAAAAATAAATCTAATGTTATAGTTACTGAAAAAATACAGTAATGAGATACTATTGCAAAACTTGGTGATTACATGTTGGGTTACTAATGAAGGTGTTTGATGCAAAATGGCATTTGGAAGTTTTGGACACTGACAACATTTCCCTCATTACTCATTAAATGATGGTTGATAATAGTTGTTGGTGACGGTGCTAACTATTTAAATCCCATTGGAATCATTTTTTAAACAACATATTTGATTCCTTCTGGAGGCTAAATAATCCTAATGTAACTAAAAGTAATCAGACTATCTTACTGATCATTTAGTATTGGATTGCATTACTGATTCCATTTTTGAACAGGGAATCAGCAATCACTATCACACTATCACAAATTATGATGACAGATTACATTTGTAAACCTCCCAAGGCTGCTAACCTGACAAAATGATGCACGGAAAACAGGAGGAGGTTGAGATTATCTGTCAAGATCGCCTTGATAATTTAATGTTAATATGGATTATGAAACAGAGCATTTGTGCACCCCCACTTATTGGCGGGCATGCAGGTACACGTGGACACACACACACACACACACACACACACACACACACACACACACACACACACAGCGAAAGACATAATCTACCCCCCACAACTGTACTGGTCCACATCTGCCTCATTCTCTCTAGAGTCAAGACATTTAACCTCAGTAGATTTATTGAAGTGTAGTGCAGATATTCTCCAAGCCGTGCTCTGTTACAAATAAAGCTCAGCTATGTAGGAATCCTTTGATACCTCCTCAACTCCCTCCCTCCCTGACTCGCCTCCCTCCCTCCCTCCCCCTCCAGCCAGCTGCCAGAGGTGGTTCTGCTCGTTCTCAGCAGCCATTGGTACCATAGTACCATGCATGCCGGGTGAGAGGACTGATGCACTGTGCCAAGGAGCAGGGGAGCAGGGTTGTACATATACACACATACACATACACATACACATACACACACACACATAAATATATATATATACACACACCTCACACAGAGGCTTGGCTCCTGTCCTGGAGAGCAGTGCAGCATCTCCTCACATGAACCCTCTACACCCCCCTACTGTGTCCACACCCACACAACCATCTATGTGTGTGTGTGTGTGTGTGTGTTTGTGGTTAGGTGGGTGGTTGGGTGTGTGGGAGGTGGTGAAGTTGGTGGGGTTGTGAGTGTGTGTGTGTGTGTGTATTTTTGTGTGCCTGTGTGTATAGTGGTGTGAGTGTGTGTTTGTGCGTATGTGTATGTTTACAGTATTTGTATGTGAAGGGTATGTGTGTGTGTAGTGAATGTGTTTACGTGTGTGTGTGTGTGTGTGGGTGGGTGCGTGGGGAGGTGGTTGGATGTGTGGGAGGTGGTAATGGTGGGGTTGTGAGTGTGTGTGTGTGTTTGTGTGCCTGTGGGTATAGTTGTGAGAGTGTGTTTGTGCGTGTGTGTGTGTGTGTACACCCCCATTCCTTGGCACGGAGCAGCTCTCCTCACCCTGCAGGCTGCAGCACCTAGAGGGTTGATCCAAGGGCCATGCAGGTTGGGCCCATAAAATAGTAACAATAGCCACTTGAACCAGGGTGAAAATGGAAAAACAAGGCACAACAAGGGAAACCTCATTAAAAGAATTCCACAGTAAAAACATTCCCATCAATCCAGCCATTGCTTTTACAAACTTCCCACTGCAAATTACAGTTGTAAATGTAGCCTCCCCCGCTCCCTCTCCACCGCCCTGTTTGCAGAGCTGTGGGCTTCAGCCAGTGGTTCTGGTTTAAAAGCTGACAAGTGGACTGACTTATTGCGGTCACAAAACACACACGTATGCACACACACACACACACACACACAACCACATGCACAGACACACTCGCGCACACACACACATCTTCAGCTCCCTGATACGAGGTGACGTGACAGGCAAGGAAAAACACCACAAGATGGCTGAATGAGAGGTGTTTATGAAAGCTGTTAGCCTCAGACCTGGAGTGTTTCGAACCGATTGGCAAAAGGTCTAACGGAGTGATTATATGACTGACAGCCAGAGCACAGAGTAGCTGGGTTTGGCTCTACGGTAGCTTGACCGCAGCCTGGACCTATCATCAGTCTGACCAAGCCGTCAAGGCCTGGGTGGGGGTTTCTCAGGCCTCCAAGATTAAAAGTGCAGACCATCTAATTCATGATGACCTGAGAGACCAAACTAAATACACAGTACAACAGTACAACAGTACAAATAGGAATTAGACCAGAGTGCTGACACAATATTAAAAAATACTCACGACTAAATGGAATAATATTATATTATATTAATATTTTGTGGTACACTGTTGGTACACATTGTTTTTGATGGCAGTAAAAACTGAAATTATATATCTTAAGGCAATAAAATCAATATTATTCATAAGTAAAATGCCATAAATCAATTAGTACATGAAATTCAAGACCTTCAAACTATTTCTTTTTTTTTCATTGGTAGTCAAGAACATATTTTGATAAAACAACCATTATGTGATATTGTAAAGTGTTTCATTAATAGCCTTAAAAGATGAATACAAATATCAATACTTAACATCAGTGTATATATATTTCTATATTTGATTTGATCTGCTTCCTCAACTCTAGTCAATATGCAAACTGAAGAAGGATTAACGTCAGCCTAGTAAATTGTAGCATGCACTAAATGCATGCACTGCAGAAAAATAATTTCACTGCATGTACTGTATGTGTATGTGATGATTAAAGTTCACTCATGAACCTGTTTCCTCCTAAATGGTTTGTGGTCTGGGGACCCATTTAAATGTAACACCGTATGAGGAAACACATGTAGGTTCACTGCAGTTATGATGATTTCTGCATTATCTCACCCTGAAACACATACAAGTCACACTGACACATAAAGAACAAAGGAGGAGAAAGTATGAGTAATGGATGAATGGAAGAGGAGCGTGACATCGGACTCGAGGAGGAGTCGGTGTTTCTGGGTGGTCTGCTTTGGGCAGATGTCATTTTTGACAGAATAGGATGGCCACAAGAATTATAACTTCCCCTGCTGTTGCTTGCTGGATATTTCTGTCACTCAGTAAACTGTTTACAAGGCCAGGGGTCTTTAGCGGTATTCATGCTCTTGTTTGAAGTTCAAAGTTTGAAGCATTACAGTGGTCAGAAACCTCAAACAATAATATTCACTTGCAGGCATCATGGAAAATTCTTGTTACAAGCGATAATATGATTTTTACCAGCTTTGTATCGGACATTTTTAAGTGAAAGAGTGAGCAATACACTTCTATATTTCTAACTTCAATGTCTCTCTTACCTTTACAACAGGGTTACATGATGAGTATGAATTGAATTAGTAAAGAAAAGCAAATTCAGTATCCTGTCTTTTTCCTGTCTGATTTTCCTGCTCCAGGAGTGCAGCAGAGGGGGAGAGGCCCACAGTCGAGCCCAGCGAGGAGAGGCCTGAGGCGGGCATGGCCTCTCCCACCAGCTGGATGACCAGTCTCTCAGAGGTGGAACTGGAGTTGGAAGACCTGGAGGACCTCCCTGACCTTGAGGAGCTGCCCCACATGCTGCTCCCTGACAGCCTGAGTCAGCTAGAAGAGTTCGGACGACACAAACGGCCTCGCAAAGCCCACCGCGGCCACGGGAGACCCCGCCTCTTCAGTGACCTGTGGGTTCGGATCGGAGATGGGTGAGCCGACTCAGTATAACCATAGAGAAACCATAGAGAGAGCTCAATAAAGTGTTAACTTATGGGATATTCAACTGCATAAGAAAAACGGCATACTCTCAGGCCTCCTTGGCACATGCTTGCCCACCTCTGATGAAATTCGACGTCAGTAACCTGCACACAGCCCACTCATGTTTACCAAGCAGAGGTGTAAAGCTCTGCTTGGTGTAAATTATTTGTCCCTCCCCATCCTGTAGAATAAAAAATAAAACTGTGGCAAGTCCTTTTACTTTCTGAACCTGAACCTGACTGTACACCTCTGTTACCAAGCCAGCCAGTCTGTGATAGATTTATACCAAGTAATACCGAAGAGATGAGAGAGTCAAAAGATCTAACATCGCTGAGTCCAGCTTTCTCTGGACGGAGCACTCACTCACTGCTGTTTAGGAGACAGTTTTGTATTTTAAACTTTGATTTGTTACCCACCATGTCCATATCCAACATCAGAATTTCATTTTGGGCAAAGTGGTCAATGTCTCAATTAGGGGGGATAGCATGCCCCACTTCATGATTTAGGCTGATACTGCCTAGTGCAGCTTTTAGAAACAAACAGGCAGATGGATTTATGGATGAATTGGTGCTGCACAAAACCTGATTTCTGGTGTCCTCCTCCCTCCAGCACCACCCCACCACCTAACGTGAGGATAATAAACGGCTACGTGACAGTGGAGACTCCGTTGACCGGCCAAGAGCAGCGCAGACGGACGGAGCTCTACCCCAGCCCAGCTTCCTCCACCCAACCCAGTCCCAGCTCAGCCCAGCCGGGCCTAATACACAGCACACTCACACTCTCCTGTCTACTAGCCTGGCTGTTATCACACATGCTGTTCACCTCCTGACCACACGGTGGCGTTCTCACATAGACAAACACCCAGACACTGCTGTCTCCACACCAGAGCTGTAGAATGTATCTGAAAAAGACACAGGAGGAATGACCATCTGCACACTCAGACAAGAAATGGAGGTGATTGAAGGAGGAATATTTCAGTCAGGACGAGGATCCCTGAGACGGAGTCCTACTATGAGCCTCCAACACATGGAGGGGTCAGCTCCAGCCTGCGGAAACGCAAAGTCTTTAAAAACTTGTCAAGTCTCAAACGGTTGTGTGGAATAAGCTCTCAGCCACAATGCAGGAAACAAATGAAACAAAGAAATGTGTTAGACTCCGGAGGAAAGAGTCTTAAAACCTCATGAAAGTATTATAATAGAATAACAAAAACATAGCACAATTAAGACCTGCAATTTTCAAGAGTTTGTGTTCCACCTACGAAAAACTGTAATACTGTATATAAAAAAATAATATTGACATTAATGATGAGAATAAACCGTACTAATAACTATAACAGCTATAACTCTGTGATAAATGAGTTAAATGCATAGAGTAAGACTGTACTGTGTAGGAGGAGGTGGAGCACTCTGTTGCTAGTTTTGTAAATTGTGCATTTTGTTCATAAAGAAATATTGTGTATTTATTATTTCTCGAAAAAGAGTATATTTTCTTGCTTTTGAAGATAATTGAAAATAAACATTTGAAAACTGATTTGAGTTGTGTTGAAATGTATTTGGCTCGGTCTCCCTGAAGCGCCATGGAAAGAATACAATACAATACAATACAATACAATACAATACAATACAAGAGATCTGTTGTAGTGTCAAGGGTAACTTGTGAAATAAAGTAAGAACATTAGTGCTGACGGCATAAAGCAGTGCAACAGGTAATCTCAATCTGCCATCTACTGGCTAAAACTAAGAAAGGAGCTCTGTTTGTGTTCGTAGTCGTAGAGAAGCAGTAGGGAACCATTCAAATCTCCAGACTGGAAAGGAACAGCTGGGACTGACACCGTCTCTATCCTTAATATCTAGCATTGTCCTACCCTTGAGCAAGGCTGTTCTAGTGGAGCTTCTCAGTGGCTGACAGAAAAATTGCATCAGAACTCTAGAGGAATAAAGGCTGAAAAAAATACATTCCCACTCAACCTGTGTTAATTTAGAAGCCCTTTTACTAAGAATTTTTGTATTATCTAAAAGAGTGAAAAACATTATATTTATCCTTTTTTTTCATAATAACAGAATGTGCCAGGGCAGGTGGAACAGAAAGAAAAAGGAAGAGAAATGCGCTACATAAGCTACTGATTTTTATTGCTGTAAGAAAATCAGCAAGTGAAACAGTTTCTCTGTTCTCTGATAAGTGTGTAAACATTACATATCAGACAACTAAAATTATATTGTTTACCACATTGATCTAATTTCACGCCTTCCATTACACTGAGTTGGCCATAGGCGGTTAAAAGCTTGTGCCAAAATGTGCCTTAAAGGTGCTCTTGAAAAGTTTAAAATCAATCCTGAATTGCAATAGTAGCCAATGCAGTGCAGCTTAAAATGGGCCAATATGCTGTCTCTAGTGTGTTGCTGTCAAGAGTCTGACTGCAGCATTTTGGACTAACTGTAATCTGGAGATACTCTGCTGGCTATAATAGGTGGACAGGGAATTTCAATGATCAAGATGTGTTGAAATAAAAGTACGGATCACAGTTTCCAAGTGTTTAAAGACAATAATGCTCCAATTTTGGAAACTCTCACATGCACAAGTGTCTTAACGTGTTTGTCTTGGCTTAGATTGGACTCCAAAATCACT
Organism: Hoplostethus atlanticus; assembly: GCA_034670405.1. NCBI lineage: Eukaryota > Metazoa > Chordata > Actinopteri > Trachichthyiformes > Trachichthyidae > Hoplostethus > Hoplostethus atlanticus. The sequence continues at coordinate 545,257 of JAXDDX010000134.1, read as the reverse complement.
CCAAGATTCCTACAGTTAGAAGATACATTGGCAGAGAGTGGGCCGAGGCGGTTTTGGGTTAGAGTCCTAACAGTAGAAGGCCCAATAATAATAACATCAGACTTAGACAGAATATTCAGAATATCCAGAAAACAGTCATGGCTGAATGGTTCTTATCACTTGGGTTCACAGACAGATACAGTTGAGTATCGTTGGCATAACAGAGGAAACGATTATTATGCTTGTGAATTATATGACCCATGGGTAGCATACATTTGGAAAAATGATGGGACCCAGAATTGACCCCTGGTGGACACCTCAGGTAACTTTTGCCATTGCTGAGCTGGACTGGACTAATGAAAGTTCTGTCCTGCAGATGGGAGTAAAACCAATATAAAACAGTAATGAAGTAAGATTTTCAACCCAGTGTTTGAGTAGGAGGGTATGATCAACAGTGTCAAAAGCTGCAGATCTAAAAAAAAAAAAAAAGATCTAAGAGAAATAAAAGTGGTATGAAGAACTCTAAAACCACATTGAAACTACTCAAAGGGACCATTACTGTTCATTAAAGTAACTAATTGGTTAACTACTATTTTTTCCAAGAACCTTGTACGGGAATTGTAATTTAGAGCTCAGTCTGTAATTTTTTTAGAGAGGGACAAGACCAGTTTCTTAAGGAGAGATTGGACAAAGAAGATATAAGGACACACCATTTCAACGAAATTAAGAAATCTATTACACAGACTATCAAGGACACAGGCAGAGGGCTTTATCTGGGTTGTGGCTTCGATTAATGGGACTGCACAGACAATATCAAATGATTGTAGTGAGGCAACAATCTGTGTGGAAGCTTGAGTGGCTGGGGTGATGCCCTCTTCATAGATTCAATACTGGCACTAGGAAGAATTATAAGAATATAAGAAGAAGGTCTGAATTGTGCTCCTCCATTTTTAACTTGAATTGAATTATATTTTCTCATCCAAACCTTTACGGTGTCATAGTGAACACAAGGTTTAGAGTCCTTCCATTTCCACTAAAGTCTGTACAGCACAAATATTCTCAGTTCACCTGGTCAGAGGGGATTTGTTTGCACTTTTAGCTTAAGAAAATGCAATAATCATTCAATAATCAAAAATCAAAGAGGGCAGCATCTTTACAGCAGAGAAAATGAGGCATCTGGAATCTGGCTGCAGAAATGGGGTTAAAAATGTGAGAGGAACTAAGATCTAATTTGCACTTCATTACACTAAAGATCTAGTATATCCAAAATAAGTACAATAGACACACTTACATCACATACTTACACTACATGGGCGGTGGTAGCCTAGAGGTCAGAGAGGCACACTGGTGAGAAAAATCTGACCAGGGAAAGTGAATGATTAACACTCTCCCTTCCTGCAACAAGTGTCATTGACTCTTGCTCCAGTGGCCAACAGGACTGGTTGTACTGGGTAGCCTCCAGGCATGCCTGTGTGCAGCTGTGTGATCATGGAGAACAATATACACTACACTGAGGCCAGTCAATCAAAATTGGAATCGATCATTTGCATTTATCGGTATGTTCCCCTTCTCTGCATCACACCATTCTTGAGACTGGGTTATGTGAGATACACACATTGGCTAAATTCAATAAGTAATTGTTTTAGACTACTGTAGTTACCACATCTACCACAACATGGCGCTAGACTCACATAATAACTTGGACAATAGCACAAGCAGCACAAAGAACTCGCCATGAAATACTGGTTAGTGGCCCAAGACAGACAAATGGTCTACACTTCTGAGATAACTGGGGAGAATACTTGTATAGACATAATTCTGTGGTATGATGTGACAAATGAAAATGAAGCATTCATTCATTCATTCATTCATTCATTCATTCATCAGATAATATCCCATTGTGCCTTTAGGATAAGCCTATACATTGAAAACTTGACCTAATGATTTGTGTCTGGTGTGTCTATTTCAGAAATAACATTGATACTGATTTTGAAATGTATGTAATGTATGTAATGTAAATATATCTAAAATGTAATATGTGTGTGTGTGTGTGTGTGTGTGTGTGTGTGTGTGTGTGTGTGTTTGTGTTTTTTCATACCCAATTAATGTGACATTTTATTATATTTGTCAAGTTGCTCTCTTCTTATCATGATCACACAATCTCTGAGAAAAAGCAAATTCACATATTTAAAAACAGAATATAGGCTACATATATTTTATGCCATAGATGTGATTTCTTTCATATTTGATTGCATAACAATTCATAACAAAATGCAAAATGCTTTGTTTGTTTAACTGACTTTTGAGGCATGGGATTAACAGTTATTTCAATTATTTATTTTTGTGTTTGACCAGGTTAATTTTAATATATAAATTCAATACATCCCATTCAGAATGAAATTAATTTTAGTAAGAAACTATTTCGGAAATGCATTGCATGCCAAACTATAAGATATCAAGCAGTTTCATAGAATAATGAACAAACAAACAAAAAACAAACAAAAACAAAAACAAGTAAAAATGGTTGTGAAAATATAATACAGTAAAACACATTCTCAGAGTCAGCCTTACAATATAATCAAACAAGCATGGAGTAAACTAGCTTAATTGGACACTTCAGTGATGTGATAAAATGAATCAATACAATAAACATCCTGTGGGCTTACTGCAGGAAAATAAACATGTAGTCATTATGTTTTAAGTACAGTATGTGTGCTTTTGATATAACAGTAACCATTTCATCAAGACATCCGTCTGCTGTTGCTAACAAGCTAACCAAACCTTTTCAACTGACTGAGGTGTTTTCATCGAATGCCTCTAAAATCCCATCATTATTAAGTGGATAATAATAATGATTGCAATTCAAACTTTATTTCAAATTCAAGTTTGATCTGATTTTTCAAAACAACCTTTCTACCTTCAACCAGTCTCCTCTTGAATGGTAAAGAAGGGCAGAATAAGTTTTTTAGAAAACAAACAGCTTTTTCGCCCCTTAAGCCAAGACAGGACAATATTTGCCTTAGCTAGAATACCATTTTCCCTGGGCTTTGGGGTGTTGTTTGAGGGAGTGGGGGCCCTGACAGGGTGCACTGAGGGCTGACCCTCACTCTGCCGGGGACACACCGCCAGCCGCATATAAATAAAAGATTACGGCGGAAAATCAATTTCTGAGCAAACTCATTAAAAATGCCCCTCTTCTTAAATGATTCCCATTTCCTTCCATTCAACCTGTTAACGCTTAGCTGTCCCCCAGAACCCCCCATCCCCCACCACTCCCATGACATCCCACCTTCCCTCCCTTCTCTCTTCCCTCCATCCTTCCTTTGCCCTGTTGCTCTCCCCCGGTGGTAATTACTTGCACAAGTCATTTTTTGCCCTTTGATTTGCACCGTTTCACAAATGAAGGTTAAGTTTGTTTAACCGTGGTGGATTTGCCAGTCATGTTAAAGCATATAATGTGGCAGGTCCTTGCTTTCTCCACACACCTCCGGCACCCCCTGGCCTGTTCCCTCTCTCCCTCTCGGCGCGGGCCCCTGGGGGGGGGCATCCAAGGTTAAAGCTTACTGGGCCGCAGGACGCCTGCAGTGGATCAGGCTCCAGACCCATTGACTTGACTGGAGGGGGACCAGGAAGTTGTTAAAAACCACCTCTGGTAAAATGATTAAGAATAAAACTGTCGTGTTTGCTCTGAAAAGACCTTAAGGTGCTCTCAGGAAACAATTGAATAGATGGGGAGAAAGAGGAGATAGATAAGGCAGCATTTGTTTTGTTCTGTCCAAAGTCTTACATCAAGGACCTGAACCTTGTATTGGCATATACACTCCTTTACAATGTATGTTTACGATACATGTTGCACAGTAAACACACTGAAAGGAGAAGAATTGTTCAATAGACATATGACTGCGACAGTGTTTTCAGCACCGTAGCCTCATCTTTGATCAATACCCCACACAAAACAAAAGTCACCGGAGCCAAGGTGAGCATCGATCTCAGGCAGCTGGAGACGTTAAGAGCATCTCATGTGTGTGTTGCTGTGATTGTTGAGCTACAGCTCACACAGTGATCACTGCAATAACACATGGTGCACTTTATCATCATACAGCCAAACACGTAACTGATAGTGACTATCGCATTCACAGACATTTGTTGTCCCTCAGCCGACATGATCTATTGTAACACACATGTATGCATTGAAAGCCACACGATGAACAGAGGTTCAGCTGGGTTTTGTTGAAGGATGTTTACAACAGGGCATTTTCTATCACTGGGTCTGTAATTATGAGTTGCAGAGAACGTCTGCCTAGCCTAACCATGCCTTGTGTGGTGAATGCTGCCCCATAATTCACAAACAGCTTTGCTTCTCTGGCTATCCAACAGCAGTCGTAAAGCTTTGGAAAAACAAAGTGTATTCAGCCCTGGAAAGATAGCCGCTCTCCCCTTAGATAATCCCATTTGACAAAGTTGATAGTAGGGCCAAAGCGGTGCTGTTTGGTAAGCTCTGCTAACATGCAGCTCGTCTGTGTTTGTGCTGGTTGAGACATTATTCTCTCCTATTGTCTGAATCCCCTTGAAGATGTGTGGCTTCAAGGAGCAGGACTGGGCTCTGTGGCCTTGAAGGGCCTTAACACAGGTCAGGTGCAAGTCTCCAATGCAAAACAATGCCTGGTGAAAATTGGTTCAGTACAAGGGATCATAGTAGTGTTTTTTACTGTGTCATACATTCACTATGTTGACTATGCTCCTCTAGAAAAGTCAAAACAATAAAATGAAATAAGGGAGAACCCTCAAAGTTTCTATTGTTTGAAGTATATGTGTTCATACAGGAAGCAATCTTAGCAAGGTTGTCATATTGGAAATAATTAATAAACTTAGTATGAGAATGTTGGTCCTAAATACAGGCATGAAGCACCATTGGTCCTTTTCTTAGACATGACTGTGTTGCAGCACAAAGTAAAATAGTTTGTTTTTGAGTAGAGCGGTAGAAGGAGTGAATGTGTACCAAGGAGAGAAGGGTAGCTACAAAGAAGAGAGGAAGACTACGTCTAGTTGTGTGTGTGTGTGTGTGTGTACATTTGTATGTGTGTGTATGTGCATGCATGTGCATTGAAGGATGGTGGCGAGAGTGTTGTGTTTCACAGGTTTTTGCCATGATGCACTGCTTTATTATTCCGCACAAGGGGCACTTCACATGCGGAATGGGTTCTCTTTGATATCGACAGCAGCTTGAGGGAGAGAGTGCACTCAAAAACAGGCGCGGGCGAATTTATTCTTGGAAAAAAACAGATAGTTGTGTACTTCCCTGGCAGCAGTGGCTGCACATGCGAAGAGCCAACCGCTTTGATGCTCCAGCGGTGACACTCCACACGCTAATGAAATATGGTAATTACAGCCACATGAAAGCCCTCCTAGACAGAGCCAGAGAAAGGGGATAAAAACAAATATGACTTTATCCAAAGATACCCTCTGTGATTAATTCTCCTTTTCACAAACATATATTTTATCCCGTTCGCTCGGTACAAAGCAACGTGGGCCATCAGTTGACCCAGGAACTGGCAAGGGGAAAAGGTCCACTGATTAAGAACCCTATTGTTCCCTTTCAATAGAAAACCCTGTCTGCTGGAGAACACAGGATGGAGGAGTGTGGAAAAGAGACGGTGCTCCACTGTACTGCACTCTGCTACTATAACTTATGTCTTTTCCCTAGTAGCGGTAGTATTTTTTCCTGTCATGAAATTCACCCGATCTGGTCTGCACAACGACGTCTGCAGCTACACCAACACATGGCTCTGTCAAACACCTTAGCAGTCCCATCGGTGGGAAAACTGGTAACTCAATAGTGGGAGGTAGGATATTTGATTTGAAGCTAAGGATTACTGTAAGTTTACACAGTGACAGTTCTAACTAAGCCCCTGTATTCTCTGGTCATTTGTACATAGCAAAGCTCTAATTGGCCCAGATATTTCCAAAAACAAATCAAAAGTTTCAGCCACTGTGGAGAACAGATGACAAGGCTAGACCAGTATAATCCACTTTTGTTGGCTTACGTTGGTGGATAGATAGATAGATACTTTATTGATCCCCAGGGGGGACATTCTGGGGTTGACGCAGCATAACAGTATCACAAAAAACAAAATATAAAAGTATAAAATACAAGGCCTAAAGACAATGTGAAATGTGAAAATGTCCCATGACAAGAATTTCCCTTTGACTGAAAATCTATATATATTTTGAAAATGAAGTTGGAAAATACCCTTTAGACACAAGGATGTAGTTTTCCATATACAATGCTACCAAGACAACCTATTGTCCTGTAATCTTATAATACTTATAAGACACAGTGAGAGAACGGAGCTACATGATGCACTGCACTCAGCTCACGTTGTTGAAGAGGTGGAGAGGGAGACAGTGAGAGGAGGTTGGAGGAGGCCGTGTATTTGACCATCAGTGTTTGCTCACAGTCAGACAGCACAACACGCCCAATTCTGACACACACACACACACACACACACACACACACACACACACCTTAGGCCTACTGCCCTGGTCTCCCAGGGGATGGAGCTAGAGGTCAGGGAGAAGGTGGAGGTCAAATGGGACCTGATAAGTCCGGCTAATAGGACAGTGTGTGTGTGTGTGTGTGTGTGTGTGTCAGGATGGGGGTCTGGAGGGTCTGACCAGCTAACTGGGGCTAAATGCTCAGTGAACAAACACACATGCACTGTTCTGATGCACATAAGCACACACACACACACACACACACACACACACACTTCAATGCGCCATGTATTCATGCATGCACACTCTTTAAGGTCAGAGCGTGGGGTGAGAATGTTAAATGGCCATCCTGAGGACATCAAATATTTTCCTACCCATCACTATCAGCAAACCACCTGCCTGAAATCTTGGTGTGTGTGTGTGTGTGTGTGTGTGTGTGTGTGTGTGTGTGCCTGGTGGAGAAGGTGACTAAACAATGTATATAGGCCTAGCTGATGAAACTACTGAGAACATGGCTTTATTGGAGCACACACAGAGTCAGACAGACATATAGACAGACGGGTCGGCAGGCGGTTAGACAGATAGACCGGCAGGCGATATGTGGGCGCCAGTGGCCATGGCACGGCAGACAGATCGCCCCAGACAGACAGATGGAGGGTTTGGGGGTAGTGTGTGGGCTGCTAGATAGGAGTTCACTCCCACCTTGTGTTTCTATTACCCCCAGTGCCTTTTATCGCCCTCCTCCAGGTGTATCCAGGTAACTCCAAGGCCAAGCCGCTCTTAAAACCAGGACAGTCAAGGTAACAGGTAATTGCGGAGTGGTACTCGTAAAACAGCCTGTTTGCCTACAGCTGAACACCGCCCAGCTTTCATTAGATGCCAAACTTGGAGAAGCAGGAAGCAGGAGCTCATAGGACGAGAGGACATGGTGTGTTTTCGCTCTATGTCTTCCTCGTCCTCTCTTTTCTGCTGGACGGATTTGATTTATTCTCTTTTTTCCTCTTCATTTTTCTCTATCTATCTATCTATGTCTCTCTCCGCCTTTCTATGTCCATATTTCATTGACTTTATGAGTAACTCTTGCTCCCTCCCTCTTTTAATGTTTGATTCCAGGTGATAAGAGAGATGAGCCTGACTGCGCCAGTTAATGTGGTCAAAGGGCAGAGGCTGTGGTGGGGAGTGAGGCGCTGGCTGCAGTCATTCCTAGCCAGGACCGGACCAGGCTGCAGCTTTGGACCATGAATTGTGGATGGTGGCTCTTGGCCAAGCTATCTGCACACAGCCAGGAAAACATACATGTTGAAGCAATTGTCCATATCTGTCTGCACGGCCATTATCTGCCAATCTATCTAGATATTGATCTAGAGTTTGTATATATCTACTGTCACATGTACTTACCCTCTGAACAGTGATAAGATTACTGCTTCTCTGTTCACACAAGCCAATAAACACATGTAAGTACACATACACATGTACACACACATACGCAAATGCATACATGTGCACAGCCGCACGTAGGCATGTATGTATGCATGTATGTTTCCACATATGCTCAGACAAACACACGCAGGCATGTGTACATGTACACTGGCACAAATACATACATATACACATACAGCACACATGCACACACATGCACTGTACTGTACGGTTTACTGGTGGTCACAGTCACACTCTAGCTCCTCACTTTCAATAATCACTTGTTTGTTTCAGACTGCAAACAAACAACACACTCCCATGCATAGCTGGTCATTGACACAGACAGCAACTGAACTCTGTCTGTCTCCTCTTGCTCCTCGCCTCCCGCTTTCTTGCTCTCCATCTTTCACTCTCTCTTGTAACCCCCCCCCCCCCCCCCCCCCCTTCTCCTTCTCTCTCTTGGTTTTCATCTGATTTCATTCTTCGCCCATTGCCGGCCATTATAAATTCATTGTGTGCAGTTGTGGCTGATTGAAGTGATGGGCTGATTCCTCTGAGCTTCCTGCCTGATGGAGGGTGCTATAGCAAATAGCCCAATGGGTCTGTTTAGATAACACTGACCTCTCGCAACCACAGGCCGCCTCTACTGTGAGCAAGCGCCTTTATGGGATTCACTGCCATCCCTAAGTGGAAGGACAAAAAAAGGAAGAGGGAAAAAAAAAAAAAAAAAAGGATCCAAAATGATGAATGATGAAATGGACACATGGAGAGAGGGATGAAGAAAGAGAGAATGTGTTAGAGAGATGGAAAGAGAGGGGGATAGGGGGAAAAGAGAAAAGAGAGAGGTGGTGGCGGGGGGGGGGTAAGAGGAAAGGGGAGATCTCGGGTGGGCAATGATTTGAAGCGTATTGTAACTCCCACCTGCCCTCTCCATGAACAAAAGTATTAGTCATCATCAGGGTGAATTGTGAGGGGAGACAAGGGGCTGCCTTGCCGCGTCCCCTGATCTGCATTCTGCCCATGGGGTTACCAGGGTAACGCGTACAGTACACCGAGGGGCGAACAGGGTGGGGGGGGGGGGCCATGGAGAGGGCACTCACTCTCTTCCTTGGAAATGGATATTCACGCCTTTGTTCCACAGGGGTCATGATAGTGTTGATAAAAAAATGAACCCTGTTTAAACGGCCCGCCCTCTCGGCTGGCCTCAGAAATCATAATGGGCCCGGCTGTGCATCACCTGGCCAACAGATCAGGATTCAAACACCAGCGTTGATCAAAAACAGGCAGGAGATGGAAAGGCTAATTAATGACAGATGAATGGAAATTATATATACATATATATATATACTGGTGAAATAATACTAAGACAGGAAGAGAGCTAGGGGGCTCGATTTCCTCCTATTTCTTCCAACAGCCCATTGACCCTGTCTCTATCTGTCTGTCTGTCTGTCTGCCTGCCTGTGTCTATTTCTGTGCAGCTGCAATTTTCAGTTTCTTCAACCCTGATAAAATTATCTCTCTCTTTCTCTCTCTTTTCCTTGAATAAAAACACATCATTTGGTGTTTATGTGTGTATGTGTGTGTGTGTGTATGTGTATGTAGGCATATGTGTCTGTTTGCCTTGTGAGTGTGTATGAGCTTATGTGTGCATGGATCTTTCTCCATGTCTGTGGCCTTGTGTTTAAGAGCCCACTTTATGAGCCACATCAGGACACACATACACCCTCTTTAAGTGTGCAAAATAATGGTCTTTGGCATTATGCAACTCTTTGCACACACAGAGCCTGTTTTAAAAGTTACGGGGGACAATATTATGGCTCATCTCTGAAAGCTGGGGGCTGTAAAACATCATTGTAACTCCCTCATGTGACAAGATGTTTTACAATCACACCATTAAAAGCTATTGAGAGAGCATGGGCCATAGGTTGGAGGAGGGTAAGCAGCAGCCAATGTAGGCATGCTCTCTTTCTCTCTCCTCCTGACACAGCATTGAAAACAGGGCACTCCTCATTGGTAGGAGTGAGGTAGCCAAGATAATGTTGTTCTTTAATTAAACTATCTCTGCTGTGCAGTCTAAAGAAGTGGGGGAGAAGGCACTGAAGCACCGTCTAGACACAAAGAAATAGTGTATGAGAAAATGCTAACCTTGGGCAAATGGCTGGACAGGAATTAATTGAATTGTTGCAGCACTGTGAAATTGAGTGTGCATGCAGGTGTGTGTGTGTGTGTATGTGTGAAAACACTAGTAGTATGTGCATTGACGTTGTGCGTGAGTTTGTCTTAAAACTGTGAGTGTGTGTGTTCGCTTTCCAGAATGATTGCCAATAAAAACAACCTTCTACTCAGTTAAAACATGAGCTAATGCTTGCAATCAGCCATATGAATCAGCCCTCAGTGTTGATTATGGAAATCAAAGGCAAGAAAGGTAGTCAGTTTCTGATGCAGCATCAACTTACAAGATAAAAAACTGAACTAGGTTATTGTCCTGATTAAACACTGCGGATCCCCAAGGTCTAAACGACTACAAACCATTCCTGCAACCAGTGAGGTCTAAGTTGTGAAATCAAGCAGTAGACATAACTACTGTGTATGCACTGTTATGCTGAACTTGTATGCTGGAATTATTATCTTTGACTTCCAAGATAGGCCGTATCACTTGCAACAAGTAGACGTCAGATGATATTTTAGTAACATTTTCCCTCACCACATATCCTTGTTTAAAGTCGTTATACTGTATGTCTTATAGTTATGTAAATGTGGATATTTGAGCATCATCTGCTTTATGCATCCACATTTCCTTTGAATGAGCTGGTAAAATCTTGATAAGTGATAAGAATATATCTGCTATTATTTATTGTGGATAATTGTGCTAATTGCTAATAGGCCAAAATCCAATCTGGTACTATAGGATGGCAATTACACAGAGAAGTCAAACAGACTTAGAGACATTGGCATAGTCCTAGCTTGTATTGACAGAATCCTTGATCTGGTAATGTCTGCAATGCCAAAAATAGGGTTTACTAATACAATAAAATATGGCAAAATGATATAAACTGACTCAAATAAAGGGGGGTATTTTATGGTGGAATTCGTTGAGCTTTTTACTTTTGTATGATGATCATGATAGCTCCTTTAATGCAGTAGATTGAGATGAACACGCCGGTCTATTTTTTCTCAGCTCTGGTAGCGGTAGGTCGACTGCTGAGATTTGAGGGGAATAATTCCGCTGTCTCCGTGTTGATCCGTGTCCTGCGGTTTCATCCGCTCAGTCGGAGGCATCTGTTGTCTGACAGAAACTTGGAGGAGAGGCCACAGTCCGGTTTAATAAAGCACGCAGAAAAGAAAAAAAACAAGTGAGGGATATCAGCCAGAATTGTCAGTCTTTCTGTGGACTCAGTGCTCAATCATTTACATTTGCCTGTGAGTAGTCCAGGATTGCCTGTTTAAAGGTAGAATATGTGATGGCGAAAATATGACTAAAATCACTCCACTTCTGTTTGTTGCAAGTGGGGTGACCTGCTGATGCATTTCAGCTGATGGGCCCTAATTTAGGAGGCTGCTGTCCTTGTACTTCATTCTGCAGTCGCTAGGAGGGAGTATGAATTGACTCCTTTGCTCTGCAGCCGTGAACCCAACACAGGCAACCTCAGGTTATGATAAATCGTCAACGTAGCTATGTAAAAAGGTAAAAACAAATGTTATGAATGAGTTATAAAAGGGATGAAAATGCAATGCAATTGATTTGTTAATCAATGACAATGAATACTTTCAAAAGGATTTCAAGTACAAGGGCATATGAAGAAGAATATTATAGAAAATCAAGTGTTTCTAAGTAAACTGCTAAATAAACAGACCTGGTTGTAGTCAATAATAATAATAATAATAGTAATAATAATAATAATAATAATAATAATAATAATAATTTCAGTTTCTATTGGAATATCTAAGATAAATGTATACCTCTTAGTACGTCTATATATTTTATATTATATTATATATGTGGTCTATACAGGTACATATGCGTACATCTAATATATACTATTCATATGTATATATATATATGTAATAGCTCTAGCTTTCTTCATTGACTTTTCGTACCACTTTTATTTACTTGTCTTCTTACGAATGACAACATGACTGGTATGTACCTGACACCAACTAGTGCCATAATGCAGCGGCCTCTTGGAGTCTTATCTTTAGACTTCAGGGTTCAGCCGTCCAGTGAGAAAATCCGTGCAGAAAATGAATCTCATAATATGGCAGGGTGGATTTCAGAACAGGAGGGCCGAGAGAAAAATGTCATTTAGGATTCAAGATTTCCATTTGGCCCCCTGAAAGAGACTTAACGCCAATTGTCCTGCTGGTCACCTCACTCCATAGAATGCAAATGTAGAGGTCTATAGGGCCTGGTGTGGGTAATCCATTGATTTGAGATGAATACAGTGGCTACTCTCAGACCCTTCACAGTTATTAGGACTAATAGAAAAACATAAAATAGCCAGAGAGAGAAGCAGGGATCCGCACAAATGCTCCAAATAGCTGGCTACTCCACAGGCCTCTCCGAGAGTTTGGCTTGCAATTTGCATTCCTTTGTGTGACAACTTGTAATCCTCCCCTCAGCATGCCAAGAAACACACAACAGATTTATTGTCCCAGTCAACAAATCGTTTAGGTCATCCCAAACCTATTACTGCCTAATGCAGTGGGAGCCCCCAGCCCCTGCACCGCTCCCCTCCGCCTCATCTCCCCAACCAGACCCTGAACCGCCGGGGGCCCCACGGCTCCACCGCTTTGTTGGGCCCCTGGTCTATTCAGACAAATGTACTTCTGGAGCTTTAGACACCTTCTCTGAGCAGCTTGGGAGGTTGGGACAGAAACCATGGCTGAGGTTGACGATTTAGTCTCAGGCCAACAGAGCTAAATGGATTGGGGTTTTCACCGCTGCCCATACAAGCGCGCTTGAGAATGCGCGCATTTAAGTGCAATTTTGTGGGGAGAAAGCCTGTTTATTCACTTACAGTTATTTCAAATCAACACCAAAGTCGTGATATAGTCTATCCAGATTTTGGACTTGGCCTTTATTTCATCAAAATATTCAAAAATACGTTTAAATATGAATGAAAATCCGAATCACTATAATACTTAGATTGTGTCTGTGATGCTCAGTAGTGAGTTTCTCCTATGATCTCGCTATAATATTGCTATAGGATATTGTATATTGGCTAGTTTATTAGTTTTGCTGTGATATGTGTAGGGCTTTGGGATATTTCTAAAAAATATCATTGTTATAGTTATTTTTCGTAAGGGAAATGTTTTCATAATGAAGCCTGAATTAATCTTTTATTGTATACTCTATATGCTCTTAGTTGTTTTTATTTTATTTATTTAGTGGCGATCCCCATATATACAGTTTACATTTTAAAACAGGGGTAATGTCTTAAGTAAATCACCATGCGTCATATTGTTTTTGGACAATATGACCTAAACATGCCAGCTGTTTAGTCCTGTTATTATATTTCATGGAGCAAAACCACGTCCTCACGTGTCAGTAAGAAAACCACAACAGCACTATATTTTTGCATGTCTGGGACAGGCGTATACTAACTGCTGTTTGTTGGCGGGGAGAGAAAGAGAGAGAGAGAGAGAAAGAGAGAGAGAGAGGGAGAGGGAGAGGGAGAGAGAGATTTCTTGTTATGTACTAGTTACTATTTCGATTCTTTGGTAGTAATGATCATTGTTGTTGAACTGTGTGTGTCTGTCTGTGTGGCGGGGGGGGTGTTGTTTATTTATATGTGCAAATTATTGATTATTATTTTCATTTGTAGGTTAAGTTATAGGCCTTTTAAGATGCTTAGGCAACTCCATAATTCAGCGAGTAAAGAATATTGAATTGAATTGAGTTGAGAGAGGAAGAGAGGGGAGGGAGGAGAGAGAGAAAGACATATCGAGAGAGAGACGGAGAGAGACATTGAGAGAGGGAGTGAGAGATAGAGAGGGGGAGAGACGGGGGGGGGGGGAGAGTGAGGAGTGAGAGGCAGAGAGAGACAGTTAGATAGAGAGAGAGATAGAGAGAGAGAGAGAGACTGCCGCCCATCTGCTCTCTTTTGTGTCTTGGCCTCACACCGCAAGACTCAAACGCGGGGTCACCTCAGAGAGAGAGAGAGGGGGAACGACCCCCCCTCCCCTCCAAAGTCTTCTCCCCACAAACACAACGGGCCTTTGATTCGTTTGTTTGGACACACGCATTCATGTCTAATTGTTGTTTTTCTTTTTAGCGTACCCCACAAGGCGCATGCATCATGCAGGACAGCAGCGCATATGGCACTGGTACTCCTCTAAAACCACACAAAACAGCTCTGCAGCGGGCCAACATTTCCCATTGCATGCAGACTGGTAGGCCTATAGGCTTGTGGCTGAAGAAGCGTAATTCCTTTTCTGTTGAGATCAACCATCAACACAGCCCTAATTATAACGGGGGCGGGTCAATGCATCGGCCTTTTTACCCTAAATGAAGTGGAACACCGCAAAAAACAGCCATCATTTAGTCACATCTAAATACGTTTTAAAATCGTATTAAAATATATATACCAAGGGGTGAGCTAATGAATTAGGGTAGTTTTCTTGATCCTAGTGGGGTTTCAATATTGACGTTTAAATGTTGTTAAAAAATTATTTAAAAAAAACAAAAAAAAACTCCTATAACAAACCAAACTGCATTGGAAACAATGGGATTTTGGGATGGAATTTTCTTTGGCAGATCTTTCACCTTTTCATTTGTGAAACTAAATGATTTGTTAAGATTTTGCGGCGTATCGATATCAGCTAACGACTCCGCGTGATGACAGTCAATGATAGGCCTATATGTTTTGTCATTAACCAGTGTCAGTCTCATTTTCACAGTCTACTGTGGGCTGAACTCTGCAGGCACAATGATACGGTCATTACACCGATACACGGGATGTGAGGAACTGGAAAGTAAATTGCAGCTATCAGATTGCCTTTAATTGTCTGCCTGCTGCCAAGATCCCATAGACTGGCAGCCCCCTCTGTGTACTGACTGTATGGAGCTCATTTGTCATAACTTTAATCCACCATTCAGTCTTTCTCCTGCCAACAAAGGCTGATTTAACTAAATTTAACAAGTGTTTTCCGGCCCCAGCATATATCCTTTATTTAATTTCGTTTTGTATTTTCTCCTTATCGCACACTCCCGTTCTTTTATGTAAATGTCATTCCATATAATGATCTCCTGACATGATATAAAGCAGATGAATTAAGGGGTTATGAAAATAATTCTCCATCGGTGTACGCAGCGCAATGCGGCGTGAAGCTGCATCAGTCAAAGCTGAAACACATGTTCTTCATTTCCATACAGTCACTGGCGCTGCTGTGTGCTGGGATTCATACAGACCTGCTCCTGGGCCGTGACCTAATTATTGACATTGACAGTATCAATCACTGTTACAAATACAGCTACATTTTATTAGCACATTTTGACTGATGGAGACTTTTAATACAAATAGAATGACCGAATGATAGATATTAAAAGGATGTTAGCTGTAGCCAGTATTATAGTATTATTCTACAAAAATCAGACTTAAAAAAGCTTTTAAATTCTAAATCATAGTAATAGGGCTAATACTAATATTAATATTAATAACAATGTGAATATTAATGTTAATATTAGTATTATTAGTATTATTGAATAATGAATGCGTTATTATTAATATATTGTTACGAATAATACATGTATTATTATTACTATTAATAATAATAATAACAACAACAACAACAACAATAATAATAATACCAATAATAATAATAATAACAATGGAGACTTTATTATTATTATTGTTATTATTATTATTATTCGTTTTATTATTATTATTATTATTATTATTATTATTATTGTCATTGTGGTTGTTGTTTTATTGATAAATTACTTCATGCAGTAGGCTAACTAAACAGACAGCAGACGGATTTTACAAAATGTTTTACATCCAACAGAATGAGCTACATGACGGTGCAGCTGAAGTCCGCCGAAGTGGCGCCCTGGTATTAATTTATTTTGTCAAATTTAATTTTCCCTCTAAGTGCGTCAAGGCCAATAAAGCCCTGGTAGGAGGAGTGTTTGTAGTTGTGCTTGGCAGAGCAAGCTGGAGTGTTTCAAGATTGCACGACCTCGTGTTTCAAAGACTCTATTTATTAGTTGTTTATTAGTTCATTTTTTTAAATATAACTTCTCCGCTTCTGAGCTTGGCAGGATTCCCACAATGTGGCAAACGTTTCTATAAATACCCCAGTCCACATAGCCCAATATTTATCACATTGAAATATTCGAATTCACACCAGAGTTGGACAGAATATCCTACGGTTTTCCGGGACTGTGTTGAATTTGACAATTGATTTATGTCTTGGCATATTTTTTTTTAGCGCAACTGTAATTTTTAGAGTCAGAGAAATAAAACATAATTTACGAACTCCATTTGACCAGACTGCCTATTGAAATGCATCCCAGAATAACCTATAAAATGAAATACTGAGAAATCGTAACGAAATGTTCATATTTTGAAGAACTGTGGGCCTAAATTAAATATGTTTCCCTCAAGGCAAACGTGAAGTCAGAATGACCTAAACGACACGAATTTCGTCTGAATGCATCTGTCTGGCCACACGGCTCCTAGCACACATGCCCTTGGTTAGGTTGTCTCCTTTGTCGAGACTTCCCACAGATTCTGCGCGTAACTCAATCTGTCGACAATCAACACACCGCTGCCCTGAGCCTATTGAATAAATACATGATTCAATTATTTGGAAAACTCCGCAGCGTCCACCCTTTTCATCTCATTGGACTAGGAAATCCACTAATGCACAAATGGAGTCAGATTTTGCACCCTCTCGACGGCAGTTCAAACAGAACAGAGTGATTATAAATGGATTCTGAAAGAAAAATAAAACTCTTTACCTTTATCAGACTTTTGCTACTATTTTGCAACACTGTCACCACTGATATTACAAGTAATCATAATATTAGAGATTGGAGACTTGGAGGTCCAGTCAGTGAGTCAGACCCAGTGGCTTGGCAGCAGATAAGCAGGTGTTTGTTCTTGGTTGTTGAGAGGTCCCAGTATGGGCTGAAGGACACCCTCATCCCAGATCCCCCATTCTGCAGCCACTGCCTCTCCTCTCACTCTCTCCCCTGGCCTGCTTGCTCCTCTCCTCTCCCTCCCCTCCCTCCCCTCCTTCCGCTTCATCCTGGGCCTTTGATCAAAGCTGGCCTCTCTGCCACAGCTGCCCATCAGGGGGCTCCTCACCCTCACCTACATCAACACTGCCTGCTGGGAGATCCTCTCTATGATGCAGACACATGGGTGCAGACACACATAGGCATAGGCATGTGCATGGACACACACGCACACACACACACACACACACACACACACACACACATAGATACACACACATACAGATACACACACAAATGCACACAATCATGTACACCATCAAGCCCCCAAAACAGCCCAAAACAGTCTCCAAGGAAACAGCTAGCCGGGTGGGACCCCTGTTGTGAGGAAGAGTGCGGTTGTGTACTCATGAACGAGTGAGAAATTGTGTTTGTATGTGTGTGTGCGTGAGAGAGAAATGGTGAGTGTATGTAAGGGAGAAAGAAACACAGAGAGAACAAGCGTGTGTGTGTGTGTGTGCGTGTGTACAGGTTCGCACATCAGTTCACAAATTCACACAGGTTCGTATGTGTTTGTGCCAAGTGAAAGAGACAGGGAATGATATCCAGTGTACATGCTATGCTTTGACTGAGCAAACACATTATGCGCTGGGAGCTGCATTTTCCACATACAAACAGACACCAGAACAAACAAGCTCCACAGCTTGCTTACATATGTACGACTGTACTTAGTCCCACCTGTAAGCTTTTATCTGAGGGCCTGGTGCCCAAGTTACTTCCTCTTCTGTACTTGACCTCAAAACTCCTCTCATTTGGCATGCATAGGCTCAATTATGAACGAAAGAAACACTTTGGTCTGCTTTCCAGAGGCACCAAAGAACTCCACTGCAGCATTTTTATAAACTTGTGTTTTATTCATAGTGGTGGCAAATGTTTGTTGATCTCTTTTCTTTCTCTTTTTCGATGGAGAGTTGTTGTTTTTTCTTTGAAAACCCCATGTTCTGCTCCAGAACTGGAAGTAATCCTGTTGAAACATCTGGTGATGACTCAGGCTGCATATCTGATACACATCACATGTGATTCATTATCCTGAGGTTGGCCTGTCCCGGGCAAATTGGACTTTGTATATTTTCAGACGGTCCCATACATATACATGGGACCCGGCTGTGATGACACATCGGGCCGATGAAAGTGTTTCCAGTGTTTGTGCCCCAGTTCAAAAGGGTTGATGGGTACCTCCACTGGTGACGTGACACAGGAAGCACCTTGGGCCAATCCTCTCCACCGTCACCTGCCCCCCAGCACCCCTCACCCTGCAACCTCCTCCCCAAGAATGCTGGGGTCAATTAACTAATTAAGTGCCAATTAAAGCATTAACTGCTTCCCGGGGGTTGTGAGGTAGCACTGGGATGGGACATGGTGTAAGTGGCCGAGGGGCTGAACCAGAACAAGTTCAACAGGGTTTCATATCCTAAAACACAATGACAGAGACACAGAGAAAGAGAGAAGGTTTGCCACAGAGGGGAAGGTGGATATTATCAGTATATATTCAGTATTATCATTGCAAAGTATAACATAGAACAGTGGAATTTGAAATACCTGCAATAAAGAACACAGAATTTTTATAATCCATTAAATGATTGTTGGCTTTTGCAAAATTTAACATGTACTAAAATCAATCAATAAAAAAATACCACCATAATGCTGCACATTGTGTTATTCTCCATGTAGACAGATCTGGGCTGAATGGTATTAAAAACACTTGTAGTGTTTGGTTTAGCCTGCCTATGTGCTGGAGGGGTGGGGTTTGCAACACAGGACAATACAATGAGAATATAAGTATTTGAAAATCAATTTAGTATACTTTTGTGTGATTTTTTTCTTTTGTGTGACACTATCTGAGTTGTCCCGATTGGGTAAACCCCACACACAACGTACTTCATGCAGTTTAAAATAAGTGATAAGAATTATTTGCAAATACTATTTGACCCAGGTCTGGCTGCATTATCCCTCATCTGGACACAACTAATGCTAACACCTCTAGTTCTGTGTTGAGTACAGTGTTCTCTCTGTGTACGAATTTTGTTCCCACAATCCCCTGCTGCTAGCCTGGGCTGTGCTTCAACCTCATACGATTGAAGTTTAAGGGGGCCTGGAGAGTCAACGAGGTAAAAGCATGAGGGGTGATATCCATACCTCTTCAGAGAGGTGAATGTACAGTATGAAGCCATGCCTGCTTTCACATCTCCCTCGTAGAGTTGGGGTCAATTTGTTTTCAGTTATTTCTTTATAGATTAGCCATTTTATGGCTGTTACAATTACCAGCTTTAGAATTTTGAAGAAAGTCCACTTCTCGAATTGATTGACTTGAAATTGAATTGAACCATGCTCCTTTGCTAAGAGGATACTTCCCACTGGAAAATGTCTGATTTCCTGTGTGCAAGATCCAGGTTCAAATACCTGTTACCTATATGTCCCTCAGAGCAGCTGAGATCCAACTCCAGTCTTCTCTTGGCTCCCAGGGAGCATGTGTAAGGGTCAGCCTTGGCCCTGCTGGCTCCCCACAGGCACAGTTATTGGAAGTTTTTCCTCCACGTTTAGGACCAACAGGCTGTGTCCCCGGCTCCCCCTCACACTGTGTTTACACAGGCTGGACGCCACCTCCCTTTCAGCAGGTTCACACAGAGTTCTGGGGTTTCAACTGGCCGAGTGATGCCTGCGTCAAGAAATCACATCATCATGACACGGTAGAGAGAGTAGCAAGAAGCAGAAGCACTACTGTCATAAACAGCCAGGGAGCTAAAGACAGACTGCTTTATAACTTTCCACTGTGTAGTCAAACAGACAGCTTCAGAGGGAGAAGGTGGGAGGAATGGAAGGATGGAGGGAGGCAGAGAGGAGAGGAAAGGAATTAATGAAATGGATCTGAGAAAAAATATTATCGAAGATTGTAGTAACTAAATTATTCTATTTTTGTTGAGCACGTTAAATGCACTTTAAGATGGATGATAATTGTTGTGAGACACAATCTGTGGCTTCCAAAGCATTGATCTGAGCACTATGTGAGACAGGAGAAGAGAGAGAAAAGACAGAGGAAGAGGAGGAAGACAAGGAGTCGGGTAGAACGTCCAAAAGACTGAGAGACAACAACGCAACACAAGTGACCGCAACTGTTACATATTATCATCTTTTTGCATGGTCAGAAATTCCTGTAATGTGCAAAAGCATGCACAGGCACACATGTGCACAGATATATACACACACACACACACACACACACACACACACACACAAACAGACAGACAATCCAAAGAACGTTGACAGCAACTGCTCTTCATTCCTTCAGTGCTGACATGGTATCTATGGAATGGAGCTGAGAGGAATTTCAGATATATAGAGCAATCTTTCACTTTCCTCCTAGTGGAGGAATTTGTGCTCATACTACTTTTTGATAACACACCATCTGAGACACATTCATCAACTAACAATGCTTGTGTGCTCAACGCCATCCTGAAGATTCAATGCTCTGAAAAAAAAATATTAGACCTCAACCAAGGGAAAATGCTTTTGTAATGTCCAGGAATACAGTAGATCCCAGGCTGACACTTAAACCCAGCAGCAAGGCTTTCCTTCTTCTTGTAAAAGCCACCCCCTTCCTCCAAATCCTCTATCTATCTTTCTTTCTCTCCCTCCCTCATCTCTCGTTTGCTGACTGTTTCTTCTGGCACTCGGCTCCCCTGCCTGTGTGCATCAACAAACACAAGAGGAGGAACCAGCAACTGTATTAACAGATGGTCAGAGTCAATAAAACACACACAAATCAAGTGTCAGACGCATCTGCTCTGTGTAGAGTCCGACTAATCTTTTTGTGTGGCTCGATGGGAGTGATGGAATCAGAGCAGCACGGCCAGATTAGAGGGGACTGGGGCAGATCCCCCAGGGGACAGCAGTCAGCTATGTAATGGATCGTACAATGGAGATAAAGCCAGAGAGAGGCCAGGGGTAACATGTTTCAGTCTGATAAAGTCAGTAGCCTTGGATAAGGGCCAGAAACAAATGTCATATCATGAGTCAATTAGCTTACTGTTAAACCTATCAGTAAAAGAGAAAAACAAACAAATCTTGACATGTATATAATTAATTTTATTTTGCATCTACTGAAAGTCTCATCAGAAATTGAAGTTTGTAACATCCACCCTGTTCTCTGCGTGTCGTTTTTCTTTTGCAGAATTGCATAGTCTAGACTCTAGAGCATTTGGTGAGAGGTGAGGATGCACTCACTGTGCCCTCCTAATGCCAGGCACAACCTGGCAGCTATTGTTCCTGACATGGCTACTCCAGTAGCCCCTTGCATGATTGGAAAGGCAAACATTCCCTGTGAGATTTAATGGGAATAAGCCATTACGGATCAAAGGCCAACACTGTGACAGGAGAGATGTGACAGTGAATGGAGGGGCTGCTGCTGCTGGGGAGGGGAGGAAACATATCACACACAAATGGACAACACAAACTGAATACCTGTGAGCCGACTGAAAAGTAATAATAATTTTGAGAGGGGGAAAAAAGAATCATCAAACAGATACAATCAGACGAGGTGGATAAGCATTCAAGCTTGGTTAATTCCCAACAAATTATCTAATCCAGATGTTGCACTCTCAATGTAAACACAGTGCCCTGCAGAATCATAAAACAAATAAGCATGAAAGAGGTTTAGAGTTTCAAACAGAGCCTAACCCCGGACCAGGACCTTTCCACTGAGAAAAAAAAGAAAAGAAAAATCCCCACCGCACACCCCCTCTTCACTGCCTTCTTGAAACAGGAAAATGTAAATATGGTAATATTTAGCACGTGTTTTAAAACAGATCGGTTTTCTCAAGCAGGGAGAAAGAGAGAGCGAGAGAGAGAGAGAGAGAGAGAGGCAGGCAGAAGAGGGAAAAGAAAAAACTGGCCCACACACGATAGAAGGCCTCCCCAGATTTGTGTGTGTGTTCCTGCTCTGTGAGATGTGGACGTGCTGCGGCTTCCTCTGTTTGCACACAGTTCCACCCAGAGCTCTGGCCCGGTGCTGATGGCCTCAGCGCACTCCAAAACACCAAACTGGATCTGTCACACTGTGAGTCTAGAGAGTCAACAACAACTTAACAATAGGAAAACACCACTCCAACGGGTCATATCATCCATCTGTAGGCAGCAGCCATTTCTCATGGAGGGAAAATGGAAGGTGGAGGGAGGGAGAGAGAGAAAGAGAGAGAGAGAGAGAGGGAGAGGGAGGGAGAAAAGAGAGAGAGAGCAGAGGGAGGAGCAGAAATGGAAACATGCTGGACATATGGATGTGTTTAAGGACCACCAGGGAAGGGAAACTTGTGCATTTTCGCATAAACCCCGATAAACTCCAAATATGTAATTACACGGGGTTTAGGGCTTGTCTGTTGCCGATTCATTCAGGAATTTCTGGTTATGTCTCTGAGAGTTTCGATGCAGCAGGGCTCTTTACCGTTCTCAAGTGGCGGATCTGCTCGGCTTTAAAGCGGCCGAGGCTCGCACACACTCGGCCCCCGGACCTGCTCAGTGTGAGAGTGCCATTGTCCCCCCCTATTTAACGAGGAGGTGTGCGAAAGAAGAAAGGAGTCAAAAGAAATACCTCCAACTGCATAAAAGGCAAAGGAGTGGGACCCTCGTAAAATACCTGCAGCACGTTTTAAAGCTTTCATCGCGTCGCAATATTTATAGTGCTTCGATTCCTTGTCAGTGTTTGTAGCCAATTTGTTGTGCTCCAATAAATAGACTGGCCTATTTATCAGCGGACCACATGGCAGCCATTTATTGCGCCTAACAAGAGGCAGATGTGTTTTGTATATGTTTTCACATGCAGGTTTGACGCGCTGACAGGCCGAGACAGATAGCTGAGATGTACAACCTCTGTCCGGACTGCTGTATCGGCTGTAAACATCAGCTCTGATTAGACCGTGGAAAACACAAACATGCCTCTCCGACCTTCTCCGAGCCATATTAGTCTTCCCATGACAATGGTCTTTGATTCATATGGCGATCTGACTATAAGACGTATGGGAGCGTGCACCTTTTCTGCAGCAATGCATGTGAGACCTGTGAGCGAGAGCGCACGTGCATGTGTGCATGTGTGTGTGTTGATGTTAAAATGGTGCCTTACATGTACACATTAAAAAGTGTGTATCTATTTCTTTGTTCTTCCCTGTGTTGTGTGTGAGTGTGAGCATGTGTATGTGCAGTTTGTTCACGTGTGCCTGTGTGTCTGTGTGTGTGTGTGTGTGTGTGTGTGTGTGTGTGTGTGCGTGTGTGTGTTGCCAATTACCCCAGCTATAAATACGAGATCCCCATCCGTCACTGAGTTTCTGGGTGGCTGCAGCGCCGCCATAATTGGTTTCAGATGGTCACCCAGATCTTTCTCTCCCTGCTACAGCGCCATCACACTGCCTGTGTGTGAGAGAACGCCGCAGGGGAGAGTTAGGTGGAGAGGGGAAAAAAGATGAGTGACAGGAGGGAGTAAATACAGAGCGAGCACAGGAATAAACAAGCAGACACTAAATGTTTCTTTTGTCCTGCTCCAAATTCTCCTCAGCTTGGCAAAAGGGGACTTTAACCTGTTAGTGCCCTTAGTTGCATAATCTGTTTTCATTTTTATGTGATTTTTTATTTATTAGAATCAGGTAGTATTTATGTGATAGGATGTGTGGAATGGATGATACAAACATATTGATAAAAATGTCATTGATTATACAGTACTGTGCAACAGTCTTAGGCACATGTTAAAAAAATCTGTAAAGTGAAGATGATTTCAAAAATAATGAAATGAAAAGTTTCTAAATATCAAAAATTGGGCTATAAAGAGCAGTAATGTAATGTAATGTAACCAATGCAGAAAACAAAAAAATAAACATCTAAGACCAAATTTATATAAAAAAAAATCTAAAGCCCATAACTTTTGCACAGTACTGTAAATGTTTCAAAATAAAATAAAATAAAAAGTGGCTAGAAGAAAACACAAAAATGTATGAGTATGATAAATCTATTATTATATTTTTGATCATTCATTCATATAATTCAAATTCTTCAATGTATTGCAATTGATCTTGTCATTAGCTGACTAGTAAACCAACTATTTAATTAGGCCTATAATAATAAAAAATGTTAGCTCTTGTGGAGCCTTTTATGTTTAAGTGGCAAACTTACATTTATTTAGCAGGCTTTTACACCTCAGGATAACCGTTGGTGGTGATAGGATGTGATGTTACTTAAGGATTTAGCAGAACTAGGCTTAAGTCCCATTTCTCTCTCTGCTCCCACGGGACACTTGATCAATGGACATATTAGCAATGAATTAGCAGGCTAGGCCTATCGACCAGCAAAGGAGAGGACACTGTGACTCAGTGACAGCTGCTAAGTCGCCCAGTCTGAACAGGTTGGATCAAAGAGGAGTCACTGGCTACCATAGCCGCCTGTAGGCCCAGTGATGTAGTGGCAAATAAAAGGGTGGTGGTCTGTGATCATTATAAATCAAACAAACACCAATATTAACCAAAATCAACCAAATAGGCCTAATTTATGTTTTCTTACTTATTTAATAGACCTTACTTATCTATAAGTTAGGTCTACTGTCAGTTTGATACTATTTATTAATTAAGTATTACAATATTATTGATTTAGTAATAAATACACAAACAAATAAGTACACAAACAAACAAACAAACCAATACATTAATAAATTAATACATTTTAAAAAGGTTGGTAAACTGAGTTTAGGTGGGTTTATCGTCCATCTATATCAAGGCCTATGGCCGTTTATAAGTAGGCCTAATAAGATGTTTACCTGTTTATATCCTGTTTTTATGTGGACTGGCTACCTGGACGCTATCAACTTCACCACGATGTACAGCTGTTGAGAAAGCCATGTCCTGTGGTGTCCAAATCATGCCTGTTCCTTAATAAGCCGCATCTAATGAAGAAAATGAATTAGAAGAAAAAAAAATTTAATAATCAATCTCCACACATTAGCTACAAATTTTCACACAACTCCCACAATCCACTTGTCATATTCAGACAGAAGTCTACATGGGCGGCTGTTATCGTATAAAGTACCTGTTTTCATCATGGCCATGGGAAAGCAGCCAATGGAGGAGAGGCTGTTTTTTGTTTTTGTTTTTTTGTTCATTTATTTTGTGTGGCCATCGCTCCCTCGCTCTGCTTCGTGTAATGTGGAGGCTCACCAATTACAGACGTTTCTAGCCGCCGAAGCCGAGAGACTGTGGACACACAGGAATCCTCAACCGCTGTAAATCCATTAAATCCCTGTCATTAGAGCACGAGCCTCATTACCGCGAGACGGAAGGAGGAGGAGAAGCAGGAGGGGCGCGTGCTGTTTCTCACACCGGGTGTCGCCTTGCTCTCGTGCGCTCCCGTAGCCCGCAGTCATTACAGCGTACTGCGGGTCTAATTGCTTCACCTTGTTGACAACAACAACACAATGCCAACACACCAACAGACGACGCTCATTTCAGCGCCAGAATAACGCAAACAGAGGCACAGTTAAATGAATACACTGATGCAGTGGTAAATAAAAAGATTATGTAAACTGTGACCTCCAGTCGGTGACTGAAAAACAGCCACTGATATATACAAAATTAAATTACTTTTTTATTTAAAAAAAATATTTTTTTTTTTAGAAAAAACATTATGCTCCCCCTCATATAACTTATAAAATATATTAGTGTGATGCTACTTACAATGTCTACTATGACTTTAGGTCATAAAGATTATGTCAGAATGTCAAAAGGTGGGTCAACTCTATTCTGAAAAGGTGAGTTTACACTTCACTACATGTGTACATCTATCTATCTATCTATCTATCTATCTATCTATCTATCTATCTATCATCTATCTATGTGTATGTAACAACTATTGTTACATAAATACCCACACAGTACATGCATTACTTTACAATCTTGCATGCATATAGGAGACCTGCCTAATTTATACTGACAATAAACTTTCAATGCATTATTTTGTCAATATCAAAGTTTGAATTTGCCTTTGCCATATATCAAAATAACATGGAAGGCTTTCAGCTGTTTGGTATTTGGTAAATAACCAACCTGGCATCATCAAGTCACAGTCTGACTCCGTGACTCTTACAAAAGGATTAAAAGGACAACATTTAAACACATTATGACTCTTTTTAAAGGCTAGCAACTTGGTTGACAAAATTATACATTATACAATTTTTACAAAAAGGATTATCTATATCTTAGAAATATTGAATGATGAACTTCAGGTAATGCTTTTTAAATAGTCTTCTGATAAATAGCTATCCATCTGTAGACTAGAATGAGTATTCTCTGGACCTGCATAGGTATTTATTTACAAGCAGCACTGAGGTCCAATTCAGAGGAAGGCTGTTTTACTATTTACTACTATTATTCTATTTCCTATAATATGACACACTTACTTTTTATTGTTCTACTGGAAAGCAAGTGAAAGAGGAAGCTAAAATAACAAATCCTACATGGAAATATATGAAATATATTATTATATAATTGCCTAACAGTTAATAACAAATCAAAATGGCCAAGATGAGGTGCGCCATTTCAAATAGGAAAACTAAGTTGTTTCTATAGAGCAACCCTGAACTTGATTTATACATGTGTCCATAAATCACTGTGACATTTTCAACTGTGTCAGCTGAATCCTGTTTTTCACGGTCTACTCTGCACTCTCAGTCAACGGGTGATACGTCTATGTCCAGAGGGATTAAGACATCGGAGCCATGCGAGTTGGTTTTAACAGATGATATCAGGCTTTTGTATTTAACAACTGGAGGAGATGGAGTAAGAGTGCGGAGAGCGAAAGAGAGAGGAGTTTAAGTGGAGGAGAGTACAAGAGTGAGAGAAATATCGTACATGGGAGGGAGAGAGACTGTAGGAAGACAGAGAGATGGAGAGGGGGTGAGGGAAGTGAAAGGAGGAAGACGGGGATGTTAAGGAGAGGACAGCAGGCACTCGTCAGGAGGCAAGCCGAGAGGGGAACGGAGGCCACGGTGTGGAGAGCGGGCCCTTGTGTAAATGGAGATGTACTAAACCTTTGCTAACCTGGATTGCCCAAGATAAAATATTTATATATGCTATTGTGTAATGGAGCGCTGGGCTGAGTAGAGTCTTAATTTGTTTTTCTCCAGGGTAAATTAATTCCCTCCCCATCATCAGTAGAGCGAACCCATAGTGATTACTGCCCTGTCTCTCTCTGGCCCCCTCCTATAACAGGCACTTGAGAGATTTTAATGGTCAAAGTCCACCATACAATTATACTTCATCGGCTCCATATATTTCCATAGATTAAAGGTGAAGCAGACACACTTGAGGTAGATGAACGCTGATCCCTCACTCTCCCTCGCCTCCTCTTTTCTGTCGGCTCCTCCCCCCATCGGCCCTTTCTTTCTTAACGCTCATCCTGTCTTTACTGTCAATCTTAGCTCGAAACCAATTCAAGAACAAGACGCCAACCAATTCAACATAACTAATTTTACAACTGTTTACCCTTTAGATGTCCGCTACGACATAAAGACAAGTGGGTGTTCATATAGAAACAATATGAAACATTATTTATAGTATACTACTCATATATTGAATTGATACATAAGCAGGAGCAAGAGAGCAGAGACGTGGCAACATCTCTCCATGCTAACCGTATGTAAAACACAGTCAAAGGGCACACAGTGTGAACAATATTTGGAGCCTAGCACAGATTGACACTGATTGTCATGCTATTACAGGCAAATGGCAACACTTGGTCGGCAGTCGACAGGGCATAATCATGTGTGACTAACAGTGATGGAGAGAGCGCTACAAAGGAAAGGCGAGATGGTGGAGGTGCAGGCTCTTTTTGTCTCCCCTGCCATCTTCTACATCCCTGAGTATCCTGGAGGAGCGAACAGAACAGGGGGATGATAAGGCAGATGGAAACCACTCAAAGTTCAAGGCACGGATGCCCTTTCATCTATTTCAAGACAATCATGTTGGGTTCCACATGTACATTATTACAAACTACAAATCCTTCCTTCCTACCCAAGGAGAGACGCAGGAGGAGGGAAGTGAAGAGGGGTTGTTACTGCTTACCCCGGCATAATTAGTTTCCCCTTGTTATTTTGGTGGTTCTGGCCATGGCAGCTGTTGAAAAATAAATCAAACAGCGCATCTTTACTGTTGCCATATTATGTTATGTTGTCATGTCATTTCTGTGTTGCCACCCATGAAGACAGAGGTTAAAATAAGTTTGGAGAATCTAGCCCAGGAAAGACAGTGGCAGCAGTGTGATTGCATTCACCTACATTTAGTTGAAGTGAAATTGAATTTGTAAAAGTTGGCTTGATAGATAACTTGGAATAATGTTTACAGAGTGATCCTGTGATATAACTGTGGCGGACTGGAGGGAGGGTGGGGGGAGGCTTAATTGGATCCAGGAGAGAGGTGAGTTAGTGGACTGCTTCTTTCCTGGATCCGGTTCCAGCTGCAGCCAGTTGGGACTGATTGCAGCTGGGGCCTTTTTAACGTGTGTGTGAATGTGAGTGTGAGAGGGACGCGCCAGTGTGAGAGGCTGGCGCGTGGATGCGGAGAGACGGGGGCCAGCGCCAGCGGGAGCGACGGAGCGGGTGCGGGCCGTCTCCTGCCGCGGCGTCCGGCGGAGGTCCACGGAGGACGCAGTCGGGAGCCACCTGCAAGGGCTGACCAGTCGGGGTTGGGGCAGGATGCCCCTGGAAGCCTGGCAGGCTGGGGCAGCCTTGGGGCTCCGCGGCTGGCCCACCGGGACCGAAGGAGGGCGCCGGCGGAGGGAGACGGCGCCGACGGCGCGCTGCCGTCAGACCCGGGCCGGTTGGTATTGTGTGCGGTATTGTTGTGTGGACAATAAAACGGCCCTGCTGGCCCATTAACTCTCCCCTGCCTATGTCTCTGTCTGTCAAGGACCCCGGTTATGTGGCACCCTGCCACATTTGGTTCCCTGACCGGGAATCGACAGGCAGAGACGGGAGAACAGCGCCATCGCCGTGCCGTCGTGGCGACACCAGCGGCCAGGGGACGGACGGTGATGGCAAGGCGCCTCCCTCACCACCTCGCAGCATCACCTGGCCCCACCGACTCCGAGCCGTTCCGGGCGGGACCTTATCGCCTTCTTCCTCGCTCTCAAATGGGGGGGGAGGGAGGGGGGGAGTTGGCTTCGGCCGGACGGCTCCCCAGCCTCAGTTTGGCGGTGGGGGTATGTGGCGGACTGGAGGGAGGGTGGGGGGAGGCTTAATTGGATCCAGGAGAGAGGTGAGTTAGTGGACTGCTTCTTTCCTGGATCCGGTTCCAGCTGCAGCCAGTTGGGACTGATTGCAGCTGGGGCCTTTTTAACGTGTGTGTGAATGTGAGTGTGAGAGGGACGCGCCAGTGTGAGAGGCTGGCGCGTGGATGCGGAGAGACGGGGGCCAGCGCCAGCGGGAGCGACGGAGCGGGTGCGGGCCGTCTCCTGCCGCGGCGTCCGGCGGAGGTCCACGGAGGACGCAGTCGGGAGCCACCTGCAAGGGCTGACCAGTCGGGGTTGGGGCAGGATGCCCCTGGAAGCCTGGCAGGCTGGGGCAGCCTTGGGGCTCCGCGGCTGGCCCACCGGGACCGAAGGAGGGCGCCGGCGGAGGGAGACGGCGCCGACGGCGCGCTGCCGTCAACCCGGGCCGTTGGTATTGTGTGCGGTATTGTGTGGACAATAAAACGGCCCTGCTGGCCCATTAACTCTCCCCTGCCTATGTCTCTGTCTGTCAAGGACCCCGGTTATGTGGCACCCTGCCACAATAACAAAAAATGGATGGGGTGTTGCAGGGCTAGAAGGCCTGCGGGGGCAGATTTCACACCGTCTGTGTATTTTAGTCGTAGGTATCAAATTTACCAAGTACCTCCAGCTGCACTTACGACTCCGTCACGTATCCCTTGTGTACATATCACATATCATAAGTCAAGCAGTAAAATAGACTCCAGGCTGCACCCTCGTACCTCACAAGCAGGAAGAAAGAGGCAGTGGTGATTTAGCAACATGGGCTGTTCATGCCAGCCAGTCAGTCAGTTAGCCAGACAGCAGGCCAGTCAGGGAGTCAGTCCTTCCACCACAGCCTATGTAGTCATTGTCCTGTAGTGATTCCTATATATTCATTCAGCAGTGGTGGGCTACCACAGCAAGAAAATTACCACTACTGAGCCCAATTTCCTCTCAAAAGGCAAATAAGTATAGGGCCAATGTCAAGAACTGTTTTGATGCAGCAACAAGGACCAGAGCCAAAACTGGAACTAAAACAGGGATGAACAAGGAACCTAAACTGAAATTAACCCCAACCACCCATGCTGCTAAATCATCGGGGGGAAGCACTGTTGTCCTGTCTTACTCATTCTGATGAGAGCCTTGGATGACTGCTTTTAACCTTGAAAAGAAATAACAAAACATTATATTTTTACATTCTGAGCAAGGCTCCCATCGTTTGATCTCTCGGTCAGCCAACCAGCCACCCAGCTCATCAGACAATCAGCCAGACGTCAAGCCAGCGAGACGCAAGTCAACCAGCGAGCCGGGCAGTCCGACAGGACACACAGTTAAGTGGCTGGACAAACTGTTCCTGCCACGCAGTCTGATAACGTATGCATTACACATGTACAGTGGAGCGGGAGCCCGTGGTTTAATGACTGTAACCCGAGCTCCCTGCTAAACAAACGGGTCCAACCTGCGAAGAAAACCTCCCCATCACCCCTTCTTCATCTCTCATCAAGCCCCTTAGACGTATGAGCCAGGCCTGGTGGCCGCCTTCTCCCCTTTCTTTAATCTTTCAATTATTGTTACTGTTATCCGGGATATTTTCATAAGGAAATGTTAGAAGTTGCCGCTGATGGGGTTTCGCTCTTTGTGAGAGTGTGGATGAATGACCTAACTGATTCATTGTGACGCCAATGCGGAAGAGAAATGCTGTCTGAGACTGAGACTTCAGTTAAAGCATGTTTTTTTTTTCATGTAACGCCTCTCCGCCCCCTCTTTCAGCTCTTCGCTTCATCTCAAGCTTTTCTTGGCTGCCGGTGCGTCTGTAATCTTACCTCATTACCTCTGCTTAGCTATTAGAGAAAGTTCAACCTGTTTCCCAGTAGAGTTCAATGCTGTTATTTTGACTGACTGTGCTGTGGCTAGCCTCTGCCTGGCCATGCTCACTGCCATTAGACTACACTATGGAACGTTGATTCACAGATACTTAACAAGCTATTACTGGCGCAAGTGCGTTGCCATTCCAGGCTTCACACCACCTGAGAAAAACACTCGTTTTGCGCAATCAAGTTGGAAAACCTGACAAACACATCTCCAAACCTTGTATTTCGCCTCCGTAACTCCCTGCCACTTCACAGTGTGTTTTATAGTAGGTACCAGGAAATGGAGAAAAATGTGTTGAGGGGGAATATGGATAGAGAGAGCGACAGAGAGAGAGAGAGGGAAAGAGAAGTAGACATGGCAGACCATGCAGATAGACCGGCAGGCAGAAAGACGGAGAAAGTCAAATGCGTATTAAAGGAACGGAGGGAAAGAGGAGGAAGGGTGGAATGTCAGAGTTATAAGGCAATGGGAAACAGTGGGACTCACCCTCACCCCACCCTTCCACCCCACCCCACCCCACCCCGCCCGTCTCTGTGTGCTTTGCCCCAGCTGCCTATCAAAAACTAATATCCTCAAATTTGACGCTGGTGTTGTCCTTTGAAATTAGAAAGAATCTGTGTCTAATGCTATAAGCCAAACCTGGCAGCTCTGAACTCTAACCTCCTTCCCTGATCTCCATCTTTCCCCTCCTCCTCTTTCTCCCCCCCCCCCATCTCTCTCCACTCCCCAGCGACTCCCTGTCCGGTCTGCACTGGTGGGAGAGAGGATTTAGAGACCTACAAACCCCCACCCCCCAAAAAAATCCCCTCCATCTCTCTCTCTCCCTCTCTCCATCCCTCTTTCCTCTCTCTCTCTCTCTCTCTCTCTCTCGTCATTTTTAAATACAGTAACACAATCTTAGGGAAAACTGATATAATCTTTTCTAAACTATAAAAGTCAGTCACCCGGAGAAACATCTGCATGGTCAAATTTAAAACAAACTGTCATGGAGTCCGATGTCCCATAAAGCGGGAGCAGACCAGGAGGAGAGTTGGGGAGCCTTGAGAGAATGAAGGACGTTGGAAAATAGAGGTGGAGGAAGAGAGAAAAAGAAAGGGGGTGAACTTAAGGAGGGAGTTTTAGTGCTTTCCACTCTGCCTTGACCTAAACGCCGAGCTCCCTGAGGCCCTCTGGGTACTAGCAGGGTGAAGCCGGCTCACTAGGCAAGGCTACCAGGCTTTCTTTATCCCTGTTGGAATTACAAGGTGATTCTCACTATTTTACGGCGTGTTGACAGCTGAGACAGCCAAATATGTGAAAGTTGTCATGGTTAGCATCGTGACAGGCTAACACCAGTGCAAAATAGATGTTTAGATTTGGCTCTGTAGTGTTCTCGTCATGGTTTTGGGCAGGGGATGAGTGTGTTTTTCCTGTTTTTCTCCGTGTTCAGGCCAGTTGCCTCTCCATTTCCCCTCATAAAGTGGAAATGTATGATTTAATTTGATGGCAAATAACACCTCAGACATATTTAGTTCCTCTCAGACCATGGGAAAGCAAAATCCAAGAAGAGATCTCATATTTCTACCCTTTTATTTCTCCTAGACACAAATGAGCTCCTTTTAAAAAGATAAGACTAAACACATTTTCTCCTATTTCTCAAATTCAACCACATATAACCTTGTGTTGATCTCACTCTGATCAAAACAAGAGATCTCCAAATGATGTCTCCATGAGATTAGAGAAAGATATCAAAGAAAACCCATGATGTTTTATGACTTCTCAAAACATGCACAGTTTTCACACACTGCTGCATTTTCGTATTGAAGCTATGGGGGCAGCAGCCATTATATATGTCACATGTTAGCATCTTCAAATTGATCTCATAAAGTCTCAACCATTTATTCCCTGTGTTACCTCCTCCTCCTCCGTAGGTGATCACAAAATGATACAAAACTGAGATTTTCTCTTAAGCGATGAAGAAAAGACGAGATAGTGAATGATACTCCCAGATTTTTCCTCTGGGAGTATCATTCACTATCACTCAGTCATGTTACTAGCTGGGCATTAATTTAACCCTTTTAATTAAAAAACATATACTTTTTTTTTAGTTTTCAGATGGGTAATGCTGTCAAATGTCATCATCCACAGGCAGTGTGAGTGTCATGTGCATCCATAGCTAAATATGGCAGACTGATGTATGTCAGGTGGCGTATGTCATTCACACTCCAAATGATTTGGATCGACTGTACAACTGTAAAAAAATAAATCCAAATGGGCGTATTGTTATTCATCTGGAGGCCTCGATTGTAAACAGGCCTTTAAAGAAGGCAGCTAAACAATCCAACACATTTCATCCCAATTCCCATGGGTTTTAGGTTTGAATGCCACTGAAGTACACGCTGAACCGGGGGGGGCACAGTACCTGCTCTGCTCTGCCCTGTCTGTTTTGAGCTGAGTGTCGGATTGGTTTAATTAATTTAATGGGAGAGCATGGAGTCACAGCGGGAGATTGGGAACACAGGATGCTTCAGGGAAGTCAAGTGTGTTACACTACCTCAACTCGATCTTAGACAGCCCGTGTCAGTCGGTGGAAGCTGCTGATAGTTATGATACATTAAGGCAAACACAAATGCTCACTCACAAGTGCACACAAGCACAAACAGCCATGGACATAAACATACACACTCACAGTCTCTCTCTCTCTCTCTTTCTCTCTCTCTCTTACACACACACACACACACACACACACACACTTCCCTGCCTAGAACACCATGCTCCCAGCTAATGGTTTGAATAACACCCAGAGTGGTGTGATAAAGCTTTAGCGAGGTGTGTGTGTGTGTGCATGTGTGTACATATTCACACAACATGCGGGGGACACGGTGGCAGCGGCCCGCGGTAATGCCATCCTGAATGGTGTGTCTAATTACTTGGCCTGGAGATAGCTTTTAGCTAAATCACCCCGCCTTCTGAAGAGCCTGTATCAACAGTGACAAGGGCCTGAACAATTACATTAGCCCTCTCCCCATCCACCGGGTCCAGCACTAACAATCAGCGTGATTTGCAGCCGCTTCATTGTTGTCATCTCTCTCTCCCTGACAATGATGTTTTTTTCCCTGCGAGAGAGCGACAGGGGGAGAGAGAAGCTGGGAGAGAAAGAGAGGGAGTCAGAGAAAGAGACAGAGAGAGCGAGAGAGATCGCAAAAGAAATAGAGAAAGAGCACGAGAGAGAGCGAGAGAGCAAATAGGGGAAACTGAAAGAGAGGGAGATAGACGGAGAGAGAGAAACAGAGAGGGAGAGTTGTCAGTAGAGGGCTTACTTATGTTAATGTTTTCCCTGCGAGCGAGTTGGCTGCAGCAGAGCGCTGGGTAAACCTGGGAGAGAGCAGAGTGGAGTGGGCTGCTGACTTTAATTGATACTGGAGAGGGATCTTCTCGCAGGATTGTTCACCAACTCACGGTGCCAAACGCACACACACACACACACACACACAAAACCACATTAAAACGAGTGCAGTAGCCACCCACAGAAGACACACAGACATACAAGTCGAAGCTCCAAATCGTATTAAAGCCAGAGCTATCGCCGATTCTGCTTCTTACGTCATCTTTACTTGGCGGCCACTGTAATGTAAGTAAACACAGAATGAGGCCTTTTACCTCAGATCGCTGTTCACTTCTCCTTCCCTATCTCACCTCTCTCTCTCTCTCTCTCTCTCTCACATACCTTCGCTCTCAGACACACACACACACACACACACACGAAAACAAGGTGAACATAATAGTCATCAGGGAGTAACTTCATGGTGTCTGAATAGGAGGCCTTATGGGGCACAAGGGGACACAAGAGTAGAGGATCCAGGGTCACAGTTTGACCTTTGACCTCCCAGCCATGTCTAACTTACCAGGAGCTGAGAGTTGTTGGGAATACCGCAATACCTCTGAGAGACACTAAACATTGGCAGGAAGTTTAGAGGAATTAAAGGAGAGGAAGGGAGTTAATGTTAGTGGAGGAGAGGGCCAGAGAGGTAGAGAGTATGACAGAGAACCAGAACTGAGAGAGGGAGAGAGAGAGAGAGAGTAAGAGAGAGAGAGAGAGAGAGAGAGAAACTTTGCAGAATTCAGGTGAGGAACTAAAGGGAGTCTTGTCTTTTAGGTGAGGGAAGATATAATGATTACATATAGTGATGTGTACAGCATAAGTCCTGTTTATGATGACAACAGCTGATCTTTGATAAATCAAGGGAAGTAATAAGATCTGTTTATGATGAAGGGGCTCTGGTCAGTAACCCAAAACCTACTCTGAAGAGCTCGCTACATAAAGCATGGCGTTGCAGTGACCCAGAGGGACCCAGAGAGACAGCTAAACAGATGTAAGAGACGTTGTAACGATCTCATGCCAATAAAGCTTCTTGAATTGAACTGAATGTGAATTGAGGCAGAGCGTCAGAACAGCGCCGAGAACCCTGAGTGGGATAGAGACACTATGGGGGAGAAGAGTGGAGCCAAGTGGGGTTGGATCACTCGACAACAGCCTGTCCCACCCTATTACCCTCCAAGCTCCCCCACCTCTACCCTCTCCACCCCCCCCCCCCCCCCACCCCCCCACTCCCCACCTTGTACCCCTGCTCGGTGGGGTCACACCGGCAGCCACACTACAATGACACCACCACTGCCTCTTACTGGGTGAATGGAGACCAAGAGTGAGAAAGAGAGAAAGAGAAAGAGAAAGGGAGAGAGAGAGAGGGAGGACGGCGGAGCGCTCTTCACTTGAAGGGCCTTGCAATCACTGTGCATATTTTACTGGTGCACTGTTTCAGTGTAGCTGCCTTCTGTGAGTGTCCTTAGACTGGGGCTAATGGGACCACACCTTATTGTTGAAGGAAAAATCCAAGGTAAAACAATTTAACGTAAAAGAAAAAACAGCTATTGGTGATGTATCTTGCATTTCTGGCCATATTTTGTGGATTGGTGGTGTATTTTTCTTATTCCCATGGTTAACTGGCCAAATGTAGAAGATGTGATGTCATGTTGAGATACAATGGAGCCAGCGATCTTAAACATCGACGGTAAACATCAGGTCTTGGTGTCAGCCTCTCAGAATCAAAGAACAAGCACCTCTTTCCAGTCACCAATTTCCCAGAAGCCTCGATAGACCATAATGCAATGCAGCCACAAGACATGTTACGTGTTCACAAACTATTTACATGCCCGTAGACCCATCTTTGATTGAAAGCAACAAATTCACGCCCAGACATGGCAGGTTGAGAGAAAGTGGGTACACTAAACAAGTAAATTACAAGAACTTCTGGAACATATTGAACATCACAACCTCCCTCCATGCTCATTGGCACTGATATAACACACAGGACAAGGGTGGTAGAGGATATGTGGGCATGCAAGATTGCATATATATACACACATGTGCATGCACGCACACACACACACACACACACACACGGAAGAGGATTTTCAGTTGGAGAAAGACAGAGAGGGATGAAGGGAGGGGTCGATGGGTAGGGGGGTAAGAGGAGAGAAGAGAGGAGAGAGGAGTGAAAAATGGAGCGCTTTTGGAAGCACCCCGGATCTCCCCATGTGAAGGAGGTTCTCCCAGAGGTCTGAGACAATGGCACCAGTCAACAACAGGAGCTGGCCTCCCTCTTTTTATCCATCTTTCTCTCTCTCTCTCTCTCTCTCTCTCTCTCTCCCCCTATCCTCAGTGCCTCTTCTCTCTCTACCACACAAAGACTTGTTGGGGGGATAGTTGGGTAAATGGTCGAGAGGGCGACATGGCATTTTAATGGTGGTGGGTGGGGGGGGCACCTTTCCCCAAAGCACACACACACACACACACACACACGCATGCACACAGATGCACACACACACACACACGCACACATACACAGCACAGCGGCATTATTGTAGGGAGCTTTTTATCTGAATGATTGCCCTCAATTAGATCTCTGCACAGAGTAGGTGAGAATAGACAGCTATCTGGAGTGAGAGAGAGAGAGAGAGAGAGAGAGAGAGGAGGGGAGGGTGGTTGTGAGGGTGACACCGGTAGAAGGCAAGAAGGGAGAGATGGGAAGGTGGATGACAGGGAGGGGTAGACAGGGTGAGGAGGATGAGAAAGGAGAGACAAGTGAGGCAGAGAGCAGGAGAGGTATCACCTCTGATGGTGATTGATGGTAGATAGATAGATGGTAGATTCCCTTCCAAAACTGATTTATTGGGCATTTGTTTTGAAATGTATTTGTTTTAGGTGTCAAAGGTCTCAGTGTGGATTTGAACCCAGGACCTGAACCAGGACAGCTATCTTACACTGTTAGATATCATCAATTTATCATCAAATAAAAACTAAAACGTTGCTATTAGCTGTTTTCTGATTTGAAGGATTGTTCCTTTAAATCAGGTAAACCATATATTAACTTATGTTTCTTGGTTTTCTTCACCTGTAGGCAGACGATGAGGATGGATTACTGTCTGACTGATAAAAATAATAACCCTGCTAACAGACGCTAAGAGAGATTGGTAGCATCACAAGGCGAATAAGCAGTCAGACAATAGATGTATACTATTGAACACACAGAACAGGATAACCAGCCGTTCCCACTGTTGCCCACTAAAGCCCAGTGTTTACTCTGTGTTGTTTTTAATCACAGCAAGCCTAAGCTCTAGATGTAATTTTCCACTCTTCATACGTCTAAACACAAACACAGAAAAACACAGACACACAAACACACATATACACATTTACACATGCAGTACATTCTGCTCTACAGTTACCCCCCAATTAGAGGTAATAACATCACCACTTCCTGACCAATCACCTGCAGCCTTTCTATGACTCAGTGACATGTCGCTGTATGTGTGTGTGAGTGACAAAGGCACACACACACACATACACACACGCACACACAGGCAGAATGTTTATGAAGTTAGAGGTGGCTGTAAAAAAAATGTTAGTTATTTTGTCAGACCGCCATGCTTTATGATTTTCTCTGTTTCTGTCAGATAGGTGGAGGAAAACCTTTCTTCTTTTTATGGAGATAAATGTTAGCTCTCTGTGGTTCCCTGTAAATGCTCACTGGTGTTAAGATATACATGCACGTGCACGCACACACACACACACACACACACACACACACACACACACACACACATTTCCTTGCAGAACTGAAACAGCTTTCTCTCTTTCTCTCTTTCTCTCTGTCATGGATGAGTGAGAGAATACAGTTGTTTCCCACTCTTTGGCTGCCACAGCAGGCGTTACATACACTTAAGTCCTTCCCTTTCCTCCTCTTTGCCTTCCCCTGCCCTCTTAAACAAGCAGTCTAGGTGGGACGGTGTTACGTGGTCATTTATTTTGCCAGGGGCATCAGACTGAGGGAGACCTTCTATAAATGACATTGGGTTAGTACAGGCCTCAGATCACTGAATATCACGGCTGCTACCAGGATGACAGAGATTGACCTGATTCTCACGGTGGCCATTTTGAATTTATATCACACTCAGGGTTGCGGTGGCCACTTCCATACCACCAAGAAGGAGGACACTTACAAGATACAGTGGAGCCAGAATAAAAATTGAAAATGACCCTCAAACCTATTAAATAAGGCTCTGTACTCACCACATAACTGAATGTGCGATACATTTCCCCTTTCCCGGCCACTTCCAAGAGTTTTTTGTTTGCAAGGAATTTCCGGTACATGTTCGTGCAGTCTTTTGTGAAATTGACACAAATTTGCAACTCTTTGGTTTTGCCATTTCTGCAGTAAGCTAGTGTTAAGTCTCATAGCCACAGGCATGGTGCTAGTTAGCTAGGATGGGGCTCGCGGGCTTCTGCCTGCATTTATGTCTTTATGATGATTTATTGCGTGAACTTAACCATGACACATGGCAATTTCTTTGTATATTTATTTAACCAATAAAATACCAGATTTTCATCCAATCATTTTTTTAGACCACAGGTCTGTGGAAATGTATGTAATGTAATGTATGTGTAAATAGCCTATTAGTTACAGTATAAAAATAAGGACGATCTCAAAAGGACAAATGAGTGTCCGGCTCAAGGCTGCGCCAGTGGACGGACTGTCCGACCTAAAACCGGATGGTGCCCCTACTCAGGATGGGAAACTTGGATTTGCGTGTTGGATAATAAATTCTGTGCTGTATACCCAGAAGATTGGACTACATAAAACTAGCGTCACTTCAACACATAAGATAAACTTACCAATTATCAAATCAGCAAGCAATCTCAGGAACAATAATTACATCAACTGCTTGAATTCAGCAGGGAAGTTAGCTAGCTTACTAGCTACGTAGCGACTAGCTAGCTACGTAGGCTAGATTCCTGGGCCAAATACACCTTACCCTAAAATGTAAACCTATATCCCTTCGGATTTATGAGACCCATTCATTTCTAATACGTTCATCAGTGGGGAATCTGTGAAATGATAAATGCTTGTCTGCTTTTGTACAAGCATTTATCAAAAGTAAGTACAAAATGGCCGCCATGGGAATAAGGTCTATACAGGGCCTCTTAGTGTAAGTGTCTAAATGCCTCTTTTACTAGCTTTGGACATATTATGGGAAAGATAAAAAAAGAAAACACAGAAACCAATTCCAGGCAAATTAAGTTATATTCTATTCTATTCTATTCTATTCTATTCTATGAAGGTGATATTTGATTCATTCCTGTTACTCAACCGGGAGACAATTAAAGGTCAATTAAAGGTAAATGCCACACCCCATTTGAGAACCAGACACAATAACAGCGTAGTGCAGATTATTTATACAGGGTTAATTTCATGTGGCTAATACGTGGCACGGCACAGCTATGAAATCATGACACGTAATATCGTGACACTTCATCTCACTCAGTGCAATGATATTGAGACAAATCCTCAAAGAGCTCTCCCCCTCGTGCCTATAGGATCATATAGTCCCCCCATACAAAACATTAGCGGATTGACACTATCACACCGGCTATCTGGCAGAGCCCCTTTCACACATAATTACAGCCTCTCATTTCCCCCGCCGAGGGAACAGGTGCAGGGGGAGAGGGAGAATAGTTCAGGCCCACTGTCTCCACGGGCTTAGGGCCTTTTCCTGGCTCTGAGAGGCCTGTATTGATGGAGACAGAGGGGGGACGCCAGCGCCAATAAATCACTGCAAACGTGTAAATGCCACTGCGCTACATTCCACCAAAGAACAGGAGGCCAAATGGCTACAAGTTCCTTTCTCTTTCTGTTTCTGTTGTTTTAAGGCCTGCCCCCCACCCTCCTCCTCCTACACATACTATCCACGCTTGTTTTCTTTTCCCCCCTCTCTCTCTCTCTCTCTCTCTCCCCCTCCATCTCTCTCTCTCTATCTCCTCGTCTCCCTCGTTCTCTCTCAGCTCCCCCAAGAAGCTAATAGCATAATGTGAGGAAGAATGTTCCCGGGGTTTCCTGTGAATTCTGCCATTAGTCATCCAAATGACTTCTCTGTTTCTCCCCTTTCCCTTCCCTGTCACTAACGCTGTGCTGCTCTGGAGCAACGGCTGCCTGGGGAGGAGGGAGGTAAATAAGAACCAGAGGTGAGGTGTGTGTGTGCGTGTGTGTGTGTGTGTGTGTGTGTGTGATGTGGAAGCCCCCACACTCAGCAGGGTGCAGGGGTAGAGCCCCACTACTTACCCCCTGACATCAAGTAGTTAACTGGGAGAGTAGAGAAGGAGGGGTGGGGGGATCGGGAGGGTGGAGGTGGGGGGGGGTGTCACGGCAAGTGTGGGTGTCGAGAGGGGGGTCCAACCAAGAGAGAGAACGAGAGAGAGTTTATGTCACCACCACCATCATAGCTGAAATTACTTGTTTATGTTCCTTTCAGCACAAATAACTAAAGCAATTATTTGCTTTCACAGTACAGTAACTACTTTGGCTGTGTTGATAGAGTTTATTTGGATTGATTAGACAGCAAGACGGAGAGAATGGGGCCGTTATGCTCCCCAGTTGTGACAATTACACATACATAAACATCATTATCTGGGATAAGTCGGCCTTTGCTGTAGGGTGCACGCAATTAGTTGCAGGGGAGTGAAAGCAAGGGTTGTTTTCAAAAAGCAAACAGACGTTTATAAGTGTAACTCTGCATGATGCAATATTTGCCGGATCTGAGAATAGATTTGGGAATCTGAAGCCAATTATTTACAGGAGGAGATCCTAAGAGATTGAGATTGATTATTACCAGTGACTCTCTTCAGATTCTCCCAGCATAACCCATAACGGGTCACCGCCTTAACTGACAGGCCTTATTCCACTACCCCCAAAACAACCCTGTTAAAATGACTGGTTCACTGGGTACCATGTACTAAACTGTAAAGATGTATATAAACTATGAAAGCCAGTTATATACATACATCAGCTTAGTCCCGTAGCACAGTGACCCAGTGCACATTACAACTGTACCAGCCAATAGTAACCATATACAGTAGAACAACTGGGCCCCTCAGTGGCCCTAAAC
Organism: Hoplostethus atlanticus; assembly: GCA_034670405.1. Lineage (NCBI taxonomy): Eukaryota > Metazoa > Chordata > Actinopteri > Trachichthyiformes > Trachichthyidae > Hoplostethus > Hoplostethus atlanticus. The sequence goes on along the minus strand of JAXDDX010000134.1, from coordinate 503,520 downwards.
AGGGTCTTTACCTATCATACAGCCCCCCCTTCCATTCCTCCATCCCAACACCCCCAGCTCCCCACCTCCACCCTCCACCACCCCCACATCAAAGGCCATCAATCTCCCACAGTACAGGGGGAAAGGCAAATATTTAGAGAAGGACTGAGCCCCCATAAATCTGTAGTAGGAGAAAGAGGGAGAACATGATACCCACCCTACTCCTCCAAACCTCCACCCCCACCGCCGTCCTCCCAGTCCCTCAGCACTCCTATGTCTTGACGGCTAGAGGAAGCCCTGGGAGGCCACAGGAACCGGAGAGGAAGAGAGGAGGAGGTCTGTGGCAACACCAACGAGGAAGAGGACAGAGCAGCGTGGAGATTAGCTAAGGGGGGGGGGGGGGGCAGACAAAAAGAGAACGCCCTTCCACCACATGTCTGAACACACTCACACACACACACACACACATACACACACACACACACACACAGCATGGACACAGTGGTGAGACTCCTCCTCTTCACCTTTGATTTACTACAACAACTCTCAGTTCCACTCGAGTGAGACTCCAGAATATTAGCGAGTATTTATGTCCTTTTTCATTTGAAAACAATATGGCTTTCAGTAATAAAGAAAGGAACGCTGCGCTGACAGGTCAGGGTTGGGAGGTCACCGGGAGAGTAAATTGAGGGCAGATGAGATCCCGAACAAAGGCTAACTCCTACAAAAACTGCATGGAAGAGAATGGAGGCTGTTCTGTTGCGTCTGAAGGAAAGCTATACACACAGCGACACAAAGCTATTTGGCTTCGGTCTAAGAAGTGAGGTCTCCGCGTAGAAATCCAACACAATGCTGTGTGTTTCTACCACAGAAACAATAAACAACAAACAAGGTCAAGCATGTTAAGCACTTATCTCCTTTCTAAGCGTCTGTTGTTCTAAAGTTTCCCAAGGCTGTGATCCATAAACCCTTTTACCTTGTAAAACTGTAAAGCAATGAATTGGTAAAGCACATGATTTGCAATGACGAGCAATACTGCAATTATACACGCATAAGTGCATAAACACACCAGCACACACACACAAACATAAATACACACACGCACACACACACTTACACTCACACATGTGTACACAGGCACAGACACACACATTTGCACACATAAAAAGCGAGTTGGGGAATTACTTGATGGTAAGTAATACTATTATACATGCATTGCTGTGTCACGTGCATAAGCAGACATGCACACCCGCACATGTGCACAAACACGCATATTGTACACACACACACACACACACACACATACACAGCAGTGTCCCCTGCAGTCAGCTGTCAGGGTGGTGTGAGGGATTTAAGGAGCTTTGCAGAGCCCTGGATGCCCCCACTGACTGAGCAACAGTCCCAGGGGTGAAGATGCATTGATCCCTGGACAGGGTGTGTGTCCAGCTCAGCCCCCCCCGCCCCTCACCCCCACGACAGACTGGCCGATTGACTGGTCAGCCCCACTGGGAGCCAAGCAGACGCAGATAGAGACGTAGACATGCCTTAACACCCGTGGAACATGGGCTCGATGGTAACACACATGTTAGTGGGAGAGCTGACGTGTGCGTGGACATGCATACTCTCACACGGGCATGTTTGTGAATACACACGCACGCCGTGAACGCAGCCTGCAATAAAGACAAATATGCATGTCACACACCGCACACACGCTAACACCTTTACCACTGTCACCACCACAGCTGCCATATTCATGAGTGTGATCCGGGCTGAGCTCCATTACCATGGCCCAGATCCCTCCTTTGTTCTGGCCTTTGTTGGCATTCCTGCCTGCCTCTCCCTCCATCAAATGTCACGTCTCTGCAGACCCTGTATTTTGAGCATCAGTGTCAATAATTAGGAATACAACATTATGGAAGCCTCTAGACTCTTTGCACAAGGCAAGTTTTTTTGTGGTTTTGTGCTGCTTTTTTTTCTCCACCTTTCTTCTCTTTAGCACATCCCCAAACACAACTTCACATTTTACCATGCTATGGTTTTTGAAGTTGCTGTTTTTAATCAGAAGGTTCTTTTTTTTTCTTTTGGAGTTTTTTTTCTCTCTCATTCGTTATTCAAAAGACATTTGTTTTATTCCCCTTTCAACTCTCCTCCTTCACCTCTTCCTCCCCTTCCTTTTCCTCCTTTTCCCCTGTCCCTTTCCTATAGTCCTTGTTCTCTTCTGTCTCTTCTGTCAGTGCTTGTTGTGTTGACAAATGTCTTACTGCCGCAGCTGTAGCGGGACAACCATGTCAAGACTTCCACAGTACTTAGGTTTACATGTGAACTACTCCCACCGGGGCTGCCCATGCTTACAATGTATGCAGTGGTGGTATTGTCAGATATGTTATGTTGACTCACAGCTAAAGCAACCCACAATTCAAGTCAATATCAATTGTTTTACAATGAGGGGAAGAAAGCGTCATTGATTTGACCGTTAAAAGCTGTTTGACTAGTTGACAATATTTAATACATTTCTTTGTCATTTAATGCAGCGTTAAAGCAGTCTGGCCCATCTGCCTATCCGTGATTCCCAGTCTGCACTGGTGGCCAATCCTGGCTCATGACTACACTCTGCCATTGCCTCACCCTTTTCTTTCCTATTCCTCCTTCAAACACACACACACACACACTGGATCGGCCTTGGGGAGGATAAGGGTTTGGGATGTGCTGGGAATGGGCACATAATTGCTTCTTATTGATCCAAATAGCACATCAGAGGCGCCGGCACTTCAGTGGACCTCCGAAGAGATCCGCCAGGTTGGGCCTGTTCATTACCCCACTGACCCCCCAGCTCGACCCCCCTCACACACACACACACACACACACACATATTACACACACACACCTCCACCCCTCCACCTACCCTGGGTCATTGTCTGTGGGGTTTAATTGGAGCGATGTTCTCCATTGTGAGTTGGCTCAATGGCAGTGGAGGGCTCCATTGTGGGCCTGAATGAGGGCAAGAGTGTTCATTAGGTGAGCCTCTGAATGAGGCCTTCTGGGGGTAAGGCACTGAGAGCTGGGGGCTGCCAGGGACCTCCGGGGTGGGTGAAACTGCACCTCTCCTCTCCTCTCCTCTCTCTCTCTCTCCTCTTCTCTCCTCTTCTCTTCTCCCTGCTCTCTGCTCCTCTGCTCTCGCTTCCTCAACAGACTGATGCTTGGCCCTGAAAGGTAGCGGCTGCGTTTGTTGGGAGGGCAGGCTTTGTCTGTGCTGGGAGGATGAATCAGAGGAGAGGAGGGAGAGGGGGATCAAAGACAGACCAGAGAAAAAGCGAGGACCACCTCCTCTGATGGAGGGAGAAAGGGAATCGACGAGTCCTGTACCTGAGAGGAGCTTCGGCATTCCTGGGTTCTGCATTAGGACCCTGCCCCTCGCTGGTGGGCACTAAAAATGCCACATGGAAACCAATCCACTCACTTACTCAGTGAGGAAACACTACTGTAAATGTGATACTTCAGTAATCGGCGTAAAGAAAATTTTCTTTATGCTTGCGTCCTTCCAGGGAGGTGAGAGCACAGGGTCAGCTACAGAGCAGCACCCCTGGGGCTGGTGGGCTTTCAGCGTCTTGCTCAAGGACACTTCAGCAAGGCAAATGCTTGCCAACATGGGGGCTTGAGCCCTGGTCCTCAGCTTGAACAACTGTCTCTAACCACGAGGCCACCCTGCTGCAAATACTGAATCAGAAAGCTTGTGCAGAAGCAGATCTCCGGGAAGAAACTTGGCAGTGAGGAGAAGAGAAGACTGTCTGGGCCATGATTTAAACGACGGGTGATAGCGAAGGGGGAATATTGTTTCCTAAAAATTGATACGCGTGAAAAAAGAGCACTCATCACAGTAGTAGCTGGTATTAATAAATATAAAAACTGAAGGAAAGGAAACAGCTGGACATTTTTGCACCTCTCACTGCTGGAGCTGGCAACATGCACACTAGCCTGGCACTCAGCCAGCAGGAGGCTGCCGATCCACAGACATCCACCAGCCTAGACCAGTAGATTGCAGATTAGAGGCCCTAACTACTGAACTACAGTAAGACCACACATTTTTATGTTTTTCTCTTGGGATTGCACTGAAATCAAAGTCATTTAAATGATACATTTAACAGAAGATTCTAATCCACGGCTTTTTTTTTTTTTGGCTTGAAAATTTTCAATTTACCATGGAAAAGCATACACCATTTAATTTCACTACCGCCAGGAAGTTGAGTTGAAAACCTCTTGCTCTAGAAATCCAATGCCGCCATTCATCATGACTGTTACTTTTCTCTTTTCAGACTGTTATGGTGAAACCTTTAAGCTGCGATTGAGCTGACAGCTTTTGGCAGTCTACCGTCGGCTAGTCTTCAGGTCTTTTCTAGGGGCTGAGTGCTCCGTTGTGAGCGTGGCGTGCGGTCGGACGACGTCTGTGTGACAGACTCAACCTCACACTGACCAGAACCCTTCTACCCGCTCCCTGCCCAGCCGCTGATGTCATCGTCTCTCTGCCACACACACACACACACACACCCACACACACACGCATGGAATGTCTCTGCTCTTCCACTCTCCCTTAGCCACTACCTTCCGCTGTTTACATTTCTCTCACTGCCCAAAAAACAATGCCAGACATCTTGCTCACCACATTGACTACACACAAACGCACATACACACACACACACACACACACACACACACACAACACACATGTATAAACACAGGCCCAACCTCACGCTTAATGCTAATCTGACATCATCAGAGAGGTGTGTAGGGTTACAGGGGCGTGTGTGTACACACAGAGCCATGTCTTGGAACTGTGTTATTGCCGCCACACACAAACACATATTACAGCTCAACAAGGGTGCGTTCAGGTTTCTGAAACAAGATGATTCATCTGTCTCCCAGCTCCGTTCTGCAGCTCCCTGACTTCAACCAGACTCACTTTCCTCTCCTCTCCTTCTCTGACAGTATTTATTTTTCTGTCTGAACAGCTCAAATAAAGCCCTGCATGGACAGGCTAGCGTCTGCCCTCTGCCCGGGCTGTCACGAGTATTACTACAGTCCAGGTGCAGGCACACACAAATACCAACACACAAACATGAATACTGACTCAGACCACGCATACTGTCAGGTGTGAACACAAATTAATTCACACTATAGCGTGCATATACTGACATACATACCACCCACGGTGCTTTTTTGCCAATTTATGGTTGCTTATAGGTGTTTGGGCTAAGGAAATGTTTGTGATATTCATTTTAACAAGCTATGGCAAACTTAATCCACACTGAGAGGGCCTATGGATGTGGGTCTGCCATGCAAGTCCCTAGCGACGGTCTCCTGTCCCTTCCTGTTTAGCCTGGGCGTCTGCCACACGTAAACACTCTGGGGCCAACTCTGCTCCGGGACATGCGGATGGAGGGGGGACCAGGAGACATGGTTTCAATCCCCCTGGAAAGCCACCCCAGAGAAGGCCAGCATACAGGCTGGCATTGTGGAGGGATGCTCCTTAACCTCGGCCCTCACCAAACCTCTTCCTCTAACTGTACTTAAAGGAAAATTCCACCCTCAGATGCTCTTACTGTTATGTATCATCAATCTATGATGTCCAATGCATTCTGGGAGTTATTTTGTGTTAAAGGTGTTGTAATTCATCTTTTTGTTTTCCCGCTCTCCTTCAACCTGCCTCGTCTACTTAAGAGCAACTTAAGAGAGAGTTTCCAGTCGAGATAAAGCAGGAGTCGCGCTCCGTACTCAACATGCATGCAATGTCTTGTAGCTGCATTTCATTCTGGTCTATTGAGGATTACTGTCGGTGGAAAAATTGGTCTCTCTTCCTCTTCCACGATGGATTTCTCCATGTACGTTTGTTGAACCTCGGTACAAAATGGTGGGTTTTATTAAGAAGCCGTTGCTACCTGACTGTTATTGACTGTTGATGTTTTACACCCTATTAAACTCCATTGTAGTTGTGCTGGAAATATCTTGACGTGACATGGCGCTGTCCACATTTGGCCAGTTATCTGCGGGAAAGAAAAATGCACCACCACACAAAACAATGGAACCAGGAATAGAAATCACCAACAGCTATTCGCTCTCAGTGATATACCTTGTCATTACAGGCATTTAGCTGATGTTCTCATCCAGAGTGGTTCAGTGACTTGCTCGAGGACACTTTGACAGATCACATGGCTGTTAAAGATGAGACACTGGCTCTGGCAGAGATCAAACAGGTGATCTGTTGCTTAGAGAGTGGCCTCTATAATTACTAGGCCACCCAGCCATCCACTTGCCCCTTACTTTGTTCATTTCCGAGGATGCTTGTGATTATGGGATTCACAAATCAATAAATGAGAAGCTTTCCATCTTGTTGCATTTATTGTAAATTAAGAGTATAAGATAAATGCCTTAATTGCAATTGTAATGGTAGCACTAGTGGTGGGGAAAAGGGGACTAGTTCCAGGGTGGTCCGAGCTGGAGGGAGAACCTCAGAAATGCCAAGGTGATGCTGCGCTCAGTTAGATGCGGTGGGGTGGGCAGGGCCTCAGCGTCACATCTTGTCAGGAGTCCCAGAGTTTACAGCGACACCGCTGACTGTAATTAAAAAAGATGAACAGGAACAAAAGACCTCCGTGTCCTGTTCATCCACCATCCCTGCTCCTTCCCAGATCACAGGGAAGGAGACGTTGGTCAGAGATAATGAATTCAAGAGCACAAGCCCAGTGTCGCCGCACCCAGCGCTCTCTCATCTTTGACATGGAGGGGAACCGCCATGACACCATCTGTAGGGGCCACAGAGGGACCACACAGCAGGAGCTCAGTCATTCATCAGTGTGAACATCTAGTTATGGTCTGAGAGTCATACGACGTTACGGTAAACGGTGCACTCTGGGCCATTTGTCTCCCCGTGAGTATGCTAATGTGACCACTGTAGAGGTCCCGCTGGTACTGCCCGGGCTGTTGCTCCGCCCACAAGAGGAGTTGTTTGGAAACTTTTATTCCCCTGGAACATTGTATTCCCCGGTCAGACACCACACATAAGGAAGGTTCTGGCAGCTAGTTGTCTCAAAGGCACGGTGGATTACAATATGTTGTATTCAGTTTTGAAAAGGAAAACGCTGCAGTGGCCACTTCCGAATGAATAGACTCTACTCTATGGTAGTCATGACACATGCTGCAAGGAACATGGGCTGTGTGTCTATGTGTGAGTGGGTGTTTAAGTGTGTGCACTCGTGCTTAAATGCTTTCATGTCAGCATGCTGGCATGTTTACGTGCTCGGTGTGTGTGTGTGTGTGTGTGTGTGTGTGTGTGCTTGCAGTGCAGCTGAGGGGACTGCAACTGCAACACTTGTCCTCTGTAACACTGTGAGAACGTTTCGCAGGCTGCTGCATAAAATTCTCCAGTTTGTTTGTTTGCTCTGCCTTGGTACCATAAAATCTCGGGGACAGGCAAACGGCACCGCCCTGTTTACATGCCGAGGCTGCGACTCCAGAGAGATGAAGCAGAGTGGGTCTGGGGAACAAATGTTTCCTCACGCTACCCCACCGCAGAGGGGCACTGATTAGGTTCAGCAATGGGGAGTCTGACGTGTGAACGACTGGGCTGTGGTGGGACTGGGGTGAACTGGGGAGGGGGTGATAAAGACCCTCGAGGTCCCTGGCATCAGTGAGCGGCCGCTGGATGTCAAGAGTACTCTTTTCCTCGTCTGTTCTCCTCCGTTCCTACGCTCCTTCCTTGGGAGGCCGGATCCTCGCTTCACCCACATCACACAGCCCGGGTTGCTATAGAGGAAGCAGAGTGGGACCCCAAAAACCCTCTAAGAGACAGGGAGAGTGTGAGAAAGACAGGGAGAGAAAGATGGAAGGGACTGAGCGAGAGAAAGAGAAAGAGGAAGGGATAACAAAAACACATGAATATCCCGCCTGAGAGGAGAGGGAGAAGGAGAGCCATCTGGGGTTGACCGCTGAAAGGGAGAGAGGAGAACAGAGAGAACACGAGAGGAGAGTCGGCGCTGGAGTCCGCAGGAGAAGGTGGGAGTCCAGCTGGGTCCCATTAGGGCCGGACCACATGTGCCTGCGGGGGGGGCGGCGGACAGAGGGGGCAGGAGGGGGCAGAGAGGGCAGCGGGGAGGAAGTGCTGAGAGCGATGGGCCTAGACCCTGTGAAGCTTTATTAGGCCTGTCGTCTGCTCCTCTCAACGGGGCCGCACTATAGATACACCCCCCCCCCCCCCCTCCACGCCCGACCTACCCCCACCCCGCTGCCCTCGGGCACAGCCAGGGCAGAACAGTATAAAGCTATTAGAATGAGGGAGACGGGACCAGACCACCCATACACACACACACTCACACACACACACACACACACACACACACACACACACACACACACACACACACACACACACAGACCCATAATGGCTACCAGGAGGAGGCCCCAGCATGAGAGCTGCAGCTGGAGAGGCCGAGGGGAGACTCACACACACACACACACACACTAGAGTGACAAACTGCGCACACTGAAGTGGAGTGTATGTGCAAACAAAGTGAGTCGGGGACCACTCAATCATTCATTCAGATGTCACATGCACGTGTGTTGATTCATTTCTTTGATTTTACAGATTGGTTTAAACTCTGACAGAACAAAACAATGACATTAGCATTTGTAATGTTGGCAAATTTGTGTTTGAATTCCCGTTTGTGTGTTTTTCTTTTTCTGTGTTTGTGTGTCTGCCACAACCACCTGTGTAAAGTAATGGGTCTCTCTCCCCTTGTGATTGGGGTAGGTGCAGCGGTACGAGACACATTGATGTGTGTGTGTCTGTCTGTGTGTGTGTTTGCCTGCATACATGCATTTATTTGTGTATGTGCTTACAGGACCGAGGCCTGCCAGACATGCCTGCAGGCTCATCTGCCTTCTGGCTTCCTTAGACTCTTGCATCCCTCTATCCATCCCTCCATCCCTCCATCGCCCCCCGGGGGACATGCGAGAAAAGCCCGCCTGGAATCTGAGTCCTTCCTGAAATGCGTACCAGCACTGTGAATGGATCTGCCGGCTTTGTTGGAATAATGATGGTGATCATCAGACAGGGTTGCAGACGGGTAATGAGCCTCGTGACGGAGAGCTGTCGGTCTGGTATGCCAGCATTAGCATAGTGAGTTCAAAGTGTCTGTGTGCTGCAGGAAATCTCAGTTCGGCTGTATGTGTGGGATTCAGGGAACCTGATGGTGCCCCGCAGTGGCTCGGCTTCAACTCCTCTTGTGTTAGCATTCCTCTGAAGCAGATAGGCTGCACTGTGATGATAGAAAGTATTGCGTGAATGTAAGAAAGAAAATTCTGTTATATTCTAAACAAAACGGTAGAAAATTGCAGAAATACTTGTTAAAGAATCCCTAATAATATGTGATGCTTTCCGTCAGCGCTCCGTATGAATGCATGCCAAATATAGAATGAAGAAAATGCACCAACAGAATGAAAATGGCACTGAAACCTATTTTCATATTAGGCTACATAAGCACAAAGTAAAATAAGCATGGTCAAAAAGTCTTTAAAAGCCCATGACCAAATAAACATCAGAGCATTTCTCACCTGAATACAGGTCGCTGTGTGTTTAGGGGGAGAAAAGTTTTCATTCACAACTAATTATCAACTGTAATATCCACTCCAACATAAAGATTTACTGAGGCGACTCCTCTGCCAAGGTATGTGGAAGGGGTGTGCGTGATTATGCTTGCTTGTTGACTGTGTGTGTGTGTGTGTGTGTGTGTGTGTGTGTGTGTGTGTGTGTGTGTGTGTGTGTGTGCAGCTAGAATTTACCCTGGTTCACCACACTGTCACACCACTCTGACAGGACTGCTCTCTCTTCTCTTGCCCCCCCAGGTCAGGACCCTGTAGCCCAAGTTACGAGGTTTAATACTTCAGCCATTCAATCATTAAGGCGTTTTAAACAGCCAGTCCCTGGACTTCTCTCGCTCGTAAAAAAAATAATATTTGTCTTTCCAACTGCACTGTGGACCACAAAGTCCTCATGTTTTATTTTAGTCAGAGCAGTAAAACCCTGTTCTTCCCCCTGCCAGCTCACTTCCACCATAAGCTGTTGTTCTTGTTCTGTAACTGTACGAGGATGTGTGTGTGTGTGTGTGTGCGTGTGTGTGTGTGTGTGTGTGTGTGTGTGTGTGTGTGTGTGTGTGGAGCCACAAGGGGAAGCACAGAAATCCAAGGTGGAGGTCAAGGCTGCTTGAGATTGTGAGAGGAGAGGAGAGGAGAGGAGAGGAGAGGAGAGGAGAGGAGAGTTAAACCTAGGCCGGACTACAAGACTGTTCCAATCTTACCCAGAGGGCAGTTCAGATTAAATGCTTGCCGTGCCGACAGGAAGCAGTGCAAACTAGTTGACAGGGCAGAGACAGGGCATCACACTCGACCTGATTTTGTCTCATTTTCCCATTTGTCCAGAACAGTTCACTGCAAATACAACTATAATACTATCATAATAGTACTATCTATACTATAATACTATCTATCGTTTTTTGATTCATGGTACAGAAGCTGACAGGTTACATTTACATTACACATGTATTTTGAGGTGACATTATTACGCTGATAACATTAATGAAGGCTTTTTTATGAGACGTGTTTCACCTCATTTGTAATTCTGTATTTATGTGAATTCATCCAGGTGCCATTTTATACCATTTTATGATACTATGATTCCTCCAAATAAAACCATATAGGAACTTGAGGAGCTGAGCAAGTGGAGTTGGGAATCTACTGAACATTTTGAGGTTTCAATCCAACGTCTAGTGTTGAGTCGCTTCACACTACAGGATAATCTGCACCAAACATCCGTCAGGCTTAGAATCAGCGTTAAAATCATCTAGTGTGACCTCGGCATGTCTTGCGACTGCTCTGACACCACACTGGGCCTTGTTCCCCAAATCCACGGGGGAGGTTGTAGCCGGATTGAACTTTGTGGCTTAATATGATATGATCTGATACGAGTTGGTGGTGTGAGCGGCCTGCCTGGGCGGAATAGCTTGGGAATGTGTGGAGGAGAGCAGGGAAAGTGCCATTGAGCCAGCAGTGAATGGAGACTCCTGTAGTACAGAGTTTGACCTGCTCTCAGCTGGACCCGTAGCTGAGATTAACCCTGCGAAAGAGAGAGAGGGGCCTCCTATCACAGATAATCATCGCTTAGAGCTCTGCACTGCTGAGTGGAAGGACCCTACTGCTAAAGCCTTGTTATTGCTTAGTCATTCACACCTAGCCGTATAAATACAGTGGTCTCCAGCGGACGGCTGATGATTAGTGCATGGGCATAGTTTCATGTCAGTGTAGCTCAAACACAAGCAGTTCAATAGTTTAATAATAAATGTTTCTATTATATCACAATGACATTTACAAATTAATAGTAATTCATTCATTCATTCATTCATTCATTGTCTTTACCCACTTATTCCTATTTGGGGTTAATTATAATTATAGAATGTACAAATTTCTGATTAAATTATAAAATATCATTCTGATAAAATCATAATGTTTCAAATAGTTTTCAAGACTTTAGCATAAATATACTTTCAAACCTTATATGTGATCAATTGTTTGTGTCCTGTTACAGCACTTTGGGACAAACTTGTTTTATACAAAGTGTTTTACAAATCTGTTTTATTCCATTTTAGCTGAAATCTCTTCTTCTGCAGCTTCTCCACACACCCGAAAATCACTAATAAAATGAAATTTCCCAAACCAAGAGACTGACTGGCTTTTCCTCGCTGCAGCCGGGCTCCCAGGAGTACAGTTCCTGAGTGTTTGTGTGTGACACAGAATGATTAGCCACAAGTGTATGTCTAAAGCTGCCTCGTTAGCTAATCAAACCGGGGACTCAGACGTAGAGGAGACGTCTCATTAAGCAGGAGAAGAGGAGATAAGATGAGAGAAGAGCCATCTTGGGGATTACCTTACACTGTTCTGCACATCTCTCTCTCTGAGCCCCTCCACCACTCATCAGGAGCCTCATCTATAAAAGTCTCTCATGCACAGAGGCCAAAGTTGTGATTTATGAAATAATTTCCGTAATGTCAAAATCAGCAGTTTACATTCATTTTCTCCAACACTGTAATATAAAAAAAGCTTAAACCAGTTCAGTATCATTGGCTAAAATAGGAATGCTTTTTGTTTTCAATGTTAATCCTATTCATTAAGATTATCATGAACTAATATTGAGGAATGTAGAATTATAGTTTATAGTTACAGGAGGATGGAAAACCAGGGGGGCGGCTGTGTGATGAGTATGGATTTGAGATGGCTGGTTTTATCCACTTGTGTGCCAAAACATAAAAGTACAGTCCTATAATGGAAGGACTGAAGTGTTAGCAGGTTTTTAGATATTACATTAGTCATAACAGACAACATAACGTGTACACAGGGATAATAGCACAGAGTTATTTTGGGATCCAGCAAGTATTGATTACTACGTCACGCAGACCTGGGAGAGCAGAGTTGCTCCAGCCAGAGTTTTGCTGCAGCTAAGACAACTGGCCCTTTACTGTTCATTGTGTGAAAAGTAAATGTTATGCAGGATGTTAGTGCTGTGTGTGGCAGTTTCATAGTCTCCAGGTGCTATAATGATGAGGAAATCTATAAGAAACAGCAACTCTCAGGCTATTTCCTATTAAACATTAACTCTTGTCCCCAGCTCTTTGCTTTTACCACCCATCTTTAAAAGCACTAAATTCCTTCTCTGTCTGCCTCTCCCTCTCTCTGTGACTTCCTCCTCCCTTCTTACGTCTTCCCTCCCCGTCCTCCCTCCTCCTATCCTCCTCTCACTCCCCCACTTTCCCTCTCTCCGCCCCCAGCTCCTCCTTCATCTCTCTCTCTCCCTCACTCTATCCAATTCTTCATCTGTCCCTCTCTCCGTTTTTTAAACACACACACACACACACATACACACACACACACACACACACACATACACACACATCGCCTTGAAGCGAGGTGTTATATTTCATTCCTTATCAGACTTTGACACCATAGACAACAGCTATCTACAGCTACTGCACAATAACATGCCTAGCCTGGTTGTGCGTCATCTGCAGTGGCATCCTTTAGGGTGCCAGAAAACCATCCATTAAATCATTACCAGTTTACAGTTCTATTTTTTTCCTCCTGAAAGTCAAGTGATGTGAAATCTTACATATTTAGAAGTTAAAATTTACATTTCATATCAAAGAGTGTGTGTGTGTGTGTGTGTGTGTGTGTGTGTTGAATTGGCCACCCGTACATTAATAATAATGTCATGTAATAATGTGATGTGATACTTCATTGATCCCTGTAGGGAAATCCTCTTGTTCCTCGCCCCCTTCCACAGGGAGGTCAGAGGTCAGGGTCAGCTACAGAACAGCACCGCCTGGAGCTGGTAAGGTGTCTTCAGTGTAGTGAAGGTCTTCAGACTGAAGGATGGTCTCCCTACTCACTACTGCATCCTGCTGCTCCACTACCTCTTAACTGTGCTCTAAGTATGTCCGACTGTATGTTTATAGTCAGATTTCATACTGTGGGTGTCATTTCCAAGTGTCCACCTGTCTGCTCAGGGACAATGATACTGACTGGCAGATCAGACCTGTGTGGAATGGAATGAGGAGCATCTGAAGTTACACCGTGGAGTCATCTGTCCTCGTCCTGTCACACAGGAATCCCACATCTATCTGTCTGTCTGTCTGTCTGTCTAATCTATTTGTCTTCCTCTATACTTTTTCTCCAACCTCCAGAAGCATACACACTCTGCCATGGTCTCTCTCTCTCTCTCTCTCTCTCTCTCTCTCTCTCTCTCTCTCTCCTTAATTTACTACCTCGATGGCCTTTATAATGACCTAGACCAGCTTGCAATGCTAGGCAGGCAGAGGTCTGAACATACACGTCTGACTCGAAGGATCCACGGGACTCTGTCCAACTCTCGAGCCAGCTTCCCTCTGAGTAAAAATATTATGCTATGAGTTTTTAGGATTCAGTGATTCAAGGTTACATTTTCTCCCTATGTGCACATGGGTGCACATGGGTAGTTTTATGATGGTGCAAACTGATGAGTGATGTAGACCAGGATAATGGAGGGCAGCGAGAGAGAGAGAGAGAGAGAGAGAGAGAGAGAGAGCCAAGAGAGAGTGAAAGACAGAGACCAACACAGGCTAATACAAGAATTGATTAGTATTATTGGGCAATTTGTTGTTGTTCTTTTGTGTTAGTTAATGTTAGCCTTATCTACTTAGCAATGTTCTAATGCACCAACCATGTTGTGCACCTTATGCAGGGGAGTGACTGTGGGTGTGACATTTCGGGGAGGTCATGGTGGACAGATATTTTACAGACAACATTTCAGAAAGTCCAAAGCCACTTTTGAACTGTTGTGCAATGAGAATGAACCATTCGTTAGGCAGATCATGCCAAGCCTATATGTCATTATCTATTTGACAAATTTGTTTCCATAGCTATTTATTATGTTATTTATTTATTTATTTATTGACCAAAAAAAAAATCCACTTTTTTTTTGTTATTGAGGAAATTTTATTGATTTTTCCCATTTTAAAATTTTCCTTTCAGTGTTTTAAATTTTATACATCATAATTCTCAAAATGTTTGACTGGAGACCCAGCTAGAGAGACAGAGAAAAACAGCGAGAGCTGGAGAGAATGAGACAGACAGGGAAAGAAAGATAGAGTGACAGACAAGGAGAGGGAGACAGATCTGGGGAGGGGGTTGATATTTGTGAAGGGGAACATGAAGTGGCAGACTGAGTATTCAGTGTCAGGGTTGGGTTAGATTTCCAACTTCAGCATTGTCAACACTTTCACTCCTCTGCCTGGCTCTGCGTCGCTCTGCGGCCCACCGTGCTTTGGGCAGGATGGGGTTAGCCCTCAGAACAGGAGCCGGCGTCGCCCCCCGTGCCAAAACCACTCCAACTTTACAACACATGGAACCTGCGAACACGACACCGGTGCTCGGTGGAAAACAACATGCAGGACCAATTCTGTCACGGCCGGGCCCATCTGAAATGAATGTTCTCACTCCACATCGCTTGATCTTGTTGATCCATCTCCTGCGCCCGCCAGGTTTTGATTTCCCTCTCACAAACACATTTTGCCACACATGCCCCTCTGGATCAAAGCCTAATAGATTACTGTTTTATAACAATGCTTCACTTTTGACTGTGTTTAGCTTACGTACCATATGTATATTTGACAGTGATTTCCGTTGGAGAGACAGAGCGAGAAGTGAAGGAATTAGAGCATCAAAGAGGGAAGTGGAGAGCAGAAAAGCACGTGAAAGAGAAGGAGCTGGGCGGGAGATGCCGTCTGGGAAGATATAAAAAATATATCTTAGAGTAACGCAGAAGGAGAGAGAACATGTGTGCTTGTTTAATGGCAGTGTGGGGAAGCCGAGAGGAGTGTTGTACCAGGGTAAGAGGGTAGGGTCTGTGGCTGCTTGTGTTTAGGTTTTACTACGTCTGATGACAGCTAGCTGTTCTTGAACGTGACTGGATGCTGCCCACACTGCCGCTACAGCCTGTTCACAGGAATCACCGGCCAGACGCTAGGAAAATCAACACTGCATGTTACAGCAAGACGGATTTACTGGATGGATGGATGGATGGATGAAAGAGTGAGTGAGTGAGTGAGTGAGTGAGTCAGTCAGTCAGTCAGTCAATTAATCAATTAATCCATCAATCACTTTTAATTCCACATAGGAGGAATCATACCTGAACACATTCTCTCAGCTGAACAGCATCATCCCACACCCCTGAAATGAATGTAGCTGTGCTCACTGTGTTTTTCTTAGCAAGGGTCTGTATTAAATTAGACACTTAAGCTTTCATTGTGCAATTCCTTTTTATTAAGCCTGGATGTTTTACGGTCAAGAGGAATGAATTATATTGGCTAAACGCAGTCTGTTGTTTTAGGACCCGTGCTGCTACTCGATTAGAGTAGTCATTTTGGTCTACACCTCATTCTGCAGCCCATAAAGACAAAAACCTCAGAGAATGTGCATGTGTAAGCTCTGTGTGGAATAACAATGACCCAAGAATAGAGGCCGTCGTCTGAGGGAGAGAAAACCGATTGAAAAACGTGAATAAAAAAGGATCAAACGGCGTTAAGAGAAATATGAGATGCTTTTGATTATTCCCATAGGTGGATACTTAGCATACTGAGCTCCCTTTTCGTTCTCTTTCTCTCTCTAACTCCCTCTCACACACACACACACACACACACACACACACATGTACACATGCACACACACTGTTCTCCTACCTTGCTGACCACCCAGCCAGTGCCCCCTGGCCCCCACCTCTCACCTCGCTCAGGGGCGCTAAAGCTGAGAAAAACTACACCATTCACTTCCTTTCCCTCCCTCCCTATCCATGCTCCTCGCTCCCTCCCTCCCTCTCTCAGTGCTCCCATTCATGTTGTAACAACTCGTAAAGGAAGGAGACTTTGACCCCCTCAATAAAAAGCTCCCCATCTCCTTCAGCTGCTGTGTGTAGGAGGGTTGGGCAAGCTCAGACAGACTATTGGAGAAAATGTCAACCTGTTTAATGTCCCATTGCAAATGTTCCACTTAGAGCTGCACGGAGTTGTTTTGGACAGATCATTTACTGACTTGTATCATAGCCATTTGTAATGCTTAGAACATATTTCAAATCTCATCAGCCATGATTTTTTTTTTAAAGCAAAGTAAACAAACAATAAACCTTGAAGATGATTCTTTTTATTGTAAATAAGGTGGGAGGGTAAGACCGAAAAAGCCAAACATTTACTTTCCTGCGTCCAACTGTGTTCCAGGGATCCAGTTTTACTGTTATAACCCGTTATTTATTTAGCACTGAAGCGATATCATAAACTTTTTTGACATTTCAGAGGGTCAAATTTCCTTCCTAAAACTGCACAGAGCAGCTTTACACATTTTATTATCATGCATTAAATCATCATTCTTTTGTTTTTTTAAAAGGTGCATTCTGGGATATAATGTCATAACAGGAACCAAGGACAAATTAACAGAGGATGAGTAACTGCAAGCACTCCAACAACTGCATATCTTAATTCATCATGCACCTTTGTAAAAAAGTAGTGGTATCATCATCCCCTAGCATCCCCCTTTTCTAACAGTTCTAGTGGAAAACAAAGAATGAGGAACCTGGGCATTCTGCAGAGGTATCAACAAAAGCTAAATGATGGATACTACATGATACTGTAGAGTCCCCTTGGTGTAAACTCACCCCTCAGCTGAAATACCCTTGCTTTCAAGTGAATCTTTTTCAAGTAGTGGATTGAATAAGACAGTCTCCATTCAACTTATATCGTTGCGGTGTGCTGGTGAGCAGAGAATTTGTGCTTCAGCCTAGAAGGAGGGAAAGTGCCAAACACTAAGTGCCTGCCATCAGTTACATATACACAGAGAAGACCTTCAGTGAGGCACATCCAGGACGACTGTCCTTCAACCAGAGGCCCTGAGTCCAAGCCTTTGTCACAGCAAACATTCACCTTGCTGATGTTTTCCCTGAGCAAGACATTGAGTCCTCACCAGCTCATGCAGTGTTCTGGAGCTGTCCCTGACCTCCAAACTCTCTTCAATATTTATCACATTATTATTAAATATCCTTTTAGATCTTAATACCACTTGTACTCTTATGCATACAATGTACCCATGATGCAGCAGGTTTGAAATACGACTCCCGACCTTTCCTGTGTGTTATATGCCCTTTCTTTATCAGCGTATGTAAAGTGTTTGCATGAATTGATTGTCATGGTATGCAGTATGTTTTAATCATCTCTGAGGTGTGTCATCTTTAACCTGACTGTAAAATGAATTTGCCTTTGATACAATAAAGTCTACCTTGACCTTGACCTCTTATCTGTTGTGTCACTCTCCACCACAGACGGTCAAATAAAGCAGCCTTTAAAATGTTCTTTATAGACAAAGAGTGAAATGATAAGCATTCAGCTAAAGTCCAAGAGTTTCAAATGCAGCTCCCGGTGCAGTGAGCCAGAGGCTGATGTTTGTGTTGCACATTCTTAGAACAACCTTCAGGGTTGAAGTGCTGTTGCGTAACGGACACACTTTTTGAAATTGTAAGATTTCCCTTTAATTGGAACTAATTGACAATAATTAAATAACTCAATGTCCATTGTGGAATCAATATATCACTTACCAACCGTCTCCACACACACACACCCACACACACACATTCAAATTGGAACAGTGAAGTAAAGGTGTTGTCATGGTTATGACCATGAACTAGCTGTGCTCTCCATTGAATAGAGTGGGTGATGATGGCTCTTTCATTGATGGCTTTTCCTGTAAAGCTTTAAGATATCCACAACACTATTATTGTATGATTTGCTATAGTATCAAGAATCAGACGCACAAGTCATGGCCAGTGGTTCAGTCCTATGATGTGGACTCACAGTGAGACACACACTAAGCTCTATGTACAGGACGTCTGTCAACCCAGGCTTAATGCTGCTTTTCTCAGCATCTACTATGTGCCTTTATTAGGTTGTTGGGAGCACCTGAGCCAGGCTCTGTGTGTCCGTTGGTTCGTTCATTCGAGTTTTTAAAGTCAACCTAGTTCCCCTCAACTCCCACACCCACACCCCACCCCTCCACCAGAGCACCTAGAAAGCACTAGCACACTTGTTGGAGGCACATCATTTCTGCATCATCTGCCTTTTTCTACAGCTACTGTTTGCAGCATTCATTTCATTCATTGCAAGGATGAGTCTCTGCACCTTTGATTAAGAGGTGATGGAGATAGATAAGCAATCAGAAAGACCAGAAATGAGGCAAACAGAAAGGGAGGTCAAGGAAACAGCGAGACAGAGAAAAACAACACAAGCCAGATAATAGGCAGGCAGTAAGACAGGCAAGGTTATTATTATATTATCTATTATTCCCATCTCCAATATTGAATAACATTACTGCATTGACGTTTCATTCATTCAGCATTTAACATTACAGTTAGTTTACTTCATGTTTCCTCCACATGCTTGCACAGGTTTGAAGCAGAAATTACAAAAATTGTACTCTGTAATGGATGAGATTGAAAACATAGTGTAGTACAATACTTAAGTCAAAATGTACAATTACTAAAGTACAAGCACACAAAAAGCTACTCAATTCCAGTAACAAGAGTATGTCATTTGTTACTTCTACCCTTGGACGGCAAGCAAGGAGGCGGACAAACAGAGAGAGACACACAGACATACAGAATCTGGAAGGCAAAAAGACAGAAAGGTCAGGCAGTCATTTAGTCAGCCAGACAGGCAGAGAGACAGACAGACAGACAGACAGACAGGCAGAGAGACAGACAGACAGACAGACAGGCAGGCAGAGAGACAGACAGACAGACAGACAGACAGAAAAACATGCATGCGAGAGTGAGGCAGACAAGACAAGTCCCACAGTCATTTAGTAAGGCAGGCAGCCATATGTGGGAGCAGTAGCAGGGGAACCAAATAGAGGTCAGAGGTCATGTGGGATTTGGGTTTCTCCTGCTCCTAGACTCCAGTGGAGCTCAACCACAAACTCCCCACCCCCCCCCACCCCCAAACATAATCTCTGCCTGGCTCTGATCTGCTCTGCATCCTCTACTAGTAACACACCTGCGTGTCACTGTTTCCCTCAATCAGCTGCTGCCTTGAAGAATTTCATTACCTCTGCCAAGAAGGTTACGTTTTCGCCCCTGTTAGTTTATTTATCCGTCTGTCTGTCAGCAGGATATCTCAAAATCTGGTTAACAGATTTCCATGAAATTTAGTAGACAGATAAGCGTCGGGCCAAGGGACAATTGATTTGATTTTGGTGATGATCTGGATCTGGGATTTCGGCCAGTAGGCGATTATTGTTTATAACCATAACTATGAAACTAACAGAGATAGAGACGTGATTCAAAATCCTGAGGGTATGTTTACAGGGTCGATAAATCAATCTGACTTAACATTGAAGTGATAGGAATGATGTCTTTGAGTGTAACAGCAAGTTGGAGAATTTTTCAGTGTTGGTGGCAGGTTTGTGCTCTCCCAGTGCCTTCTAGTTTTTATTGGCTTCAGTGGAGAGTTTAAGTGCAACACAGTCTAAAAGCTGCTTCTGAGTTCATCCACACCAACAAGATGAATTTATTTGAGGTTGTTGTTGCTGTTGTTCCTCTTCTTCCACCTCTTCTTCTTGTCCTGCTCCTCCTGCTTTCTTTTTTGCTTGGTGATGGTTACAATGTAGAGTTTCCAGAGAGACGAGACAGCAGTTACATTCTTCCATTCTCTCTCTCTCTCTCTCTCTCTCTCTCTCTCTCTCCCTCCACTGCTTCCCAGCCACACACAAGTAGCATCTGTGGAAAGGCATGTAAAATGTGAGCATCTGTCTACTTTGTGTGTGTGTGTGTGTGTGTGTGTGTGCTGTATTTGCTGTGTATAGGCAGATATTTGACTTATCTTACTCATCTGTAATTGCATGTCCATGCATGCGTGTATTTCCTCATTTGTTTGTGTGTTATTTACGTGTTTGTACACATGCATTTGTGTTTTTGTACGTGTGTGTGTGTGTGTGTGTGTGTGTGTGTAGTGCGGGGGCAGCAAGCTCTCACTGCAGAGCTCTTTATAAACACATCAGTTGGGCTGACAGCGCACGGCGGGAGGCGGAGAGAGCCTTGAGACGGCCTCGGACACAGGCCTCATAAAAAATCACTTCTAATTTATTTCCACCCAAATTGGAAAGTGCACGCTCACACCTGACTAAATCATCACGCGTCAACTGGAGACGGCCCCCCACTGCACGCTGGAGAAACCCGATCCCAGTTTTGGCGCGCTGGCCCAAGCCGGGCCCGGCAGAGAAAACACAGCATCACGCCGCATACACACTTCTTAATGGCTTCTGCAGATGTGCTGCTCCTGATAGCCCCCTGCGCTCAATCTGGCCCCCGCTAGCCAACGGGGCTTTATCAAATTTGTCATTTCACCCTGTTTTTTGTGGTTCGCGTGGCCTCCACATGCCCTCTCGCTCCTACCCTCCACCCCACCCTCCTCCTTCCGTCCCTTTGCTCTTCTTTCGTAGTTATTTCCCTATTTCTCTTCCACCCCTCCTTCTGATCTGTTCCTCCCTCCCTCCGTCTCATCTGTCACTTCTTACAGCCCAGTTGGTGTCGAGGAGCTAGGGGCCTGAGCTCAGCATACCACTGGAAAATCCCCCTCCTCACTCTTTCTTTCTTTCCTTCTTTCTTCTTTCTCTGTGTATGTATTTGTCCCTTCCCCTCTCTCGCTTTCATCTCTCTTCGCAGCCCTCTCTCTCTCTCACTTTCTCTCTCTCTCTGTGTTGTATTTTTATAGGATCCCTCACCCTTGTTCTAATGTGAAACACACATGTTATTATTAGGCATTAGACATGGCTATCATAAACACTAAACAAACAGCACAGGTGGCCAGTCAGACTGGTGGAGGCCAGGGAAAGGCCAGTGTGTATGTGTGTGTGTGTGTGTGTGTGTGTGTGTGTGTGTGTGATAGCGTGCATGTTTGTGCATGATTTGTGCAGCAGCCAGTGATGTCACCCCAACACCACAGTGGGACCCCCAAGGGAGGTCTAAAAAGTAGAGAGAAGCCCACCCAGACACAGCCAAGTAACGCACACACACACACACACACACACACAGTTGCAGAATTTCAGTAATGGCAGATCAACATCAAAAGTGTCCCTGTACTGAGGAAAACACAGAACAGCAGAGCTCAACTGTAGCCAGGGATCATCTATCTCAACTCCTGCTGACTCATCAGAGTCTACATAGCTGAACACGGCTGACCGACCAGTCATGCGTGTGTATTCCCAACACCTTCGACCTTCACCGTCCCACCACAAACACTCTTCCCTTCATTATCTAATGAAGGCCGAGGCTGAGGAGTCACAAACCAAACAGAACAACAGCCCCAGCATGTCATGTGAAAACACAACGTGGGGCGAGAGAGTGAGAGAGCGAGACAGAGAAAGCAGTGACTTGTGACGTGCACTCCCACGAGTGATCGCAAATAAATACGTGGCTGATGAATGGCACACGGACTTGCCTGTGCACCTACATACACATGAATGCATGCACACAAGCATGTACACAGCTAGCTCAGTGACACACACAC
The DNA here is from genome assembly GCA_034670405.1 of Hoplostethus atlanticus. Lineage (NCBI taxonomy): Eukaryota > Metazoa > Chordata > Actinopteri > Trachichthyiformes > Trachichthyidae > Hoplostethus > Hoplostethus atlanticus. The sequence goes on along the minus strand of JAXDDX010000134.1, from coordinate 481,372 downwards.
ACACACACACATATACATACACACTACATAAATTCATCATTAAAAATGAGGAAGTGCAAACACAGGCAGACAAAAGTGAGATAACATACTCTTTGCTGATGTAGCTGGTTTGTGTTCTGAGTGTCGCTGTCAGTGTTTTATTGCAGGTAGAGGGGAGGCTGGTCAGATGTTGAGGTCACTGGAAAACAGTTTACAAACTCACCCCAAGGCCTTGAGGTCAGGATCAGAGGGCCGCAAGGGGCTGGGAGGAGAGGACAGAAAAATACTTTTGTTGCCGACGACTCCTCATTGTATTTCTCTGTTTTCTGTCTCTCTCTCTTGTTGTGTCTCCCTGTCTGTCTATTGTATGCCTGTAGCTATGTTTTCATCCAAAACATATAATGTGAATTAGGTGCCTTTCTGGGCACGGCTGGGTTGAAGTGAACAAATAGGCTTTCTAAATGTCAAAAACCACATTGACGAGAAAAATGGAAATAATTGATTCATGCTTTCATCCAAAGAAATGCACTTAGCAGTATTCTGATGCACCAACTAACAGCTATACAACAAAGATGGACACCTTAGTGAAAGTGCCTGTGTGAAAGAGTGAAAGATGTCTGGGAGGTCATGGTGGGCAGATATTTTACAGACACCACAAAGTCTAACGTCACGTCTGAACTGTTGTGCAATGAGTTTGAACCATTTGATGGGCCAATGACGCCAAACCTTGTTATGTATCACACAAAAAGAAATTACACTTTAAACAAACATGAAAACTTTTTTGCAATATTGAAGAAATTGTATTGAATTTCGCCATTTCGATTCAGATATTTTATTTTGATACATCATAATTTGTAGATAATTTGATAATTTGTAAAATACTTGGAAGGTAACCTAGCTCCTCACAGTGTGTCTGTCTTTCTCCCTCTATCTCTCTTTTTGTATCTGTCTGTCTGTCTGTCTGTCTGTCTGTCTGTCTGTCTGTCTCGCTATCTTTCTCTCTATCTATCTATCTCTTTCTCTCCATCTCTCATCCTCCTCTGCTGCTGTCAGGGATGAGTAACTCTATCTTTCTCTCCGGCCAGATGTTCAACTCTATATAACCCATGGCTGGATAATCCAGACAGAGCCTGGGTCCCTGCTCTCCCCTCTCCCTACTGGCACCGTCCCCTCTAGAGCCCAGGGTTGGGATCAATGCACCTTTAATCCAATCACTTGTTAAAAACAGAGTCTTTTGGTTTCTAAACATCTAAAATAAAGATTCATATGTTTTTCTTTTGTAAAGGGCTTCACTTCCTGAATTGATGGAGCTGTAAGTGAATTGATCTAAATGAGTATGTACATTAGTCCTCAGCCTGCTATTTCATACCCCACTGAAAGGGGGCGACAGAGAACAGTGGCAAGGTGGCCGGTATTTTGAACTGGTACTGTGTCAATAAAGTTACACTAAGCCATGATACTGGCTTAGTGATACTAATTGCAAAGTTACAGTGAAGTGTCAGTGAAGATGAAAACAGCAGGTAATTGAAGTGACCTGTAGGTTGAATGGACTAGTCTGCTTGCTTGAGGGATTGTGGCTGTATGACGGCATGGAGTCAGTTACACTCGTGCCATGCCGATACACTTCCCTGCCTTTCTGTACTGTGCTATCTTAAAAGAACATATTTAATTACTGAGAAATTGTAGTTTTTGGTCTATGTGGCCTTCTGCTGAAGATAGCTGTGCACAGAGAAAGAGGGAACAGGAGGAAATATATTACATTTACTACAAAAGGCAGAAGAGAAACACGAGTCGACAACTATTTATATGCCTACTGGTAATCTTGTTATTTGACAATTGTGGGCGGCCTGAAAATACACAACACACCTTTCATTCCAGTGGTTTTACTTTAAAAATGATGTAAAATGCAAGTGGGAGGTTTGAAAAATAACTTGACTTCCATGTTGTTTTCCACAGCCCAACTCTGGGAAGCTGTGGAAATTCCCTTTTTTCCCACTGGTAGTGATGTAGATTCCCAGAGTACTGACCAACAATCCTACCGGCCTATTCCCTGTCCTCTCATATCCTTGTGTGTACACAGAGGCCAGTGATCAGGTCAGGCCAGGGCAGGTAAAGCCCTGAGCTCCATTGCATAATGACAGGGGAAGTCATCCGTCAGTGCGGTGCAGTGGGATGGCACTCAACTATGGCCCATTTTTTTCTGAGGGAGCTGCAGTTTCTAGCGCGTGAGGGTGACAGCACAGCCAGTTTGAATGTTTGTGTTAGCCTAAATCAGTTTGAGAGGGATCAGACCAATCCGGGCGGCTCAGAAGCAGGGGAGGGGCGGGGGGGGTTCCCAATTGATTTATCATTTGTGACAAATGATCAGACATAAGCAAACAACAAGCAAGCCACCCGTCTGTCCAGACAAACAAACAAACAGCCAGAGACTCACAACAGGCAGAGTGACGACCCAGTTTTAGGTGATCAATCCCAGCTAGACGGGCAGAGACCAGTGATCACATCAAGGGGGCTGATTTAGCTGTGATGAATGATCAAGGCTGCGTATGTGTGTGTATCTGTGTGCATGTGTGTGTGTGTTTGTGGTTGTGTGTATGTCCATGTGTTTGCCTGCATGGCCACCTATGTGAATGTGGAAGCGTGTGATTTTGTGTGCGCATGTCTGCTTGCCTGCATGCCCATGTGTGAGTGTGAGTGTGTGTGTCTGACCATGCAAGTGTGTGTGTGTGTGTGTGTGTGTGTGTGGGATGTAACCCAAGCTGGAGCAGCACAACACAGCGGCCTGTTCAAAGGCGTGTTTGTGTTATTACAGCTTGTCCAGCTGCTCAGGACAGACAAACAAGACTTAGTGCTCTGAGCGGCAAAACACAGACCTCCCACCCCACCACAGAAACCCCTCCGGCCCGGCCCAGCCCAGCATCACGGCCCAGAGATGGACAAACAAACGCCTACAAACAGACAAACTGACAGTCAGAGGGGAAGTTGTGTCCAAACACGATGAAGGATAAATGTGAATTCAAATCATCATCAAAGGGAGTTTGTTTCCTTGTTTGTTGTTCATCCATTGTGAAAAACAAGAAAAACACTCCGCCCTCTTCTGCACTCTCAACTTCCTATTAGCTCAAATTAAACCAACAAAGGTGATGTCCATGATGCTAAAGGTGTTTTCCATGCCCATAATCTGACATTGATAATGTAATGAACAAGAGGATTGGCAGAAACAAAACAACACCAGCTGGATTACTAAGACATCTATCTTCTCACGTTGATTTTGAGATGATTTTGGTGGCTCTCCTTATTGTCACATCTAAAAGGTATGTTGACCAACGAGCAGTCCTTTAACATGCCTTATTTAGATAGGGTATATTTATATCACCTTTTCACCCCCCCACACCGTCTCAAATCGTCTCCTGGCGCTTGCAGAGTTGAACAGTATGGTAAGGGCCTATATATTACTATACCACGGTGTCATAAGTAATATTACTTCCTTTCAAAATATTGAGTCTTCGGTTCACATTTGCTGTTCAAATCTAACGTACTACATTAAGCAACGACAATAAAAACAAAATATGACTGTATACACAATGATCTACTTAGAAAGACGATGAAAATTAATGCCTGTATTTTTAGGGCCGGGTTTTGCTGGCAATATTTCTCCCAGTGTGTACACAGTGTGCACTCTGCTGCCCTCCGAACAGCCCTCTCCTCTGCAGATCTCCCCAAATGGATTCGAATGTGGTGATTAAGATCAGAGTAAACCAACACTCTAACTCTCTCCCTCACTCCTCTCACTCTCCCCGTCCTCCTCATCCTCCTCCTCTATCCCTCTTCTCCTTTCCTCCCTGACGCTCTCCCTTTTGGCCTCCTCCCTCGCCATTCTTCCTCGCCTCCTCTCTTTATCCTCGTCACTCACCCTCAATCCCCTTTGCTCCTCCTCCTCCTCTCTCTCCCTGTGCTCCTGCTCTCTCTCTCCCTCACTGACTTGGGGTCCCTGTGTGCCTGTATGTAACATCAGTAAAGCTGTCAGGCAGCCAGGCCAAGGTAAACAGCCCAGCGCTGGGTTCAGGGGTGATGGGGGCTGAGATGTTTTTCCTCAGGAACCCAGGGACCCCCGGAGGCTTCTGGCTGGGGCCAGGGAGGGGCCGAGGGGGGAAGACGATCCCCTCAATTGCCCCCCACACGAACACACACTGGCCAGTCTCTCTCTCTCTCTGTCTCCATCTTTCTTTTTCTTTCTCTCTGTCTCTCTCTTCCCCTTTGTCTCTCCCTCCCTCTCTCTATCTTTGTCTTTCACTCTCTCTTTCTCTCCCTCTCTCTCTCTCTTTCTCACCCCCGATCTGCATCTGTGTACACAAAGCTCAGGATCTGCTTCACACACACACTCACTCATTCATCAGCACCCTCACACACTCACATACTCATGCACTTGCACTCTTTTGTGTGTTGGCACAAAAGGCGAGCACATACATGCACATGTATATAATGTTAATACTGTAATAGAAACATATTTTCGTGATGATTTTGAGATGCGTACATAGCGAAATGACATCTTCAAAGTTTGACTTGGAAGGGGATTTTAGCTTGATGTGCTTCTGGAGGTATTCTGCGACTGGATGAGGAAGAAGAGGAGGAGGAATGTCTGAGGAGTGAGAGAGAAGGAAAGAGAGAAAGAGATGGTCTCAGAGAGAAAGAAAGGGGGAGATACAGTGAGAGAGAGAGTGGGAGTAAGAGGGAGAATGAGAAAAGAAGAGAGAGCGAGAGGGGAGAAGTGATATCCCTCACCTAGGAGTGACCCTTCTCAGCCCCAGTGAGCTGCTCCCTCTGAGGGAGGCAGACGGCCCGGAGAAGGGGAGAGAGATGGAGAACATCCAGGGGTTGCAAATCAGAGGCAGCACTAAAAACGGAGCAACTGGGAGGGAGAGGGTGTAGCGAGAGAGAGAGAGAGAGGGGTAGGAGAGAGAGAGAGAGAGAGAGAGAGAGAGAGAATGCTGGGAAAAGGAGGAGGAGAGAGACTGAGTGAGAGAAGAGAGAAATGAGGGTAAAGAAAGACAGGAGAAGAGTTCAATGGAGGGAGCGAGGACGTGAGGGAAGAAATGAAGTAGAGAAAGAGCCTTGAATGGAGGTGGGAGTTGGTCAAGCCAAGAAAAGCATGTAGAATTGAATTAGGGGAGGGAGAGCAACCGAGCAGGACAGGAGGAAAGCAGGGGTGCAAGGAGGAAGAGGAGGACCATTACCTTTAGTACATCAGCCGTTACGTCCCTTGGGTGGGAACTGGGTGGGAACTGTTGGGGGGGAAAAGAGAGAGAAACATCACAGAGTGGATGGAAGGATTAGGACGATTGGAGAGGGACAAAAAAAAAAGGAGAGCAGATTCAGCAGAAAGAGGGGTTAAGACCAGACGTGCACATAGCATTTGCAAATACTGTTTGTTTTAGCCTTCTTGGAGTAGCAGGGTTTGAAACGAAGGGCAATGCAACAAGTGTCAGCAAGTTTAGACCATTAGAAAGCCAAAATAGTATTCACTTTCCTGTGATTGACACCGTACCTGACACTATCTGAGCCGTCCCGATGTTGTAACACTCAGGTGCTCTGAGTAGTTTAAAACAAACACTAAGAAGTATTTGCTATTTGAGTATTTACATGCTGTTTGCTCCTGGTCTGGTCATAAGAAGGCCTGGTATTTTTCTTGGGTAGGCCAGAGAGGAAGCATGAGGGAGTGAGAGAGAGCTTTGGTCCAAGAGCACAGCGATTCACATAACTACCATTTTGTCAATGTCCAGCAGACATTAATTTTTGATAAGCATTTTGAAAAAGCATTTCTCCAATTTTGTCAATTTCTTTTCACTCAGTGAGGCCTGAAAGCCTCCCTCTCATCTCTACCTGCAACTGGAGCTCTGGAGCTCTGTGCCTCCTCCCCTTCCTCCTCGTCTTCCCCTTCTTGTCTCCTCTTCTTCCACTTCCTGTTTCCCAGCAGACCCTGGGCTTCCTGTTGCTGCTCCTCATCAATCCCGCTCTGCCACAATAGTCCGTGACAGCGCCCTGACAGCGCTGTGACAGGCCTGCCACCCTGACGGCCTGCCCCAGCCAGCCAGCCCAGAATATGGCAGAAGACAAACAGGCACGAACATGCAAAGCTCACTTCCTCTCTCCAAACCCCGTCGGCGCCTGGCTGAGTGACTCTGCCCACTCGCTCTCTCTCTCTCTCTCTCTCTCTCTCTCTCTCTCTCTCTCTCTCTCACACATACACACACACACACACACACACACACACACACAGCCACTGCCTACCTATCTGCCTGGATCACATCCTCCCTGTGATACTGGTCCCCTGCACAGACTTCCTGCATCAAGCCCAAACATAGGAGAGAGAGAGAGAGAGAGAGAGAGAGAGAGAGAGAGAGTTAGGGGAAAGAGAGTAGGTGGAGCCTGACCGTGCATTGCCACTGTAAGCAACTTGATTGGTCACTCTATTCTGACAGCTACAAAGTTTTGTTTCCTGCTTTTGTTTTGCCTTTCATAATGTTATGTTGTTTAAACACAACTAGTTAGCACCAATAAGGAAGCATTATTGGTGCTAACTAGTTATGTTGTTTAAACACAACTAGTTAGCACCAATAAGGAAGCATTAATTTAATATAAACTAAAACACTCAATAAATTAGTTCATAGCTTATCGACCCCAATGATGGATGCAACCGCTCTCCAAGCATCATCTTTATTCTGGTACTCTTTCAAGTAAAAGTTGTAGATAACTGGGAAGGTTTGAATGGTTGTAATCCACTTCTTGTCCATTTTGCACTTTCCAGGTGGAACTATTGATCATGCAACATAATCACATCGGTGGGAAAACAAGGAAGGGCAGATATTTGATTGGCTGTTGACGACTGATGAGTCAACTTGTTGACGGTCCACACATAGGCCGAGTTTTCCTGGCCGCTCAGCTCTATAGGAAATTAATGGACTTCTATTTCCAAATGTTGATCATGATGCTGGCAGTGTGAACTCACGGTGTGGGGGAGGGAGGAGGGAGAGAGCAGCACCACCAACAAAGAAGTCTGATATCAAATGTATTGGATGAAATAGTGTCATCTCTGTCAGGAATACAATATTCTGGCAAAAATAATGTCTCAGCGGTGCCACTCTGAAATATAGTGTGCTTCTACCTGTCCGTCTAACTCTACTCTCTCTCTCTCACTCCCCTGCTCTCCATCTAGTGAGATCGGCAACATCTAACTGCCACTTAACCTCACTTTCTCTGCTCACCCATCTGCCCGCCCCTTCAACTTCTTTCAATCCATCCATCATCCAGCCTTCCATCTAGCCCTATGAAATGACTTTATTAGTCACGAACAACATTATCACCCCTCCTCCAAACACACACAGAGACGACACGCACGCACACATGTACACACACACCTAATCAGATGCCCCTTTACCTCTACTTGGACTGCAATCTCAGGCCACTTCACCCCTGCATCAGCCTCTCACCGTGGGGGCCATTGTTTCTCTGCAGCTTTCACTTCTTTATGTGTAACATTTTTGCTCCATAAGTAGCCTCAGAGTGGCCTTATCATCTTCGCCCTTTTCATTTGCCTCGGCTTTGAACCTGGGTTCTCAGAATCACTACCCCCTCTCCCTCTTTTCGACAAGGTGCGCCTATGAACTCGCGCACATGCACACACATGCACATTAAAACACGCTCGCGCACAGACTTACTCACAGATGTAAAAGTACACTCCATTTATGATACATCAGTGCTAATTGGACTTCGATCTTCCAGCCTCATCTCAAAGAATACACATGCACACACATAATTTTGTCAACCAATGAAACACAATGAGGCCGTGTTCATTATTGTGTCATTATGTGAACAGTGTTGGATGAATAACATTGCATGCAGGTGATAAGAGGAGAGAAAATATAAAGGTATAATAAGGCATATTCTCTCTATCCGTCCTCTTTAGAGGCCCTGTTTCAAGAACCAGGAATTGATCAGTGTGTCTGCGTCTGTGTGTATCAATATGTGTATGGTATTTGGAGGGTAGCTCTTTGTAGAGGGAGTATGTATAGGCTGCCATTCATAAGACTTTAAATTGTGTTTTGTCTACCTGCGTTCATGCTGCGTTATGCTCAACCACATAAAAGCGGAGCTAGTCAAACATGTGCTTTGGCTAGGACTTGGATATGACTTCTGACACACGCTGCCTCTCATATGTGTTATAGGAGAAGGGACAGTGATGTGTGTGTGCATGTAGGCATGTACAGTATGAGTGTGTGTTTGTGTGCGTATGCATGCTCTATACACATATGTCTGTGTGTGTGGGGGGGTGTTGGTGGCTGTGTGTGTGTGTATACACTACACCAAACACAAGACCATACTTTGGTACGGGAGACAATGCCCATATAGGATTATTATATGATTCCATTCAACCCATCCTTCTCCCTCTTCTCTCCCTCATTACTCCCCACTCAATCGTCTCCCATAGGCCATGTTTATTAGGGGGAGCGTGAGAAGGGGAAATGTTCTGGAACAACAAGAAAGTTGAGTCTCACTCACTCTATGACCATCTACATGAGACTTCCTTGCAGATGAGAGAGAAGAGTATAGAGTGTACCATGATGGCTGTGTGTATCAAATTATAACACATATACTTCCTTGCAGATGAGACCATTGAATATCCAGAGGAAGAAGCCTTCTCCAGACCTTCGACTTCCACATCTGCTAGTCCTGCTACAGTTTACAAGACAACTTCAATATCTCAGTGTAACTTCATAGTCTCTGTTTGTTAAACTCTCTCTCTCTTTCTCTTTCCACCCTTCTCTCTCTGTTGTTCTGTCGGTCTCTGTCTCTCTGATGTCGCTTGGCCCTGCATGGCCTGCCTCTCCAGTGAAGTGGCTTCTTGCAGGCTGTGATGCTGCAGGCTCTATAACTGCTGTTGTGGCTGTGCGGGCCTCTTATCTGCTGGAGCATCATATGGACTTATATTGTGTCCAATTGCACAGGCACTTTAGTGAGAGAGTCAATAACTAGTGTGGATTACGACGTCCATCTTTGGAGACTGGAAAGGAATCTTCATGCGCCACTGCTGAGCAATCAAAGTCAAGCAAAATAATAATTGATTTAATTTATTGTGTTAATTTGAGTATGACTTGAATATTGCAAACAAAGACTAACAAAGAAGTTGGTCTTCTAGATCAGGGGTTCCCCCATGTTTTGATGGCAAGGACCCCCAAGTTGATACGCATTTGGGCACACACCCCCGTTGGACTTAAAAGGAAGCCCATCTAAGAAGATTATTGTTGTTGATTATGATTTTGTATAGAATTGCATATGCCAAAACTGTAAACCTTTCCTGTTATTTGATAAGATTCTATTTCAGGAAGCCCAATCAGAGAATATTTTTGTTGTAAGATATTTAGTACAGAATTATAGGTGGGTGAGAACAACAGTGGGGACAGTGAAACCTGTAATCCAAACAATCATTCTTCTTCTTCATTTCCCTCACTGTACTCATTGTCTAGTAATAGTGAAATCAAACCACTACTCCTCATTGTGCTGGGAACCCCCCTGGAGGACCCCTGGGGGCACCCGGACCCACATTGGAAACCCTTTTAATTTGTAGTTTCTTTGTTTTATTTTTTTCATTTTCATTCGTTTTCATTTTAAAAGACCTATTATCACTGTAAGTTCACTTTTGTCTCGTTTGTGTGTGCCTGTGTGAGTGTGTGTGTGTGTGCAGGCCTATGTGTGCAGAGTGCGCATGCCTGTGGACTGGACGCCTGCCTGTGTTGCACGCATGTAGTTTCCAGTCTTGTCCAGTCCTCTGCTCAGATCAACGTTGGTGGCGGCGTGCGGGCGGCGCAGAGGAGGAGGAGAAAGTGAGGTGGGACTGATGGGGTGACCCTCAAGGGGGAGGGGGGGGGGGGCGCAGAAGGGAGAGGAGAGATGGGAGAGATAGACATGGACGGCACGGACACAATGTCTGATGGCGATTCCAGCTGAGAAAACAAAAATACCCAATGAACACCATAAACCTGAGGGGTGTGGAAAAATACGTAGGTCAGATTCCCCACCGTATCTAATTCAATTTCACAAACTGTAAGAAAACACGCTGCCGCTCTCCAAGCGCTGGGGAAATGCGCTGCAAATCTGCCCATTTTAACACGTCATTTGGTCTCATATTCTGTCTTGAAAAGTTATTTTTCTTAAAACAAGTGAAAAATCTTACCGGCGAGATAATTCCACTTGCTTCCAGTGCCGTTTCATTTGTGAGACAAATTTTCCAGAAACAAGTGTCGATTGAAAGAAGGCAGAATGAGCCAAACCATTCCACTAATATCAAGAAAATGACTACTGATGCAAGAATGTTGTTTTATTTTTCACAAAAAACTAAGATTTTAGTCTAAAATTAAATGAAGGTACTTTATGATGATATTCTTACTAGATTATATTTTTGCACTCCTTTGTCTTCTATGAGCCCCGTTGTCCTTTACCACAAACATTTCTCTATTCAAACAAATCGATTCGACTTTTTTCATTTTCCCTGTTTGGCATTGGGCGTCGATTGGGTATGGCAAGACTTGCCTAAATGAATCCAGATTTGATGTTGTAGCTTTTATCATTATTACGGAGAGCAGAGATGACAAATTGTCATGTCATGGAAGCCATTAATAATCACACCAGGGAGTATCCAGGACCAAGCTGTGTGCAAAATAGTTTGGTGTCAAATCAGGATCTAATAATGTAGGTAGTTATTTTCATCGGTTATTGCTCCTGTTGCTCCCAGATATCCAGCCGATATAAGCCGGTGTCAAAGTCTTGGTGGTCAGTGATACTTGATGATGGACTTTGTCATGCGTTAATATTGACTGGACTGAGTGTAGCCCTGGGCAGCAGAGAATAGAAGTCTTACTGGTGGTCCAGGTCAGGCCTGGTAAAGACATTAGTGCAGCATTCTGGGAGAACGGGGAGTCCCATAGACAGCGCTCACTTCTCTAAATAAACATTAGTCTTAAAAAGTTTGGCCCCGCGACCTCAGCATGATCGCATTTCACTCTGGGTAGTAAACCTCAATTTTATCGCGAGGTTTTCCCTCTACTTTTCGAAAACACACTTTCACGCTGAAAAAGATATTAGATGTCAACTTAAACAAAGTTTCTTTTTCACCTTTCTTGGGGGATATAGTAGGCTGCAGTGTCCTTGAGGTATTTCTTGTACAAAGTATCACACCCAGAGCTGACTTTTGTTTTACTTTAACTGATTGACATCCACGTTTTTGGAGAATAAACATTAAACCCTTAAAAAAACCATTAGGAGGGTGACGGTATGATGTTTGTAATGTCAGTGCCTATGATAGTTAAATGCAGAAAATTGGAAGAAAACTTACTGTATTTCATCGCTCTGTGAAAATGCCCTTAATCCCTTTGTGATCTTTAACATTTCTCCTGTTGTTAAGCAGGAGAATAAAATAGAAAACATGTATCATTAATTATTAAGCTAAAAAAGGACTTGATTAGATAAAATAAGGTTATAAGGCAATATAGCCTAACTCTAATACTATCTAGTTTTGCGCATTTACTATGTTTACCTAGATTCATGTTCTTAATTTCAAAAATGAATTGCCAGTTTTTATGGCCCAGAAAAATAAAGACAAATTACATTACTGGGAAAAATAGAAGAATTCATGCAGCGGACAAAGGGTCAGGGTCTCTGTAGTCCAAAGGTTTATAGACATATAACTTTCATAACCAGTTTGAACAGCTTAACATTAAATGACGTCTCTTAACTGCTAGCCTGAGTGATTTTTTCGTTGCATATCTCCATAGGTGTTCTGGATGTTGATGCTTTATCCTTTTATATGGGCCTGGGGAGAAAAGGGAAACCATATCTATGGACAATGTACATCGGAAACCGACATTGGGGAAGCTTTAAAGTCTAAATGAACAATCAGGGGAGATAATAAATCGATAGGCCCTCTGCCATCAATCCCAGTGGATCGTAGCTGTGAGCCTAATGCACTGGCATCACAGGTCAAATGGAAAAAGCAAGTAAAAGTGCCCGCATGACATTGCTGATAGTGTCTGAGAGCGACCGGCAGCAGCTGTGCCACTCGATCAAAGCAATAGAGTAAAGTGCTGCACCCTCGCCTTTCCTTTAGTGCGTCCTGGTCATGTCTGGGCGCAAACCGAGCAGAGGAGTCCTGCTTCATTTAGATCAGTGGTTCCCAAGGTGAGGTCCGAGCAGCACCAGGAGTCGTCGAAAAGCTTCCAGTGGGTCTCCATGCGGAAAAGTGAGGAATACCCCATAGTTTAATTTCACTAGAAGTCAGTAACGGGTGAATGTGTAAGAATGACGTTTTGGATTATAGGTTTCACTGCCCCCACAGTTATCACTCCACCAAGCAGCTATACAGTTTTTCTAGTTTATATAGTTTATCTAACAACAACAATTTTGGATGGGGGCACTGGGACAAGATCTTATTAAATCAGATGAAAAAATGGGAAATCCTGAGTTAATAGGCAGGCTGACAGGATTTAAAAAGGAGAGGTCCAGCCATCCCACACGTGTGTGAGCTTTAGACCCACACCAGACTTTACAGTAAATACACACACACACTTCCAAAATAGGCCTAAATGACGAGTATACCATCACCTACTATCATATTCTGGTGATCCTTGCAGGCTAATATCTGCAGTCATTAATACCCCTGACTGTGTGTGTGTGTGTGTGTGTGTGTGTGCGCGCGCGCGCGCGCGCTTTGCCGCTCCTTTGCTGCAGCAGGTGTTCGTTTAGTGTGTCAGAGTCGGCGGGGTGAAGATCTTCCAAAGTTAATATTGTGTTTCCAGAGATGATGGGGAGTTCACTGTCCTCGCTTTATTTACACATTCTAAATTAATTAAGCGAAGGATTCCTCTGTCTGTTGCAAAAACACGGAGGCTGGAGGGAGACGGAGCAGCGAAGGGAGGTTGTGATTTATAGCGGCGGTGCAGGGCCGCGGCTCGCCTCTCCTCCAGAGCCGGGGGACCGGGCCAGTACATTCCACTGCACTATGTGGGGGCGAGAAGTCTCATCTGCCACACACACACACACACACACACACACACACACACACACAAACACAGAGAGAGAGATTTGGTTCATGTGGAAGTTACAGTAGTGTTACAGCTTAGTTGCTGGTTTATGGTGCGAGAAGAGCTATATAGCCTATAATGTAAAGGTTCCTAGAGTGCGGTCCGGGGTCCACCAGGGGTCCTTGAAGGAGTGTGTATGTGTGTGTGTGTGTGTGTGTGTGTGTGTGTGGGTCCCCAACAAAATGGGCATAAATAGTTTCACTCTCTACAGGTTAGCCCAATTAGAGAACAATGACTGTTTGGATATAGGTTTCTAACACCCACTGTTATCACCCCAGCTTCAGTATAGTTATAGAATTCTGTACCAAGTCATAACTAACCACAAAATCATCTAAGATGGGGTTCCTTGGGACAACATCTGATCAAATAATGGATCTGTGGTCTAGTATGGATCTATCTGGGGTCATTGATATGAACAGGTTTGGGATCCCCTGGTCTAATGCACATTAACAGAAACTAGAGGGATTCCTGCAGCAAAAATGTAAACATTTTTTTTTACGTTTGTCCATGCGAAAGTGATCAGCAGAAAATGTAACCTCTAAGGCCTATAAGCTACAATAACATTGGCCTCTAGTAAATTACTTTATTCCAGCAGCCAATAACTGGAATAATGTACATTATGTTGAGTATTGTGAGTTGAGGTAACATTTTGTTTTACATTAAATGTCAAGTAAACATTTTAAATGTGATGGGCTATAAATACATTTATAATCTCTAGCACATTAGTGGGCCTGTATCATGTATTGTAATCTTAACAGGCCCATAACCATTACTTAGCTTGTTATATTATTATTATTGCTATTGTTATTAATATTGTATATTATATTATATTATATTATATTATAGTAAATGAAATATAGCTTTTGACTAATATATCGTTGGCGATCGACGGCCTAATTTGATGTGTCTAAGTATTATCTCTCTATCTCAGCCACCACGCGCGCACACACCCACACACAAGGACTCAACTCCTCATCATGTCGTCAGCAAACGCCTGGCCCGCATGTCCTTCAAGACGCAGGAAAGGACACATTGATCAGGGATGTAACCTTATTGGCATGGCAGTGAAAGTTGCAGATGGGAGGTTTAGGCGAAACGATTTTATGTAAGCCCCTGATTTCCTACAAGTATTGGTCAAGGTGAGGCTCTCTTAATAATAACAATAATAATATGTGATACTTTATTGATCCCCTTCACAGGGAGGTCAGTCTGCAGGTTCAGATACAGAACATCGCCCCCGGAGCTGGGATTCAGTGTATTCCTCAAGGACACTCCGGCAAGGCGACTGCTTGCCGACACGGGGGTTATATGTCACCCTGCTGCCCATAGTTTTCAGTGGAAGATTTGCCCTAGGCTGTCCATACCGAGAAAACATTTACAGTGACAAGAAAAGATAAATCCAAATTTATTTTGACATAGTCTAAGTCTATAAATGAATTATAGCAACACGAATTATACGATTACGCCCATACACGAACAGGCCATATGGAAACGGTTAGAATTTAGAATTGGGAAGTGCCTTGAAATTTATAAATGTGTTTTTGGTGACTGGTAAGTCATTTGGCTGTCACTTTACATATCACTCAGTTCTCTGTTCGTTTGAGAAAGCGCCTTGGGGCAGAAAAATGACGAATGTCGCGGTGACAAATAAAGACACACTTTCTGGGCTGAAACTGTGGGTGGTCTTGAAGTGACAACCGCACAGAAACGAGGATGTCCATAAAGTATGAACGTACCATTACAACCAGTGATGATAACTCATAAGGATTTGCACGAAAAATTAAAGGGCATTTGAAAGATGTGCGCCCCGTGTGAGACGTCTAATTTATCAGTGCTGTGTTTCGTGTTTTCGGCGGTTTGGAGAAGAGCGAGGGCAGGTCTATTCTGGTCGCAAGTCTGTAATCTTTGAAAAGATGAACAGTGTTGGTGCGCGTTTGAGCTGAAAACTCATAGAAATACGTTCAATCACAAGTCGTGCATTCTCACACAAAGGTCTATTTGGCTGGTTTTCCACAGATCCGTGGAGTTGAATCCGCGTGTGTGTGTGTGATTTTCTTTCCTGTCGTTATTTGTTTTTATTTATCTATTTAATTATTTTTATCACATTTGCAAAAGTTCATGTGGATTTTTAAAGCCATGCTGCGGTGCGGTGTCTAGCGACTCCCCACCAGGACTTGTGTGCAGGGAAAACTTACATATGCTATTAATGTGTTTTCCACCTCATTTGCTGTGCAAATTAGGTATGCAGGATATCTATTAACACCATTAATAGTACAATTCCACAATAAAGTAATCTTGGGAGGGAGCCATGCGATGAAGTACTACGAATTATTTCCCAAATCGTTATCTGATCTTTATCAATTGTCTAATTTGCACCAATAACAAGGAGAAAGACGGAAAAAAGAAATAAAGACGAGCTCTGGATAAAGAAAGTCCTGTTTTGGTGCTCGTTTCAAAGACTTAAAGGGAGCTGTGCTGGGGGGAAACAGAGGAGTCAGCCCTCCCACCCTTCATCCTTAATAATCATCTGTCAAAACACCCCACCAACTAATTTAACCATTTGCACAGAGATCTGGTAAATAAAGGAAGCTTTTACACCCCCTTCTGTCTAGGAACATGTGCTCGACCAACTCTGAAACACACCAATAGGCCTGTTTTCTGTAGCAGGACAAGTCCCACTGCTTCTTTTATATGTATCCCGAGACAACACAGATGACATGAAAGCGGACCAAACCGAGGGCCTTTTGAGAAGATTGCTTTTCAGGGTCTAAATGTGTGTGGCTGGCCTCACAGGGGACCGCTCGCTGTGCGCACATTCAGGCCCCTGGGCCCGGGGTCCTCGCTGACAACATCAACAAACGGGCAAAAAGCCGCATTATGGTGGATTAGGAGCCTCATGAAAAATGCTGCTACAAATTAGCAACGAAACCCCAAGAGACCGTGGGTATATCCTTGTTCACTTTCAATTACAGACCGCCGAGGCCTGGTAACGTCCCCATTCATTTAGGGCCTTTGTAACTTGCTAGAAAATAGTCCTTTATGAGCGCCCAAGAGCCACACAAGAGGAATACTTGCCCACTGTTGCGTGATATTTCTCACTGTAGAATATATACGGTCGTGTTTTGAATATCTGAACCGAAATTAGTGCGTTTCTCACACCGAAAAAGCTTCTTGATTTGCTGCTTGCTTGAGCATATATATAGGATATAAATTCTTTCACAATTTAATTGCCCGGTTTTCACACCTGAATCAATTAGATTTAGCAATGAGTTTTATCAAATTTGCCTCCAAAGAGTTTACGAGTGGCTTGATTGAAACAATAAAGAATATTAAGATTTGAGCATAATGTGCCTTGAAAATAGATAAACAAAATACATTAATAAAACATTTTATTCCTATAGGACAACCCTTAAGAATTAATAGATCAAAATGGTTTAAGATGTGACCTTCTTAAATGAACCATGCATGTTTAGGAGATGTAGAGTCCTTTCAAACTGATTATTTTGAGACAATTTGCAACAATTTGTCAGCTAGAAGAATTCAATATTAAAAAGACAACTTAAAGAGATTAAAGAGACAACTTGCATCTGGTAGTTTGATTGTGACTATATTAATTTAGATTACAGGCTGCTAATTCTGTATCATGAGGTTATGTGTAGCTTATAGACCCACATGGACCTATTTTGAGAACCTGCACCTTTGACGCAGAGACTAGACTAGACTAACTTCCCAAGCAATAAAAAAAAGTTTACGAAAAGTCTATATATTTTTCAAATTCACAAACATTTATTATTCTTGTCATTACAACAAAAAATGACCTATGAACAACATTTAGGTGTCTCTATTGGCAACACATGACATACTGTTTCACAGATTAAATTGTGAAATAGATAGGAACGAACAACAATTAAACAGGTCGAGAGAGGTAATGCGCTCTTTTACACCAACACCACATAGCCTACTTGTCCACTGACAGCATGAAATGGTATTGTCACAAATTCACCATGTAGAGGAGACCCAGGGGTAGTGGAAAAGGGTTATATTTGTGTCAGAAACCCCCTTTGTCTCCATGTGCTTTCTAGTAAAACCTGAGTTTGCCGTCTCTGTCAGCTATGTCAACAACAGTGCCTTTTTTCTCACGACGCACACAATATAAAACAATATAAATCATAATAAAAATCTCAATTATATATATTTTTAAAAAATCGGAAATCATCCCCACAGACATAGGTGACACGTTTAACTTATGTTAAAATAGCAGGATCTTTTTCTTTTTGCCCCCGACCGACGACTGAAGGCCACAAGCCAGGATGCAGGCCAACTCAGCCTTGTTTAAAAAGATCCTTCCCCCAAGTTTCACTTCCTCTTGCTCATTATTATACACATATTTACAAACCATAAATAAGCGTTTCAATTTCTCTCTCTGCGTTAGGAAACACAAGGGGGGAGAGCCACAACACTCTTATTTCACAAAGAATGTTCAGCCTACCTTCACGTAGGACGAGAACCGCAATGGGCTTTTTAATAAGAGATTTTCTGCGGTCATTCTCACCAGTTTTTTTTTTAGAAAGGACAACTGTTCATATTGGCGGTTTTGCTGGAGAAAGTCTGTGCCCCAGGTTGTAATATGCTTTCCTGTGTTAGGCTCAAGTGGTTGGAGGCAGAGGCCAGTGCCGGGGTCAACATGGCCAGGATCTGAGCCTGGCTTCCCGGCTGTGCGCTGTAGGAAGAGGCGGTAGAGTTGGCCGCACCGATGATATTGTCAATGGAGAATGAAGGTCGAATCGGGGTGTTAGAGTCCGTTTTGAGAGGCGGCAGAGTCGGGCTTAGTTGAGGATAAAATGGCTTTCGTAAATCGGCCCCTAAAAGGGATGGCAGAGGATGTGGCGTTGGGAATATGGAGGCTGATGGGGGCAAGGCGCAGGGGACGTTTGGAAACGGGAATACGCCACCCGGGTGGTGCGGATGATACGGGTTGTGGGCTGCATGGAAGTTCTGCAGCTGAAGTCCATAGTTGTAGCCATAAGGGCTGTATCCAAACCCGGGGAGAAACCCCCCGGCGTCCCTGAGGATTTCATTGGTTTGGTGTCTCTTGAAGCGTTTCCTCCTGCGTAAAAAGCTGCCGTTGTCGAACATGTCTGCGGACTCCGGGTCTAGAGTCCAGTAGTTGCCTTTTCCGGGGTTGCCTGGTTCCCGTGGGATTTTGACGAAGCAGTCATTTAGGGAAAGATTGTGGCGAATAGAGTTTTGCCAGGCGGGGAATTTCTCCCTGTAGTATGGGAATCTACTGCTGATGAACTCGCAGATCTCACTGAGGGTGAGCCGCTTCTTGGGACTCTGGAGGATGGCCATTGTGATCAGGGCTATGTAGGAGTAGGGTGGCTTCACAAGTGCACTTTTGCTGGGTTTGTCTCCGATCATAGTCCCGGCCTCTGCATTAGACCCCATCTGCTCCGACGGACAGTCAGAGCTGCTGAGCCCCGGAGAGGAAACCCTCTCGGCAGTGTTCTGGGAGTAATTATCGTCCGAGTCATTGTCCAAGTTGAAATCGTGGTGAATATACTTTCCGTCCTTTCCAACGGAGATGTCACCCCCGACCACATCGATGTCCACATCTTCGGACAATGCAGAGCTGTCGGACATATCCGTCCCTAAAGTCATCCTTGGAGACACCGCTTCTCTTCCCCGCTCTCTCCCAGGTTCCCTCCTACTCTGGTCTTGCGAGGCTACTGAACGAGTGCGTAAAGACACACACCCTCTCCCCCTTAAAACCACACCAGACTTGCTTTATCTCCAACTGCTGAATGAAAACATAGCTAGAATCTATAGAAAAGACAAATAACTCTTTGACCTGTGGCTTTGGCGATCCCGACCATCTGATCAAGCAGGGCTGCGGGTTCTCACCGAGAAGAAAACTTCAGAGTTTCAGTCGAAGAAAAAACCGTCATAAACCACTATAGGTTTTGCCCCACTAAAGAATGACTTGAGTGCTGTTTACATGCGAGTTTTTTGCGTCTCGGATCTATATATTCTGTAGGTCATTTAAAAGGCTACGTGCGCATATCCAAATATCTTTCCAAAATATCTTTTACGCACGGGATTGAGTAGGTATCCAGCCAGACTCTCATACTATCCTCCCTCATAGCTCTCAAAAGCTATTTATCGGACCACGCAGACCACGTGGTCTTTGAGTCACTGTTACCAGGAACTGGAAGAAATTACTCTGAAAAAAAATAGCCATTGAACCTGGTAAAAGTGGTAAAATCGTATCTTTCTCAGAACAAGTGAAAAATCTGCCAATAGGGTGAGATAATTTCACTTGTTCCCAATGCTAAATGATTTGTTTGACAATTTGTTTTTTAAAAAAAATCACGTGTCATTTTCTTGGTACAAGTGAAGTGATCTTCCTTATTCTACCTTGTTTCAAGATATTGATTCTTGTTTTTAGAAAATTCCTGAAACAAGTGAATCTGTATTGCAAACCAGCAGAATTATCTCACCCCATTGGCAGTATTATTCGCTTGTTTTAAGAAAAATACGATTGTAAGATTCAATATGAGGTTACATGACTTATTAAGACGGACATTTTTTGCAGTGTAAGGTGAGGGAACGTAGGGTGGACACCGGTGATGGTGAGTGTGACCTATCATAAGCAATATCCTGAGACCAGAGGTATTAAGTGATATTTGTCATTATGGAACCGAATGTCCCAAATACGATCATTTGGAAAAGGACAAGAATTGTTTCAGTTCCTGGATAATCTGCATTATAAGCACAGGGGAAATCACTGGGCATCAAAGAATAGAAGAATGACATGGGTCAAAACCAAATCCAAAAGGCAAAAGGTATAAAGATAGACCTAATTAGAATTAAATAACAAATAATACAGAAAATGTACCACAAGCTCATAATAATTAATTAATTCATTTAAGTTTGTTTGCGTATTATTATTATCATTATTATTATTATTATTATTGTTGTTATTATTATTATTATTATTATTAATGTTGGTGTTGGTGTTGTTGTTGTTGTTGTAACTAAATTTCCCTCTTAGAGTGCAATCTATCTGTTTATTTCGAATCCAGAAATGAAATCTGTTCAGTTTCCATCCATCGTGTGTAGCCCATTACTAGATAACAAACTTAACAATATCAGGGTATTTTCTAATTCCACAACAATGCTCTTTACATTTATATAATGTGACTTATTGTCCTATATACTTTCATTTTTGTTTTTGTTTTTAAATGTAGGAATTGCTATTTCAGTTTTTTTAAATACACTCACGGTACTGAATAAATAACACTTATGGGTTGTTGCCCACTAGTAACACACTTATTGATAGCTCAGAAAGACGAATATTATTTAGGCAAATGAGGACGAGGCGCCTTCAAAGCTTTTGGCCAACAATTCCCTGATCACTTCTCACGGGTTTTATGTTTTGCTTGTCAAGACCTCACAACATTATCCATCTACATTTTCTGCATAATTCGCATAGAGACAAACACAGGGGTATAGTCAGCTGCAACCTGCTCCAATTCGTCTTCGTCATGAGTGAAAGGCCAGCAGATGACATGGTATGTAATGTGTATGGGGCCTATTTGGAGCACGACAGGCGGACATTCCAGTTCATTACGCTGCAGAAACACGGCGTTATTGTAATGCATTTACATCAGCACCCCATTCATCTCCTTTACAACCAACACACACCTAGCAAGTGTTAGTGAAAATGTTAGGGTGAGCTAGAAATGACAGCACGGTATATTAGTATAGTTTATATAGTTACTTAAGGTTACTTTTTGTGTGTGTGATTGTTTATCTTTCTTTTATTTATTTATTTACCAGTAACACCCACAACAAATGCTCCCCGGCTAATAAATAAATACAAGTCTATGACAAAATGTGGGGATTTAACAGAAAAGACAGAACTACTTTGATAGGGTTTTATGTGACTTCCAAGCCAAGGTCAATGCAATTTTTATGACCGTTCAATTGAGGAACCAGTAATCAAGTCTGAAAGTGTCAAGCATGTCACCACTTTAATTACAGAAACACTAACTGAGCTGTATAAGCTTAACATATCTTAAATAATTACACTGAGATCCATGACAGCTGCCCGGGAGAAAAATTATACTTTCTCGTTTCAAGATCTCTCAAGTAGATTTGGAAGTCTGTGATCTGTGAAGATGTAACTGGACGAGTTCTGTGCCATAGGATTGGGTTTGTCTCCACGGGTTAAAACACTGATCACGACTTTTGAACCTTTTCTTTATTTGAACTTGATCACGTCCTATATGGTCATTTGCCTGTCTTCGATAAGGATGGAGCATTTTTAAAGAAAATAGGCTATACGAGTAGTTTATTTGGCATATATAAACGTCACACTCACGAAAATTTAGGAAAGGGTTTTTAGGTAAGCTTATCGATTTAAGTAATTGTTGAAATTTGTGAAAATTGTATTGTACTGGAGATTAAATTTAAAAAGGAATTCAACAAAGGAAGCTGTCTCTATCACAGTCATATTGTATGATTTGTTGATACAATTACACAATTACATGGTGCTCCTGATTATGACTATTTTCACATTTAGGCAACCATAGATAACCGGCACATTTTCCATTTTATTACGGCATAAAATGACATTAATTTCGCGTTAATTATTGTCTATTCTCTGCAAACAACCGAATATCCTAAACCCGAATCACATGATTCCTCAAATTCCGTCAAAGATTCAGATGGGCTTTAACGTTGTTTTATGATGGGTAGATATAATAGAGGCTTTCCTCATAATTGCAGTTTGTGGTGTTGAAGCGCCCTCTGCTGTCAGACAAAGCACAACAAATGTGAACTCCTTAAACCAAAGAGGAACAAAACAGTTAGGATGGTTAAGATGACACCTAAGGCTAAAGGTAAAACCAAGTGAGTGGAAAGTAAAGAAGTAAGATCAAAAAACAGTTGTGATCATACTAAGCTTCAACATAACTGAAGGAAAAAGATTTATTTATGTATTTATGTATGTATTTATTGACAGACATGAGTGCAGCCACCTCACACCAATGGACCTTGGTTTATGACCAGGACCAGGGCTGAGAGACACCACCAGAGGAAAGGACATTTACCTGTGTGAGAGAAGAGAAGTCAGGAGATGTCAAATTCAATCAAATTAAGCATGGGATATGTGGTGTACAGTCATGATTGAAAGTTTGTGAATCTTTTTATTTTATAGAAATTTAGAATTCCATTATTTAATTAAATTAAGCATTTTCTTAACTGAAATAAAGAAACTACCAACTTCTTACCAATTTCGTTGTTTAGAGAAAATTGTGCATTTGTGCAAAAAATGAATATAAATTAAAGGGAATTAGGGAGGGTAAATAATTGGGTATGAAGTTAAAGGTCAAAGGTCAGATCTTTTGGGAGGAGTTTGTGTGTAAATACAGGTGAGAAACCTGGTCAGTTTGGTGTTACCCATGCAGATGAAAGAAAAACACTATGCTGTGATCTGAGGAGTAGTGAGTGTGCACCAGTCTGGGGATTGTTATAAAGTCATATCAAAAATATTTGGGCTGCATTTGTCTAGTGTGAGACAAATAATATATAAATGGAGGGCATTTATCATGATAGCAACTCTGTCTAGAAGTGGACATCCTTCTAAAATATCACCAAGAGCTACAAGAAAAATAGTAAATCTAGTAAAAAGGAACCCACAAATAACATCCACAGAGCTACAAGCCTGCATTGCAGCATCTGATGTCACTGTGAATCCATCAACACTAAGAAGAACACGTAATAGAAATGGCATTCAGGCAAAGGAAGCCAGGAAGAAGCTTCTGCTGTTTAAAAAGAACAAAGCTGCCTGTCTCAAGTTTGCCAACTGGACAAACCTGAAGTACTGGAAGTGTTTTCTCTGGAGAGATGAGTCCAAAATTGAATGTGTAGTCGCAATCAAAAATACCATGTTTGGCAACAACCCAAAACTGCCCACCACCAAAATAACCTTATTCTTACAGGCAAGCATGGTGGAGGGCGTGTCATGGTCTGGGCTGTTTTTCTTCCTCTGGCCATCAGTCTGAGGGCTAAAGCTGGGCCAAGACAAGACAAGACAATGATCCTAAATATTCAAACAAATTTACCAAAGAGTGGCTCAGGAAGAAGACGTTTAGTGTTTTGGTTTGGCCAAGTCAAATTCCTGACTTAAATCCAATAGCAATGCTGTGGCAAGGCCCCCTGAAGTGACTCATGTGAGAAGCCCTCAAACCTTACTGAGTTGGCTGAGTTCTGTAAGAAGGAGTGGGAGTCATTGCTTCTAAAATAGGTGCCACAAGTTATTGTGCCACTCCACAATAAGTGCAGTGATATTTAGCAAATGTTTGTGGTGTATTGTGATATTTTGCAGCAGCTTATTATATTTTCCAGAGATATTCTCCACTACTTTGCCCAAGATCGTTTCAAGCTGAACAATTGTAGTTATGTATATTTATTTGCGGCACTTGTTGTGCATGCTATTGGCATGTTATGCAATTTGTTCCTTATTGATACCTCTAAGGAGACGTGTTCTTTTGTCTTTTGACTACTTGTTATGTTGAAGTGAAGATATAAAGTACACAAAAGGAAAGTAAAGAAAAGCATTTGTCTTCATTCTAGAGGTCGCTAATGATACGTATGTTAACCAGTATACACCGAGCATAGACATGTCTGTTCATCCTTCAACTTTAGACACTCAAAGTATTCTATTAACTTCCACCAGTCAGCAGCCAAGCTCCATCAGTCCCACCAATGCTCTGTCTGGCTCAGTGTATAGCAGCACCAACTGAACTAACAGACTTTCGAGTTCAGCCTCATCATAAAACATTGTTTGGAGGACTGAAACCTACTGGTCTTGGCTTGAGCACATATAGTGAGGAGGACTTTCCTTGTCCAGAACTAGTCTTAGAAAATCTTCTCCATATTCTTCCTGAATTAACAGAGAAGTATCACATGCTGCTGGAGCACCTCAAGCTTTAAGAAACCTAAATGACAGGTTTCTGTAACTGCAATATGACCAGACATATTAGCTGGCCCAGATGAGTCTCTCAAAGTTTTTGAAGGCTACTACCGTTGTTCTTGTATTCAAGTTGCCCACAGCCATCATTTTGTGCTGATTTTCAGTATCTTTAAATTTGACCCTTACATGCTAAAAATGACAAGATGATTCAGTGTTTCACCCAGAATCTTATCCTTCTTAGGGTGGAAAAGTCTCTAACAGTATTAGACCAGCAGGACACTAAAACTCATTGAAACCATACAAATGAAATTGATGCAAAATGGTAGAAAAGTTTGCTTTCTCCCAGTGGAAGTGTTCTCACTACTTTGAATTGTCTTGCCTGTGCACTTCTGTGTAAATATAATAAGATGAAACTTGACTATTCCTCAGGGAATCCCTTTCCCTATCCAAAACAAACTTTAGATAAGCTTCTCGATATTCATCTAGAATTAACACAGAAGTATCACAATATTGCTTGAGCACGTTAAGCTTCAAGAAACCTAAATGATATGTTGGTTCTGTCAGTACTCAGCAGTAATTCAGGTTCTATTTTTTTCGGCATGTTTTATTTGGAATGAAACAAACCATTCAGGCGTGTAGGCAGTGCCACCTTTTGGTCAAATGACATGGTACAAATGTGAGGGATTTGTCTCTTCAGTGTGTTCAGCAAGTCGGTTGCTAGTGTATGGGTTAGTAGCTAGCCGGTTGTTCCAAAGCAAACTGTTCAAAAGCCCCGTCACCTTTAGTTTTAGGCCTGGATCTAGGGACGTTGAGAAGGGCACTGCCTGAGGAGCTCAGGCTATGTTCAGGCTCATAAGGGCTCAAAAGGTCCAAGATGAAACTTGGGGATTGACCTTGTTGAGGCTTAAAAACTCTAAGTCATATCTCAAAATCAAGATTAAAGAAGATGAAAATGTACAGGAAGCCAGTGCAGGGAAACTAGAAAAGGAGTAAAATGGTCATGTCTCGTAGTCCTAGTTAAAAGTCTGGAGTCAGTTACAGATGGTTGAGGGAGCTCTTGCTTCGATAGAAGTAGAGGGAGTTACTGTAGTCAAGGCATGATGAAAAGTTATGCTATTTAGGCTATTTGAAATAAAGAACGGCAAGGGGCCAAGAATGATCGGTTGTGTGCCTGTATTTGGATCTGCATATAGTAGTTTATGTGAAAATGGTATTGATAAAATTAAGGTTTGTTCAAACCTCACACACAGACACACACTGCTGTCAGAAATGTTAAAAAGATCAGGATTTAAATAAAATATGGTGTGTGCCCAATACAAGTTAGGCTATAGCTTAACTCTGAAGGAGACATTATCAGACAATTTAAAACTTTTCTGATTTTAGAAGTATATTCTTTATTAAAGTTTAATAGATTTGCTGCGGGTTTGGACATCTGCTCTTTTCTTGTAATGTTATATTTTAACCCAGTTAATGTTTCAACTTATCCCAGTGGGGTGGGTTGTAACAATGGAACTCTTTGATTTAAATGTCTTTAAATTAAAGATAATTAATTTAAAGATATAAGTGATATCTGTTTTGCCTTTTAATCTCATATATGTATTATGTTTTAAACATATAAATAGACTGGGATAACTTCAGCAACAAATATTATATGAAAAAGAAGAAAAAGAGCGTGTGGAAGGTTTGGTGGTGGAGTTGTCAGTAGTACTACAGCAATAAAGGCCTGAGTGAAGAGTGCCTTGGTCCTCTTTGTTTTAACTACTAAAAGTAATATTACTTTCAATACTTTCAAAGGTCTAAATATGTCTTGAATATGTTCTGAACTTTCTTGTTATGTTTAATATACACAAACAGAAATTATATTTTTTTTACTGGAAATAGAATATTTCATTGTTTTGCTAAGGGTGATTGAAAATAAGAAAAGTAATATCCATTACCATTCTAATGAGCTTTATTATTTTCTGTGTTCTTTTTTTAAATATTTATACTTTTTATCTAACTTTTATCCATTTTTGTGTTATTCTTTATGTAATCTTAATTAATGTAGTGATATTTATTGTTATATTGACAACGCCTATAATTTGTACATTTGCATTGTTCAATTAAAAAACTGTATGGGCTCTACAAAATATTTAGGCCTAAATAGTTCCAATTAGATGCTGTTACTACCTTTAAATACGATAGGCTATGATTGGACAACCACTGGTGACGAAATAATGATAAAATAAAATAAAAATGAAGTTATGATCCTCCACCCAGCCAATCATAAAATGTGTCCCAAACCAAAATTCAAACCTCTCGTTATTCGTTTCATCCCTCTGCTGCAAGTTGCTATAACTTCGTTCTACTTGAAAGAGGTTAATATTAGTGAAGTAGTCCTACCTAGATTTTGAGGAAAGATATAAATATTATTCATTGTTACAGACTTTTAAAAAGACCGATAATTTAACCTACAAACTATTATTTATTTTCTCAGCATGCACTTGTGCACTGCTGAGGCCCTTGATATTTTCATGGTAGGCCTGGTTAAACTGTTTGAAAGAATAATAGCTTCACTCTTCTAATTAGAACAAATGCGTTGTATTTAATGACAGACAATATCCTCACTGTATATTTTCAGTTCACTATGATATTAATGGCAACATTTTGAATTAAATTGTGTTTTTGTTTAGGGACTAAGAAGCCTAACTTGACTGAACAATAGTTTAAAATGAAATTGCATGTCAATTATAATAAAAACGAATAGGCTACTTACTTTCATGGGCATCATAACAAACATTCATTTTAATCAATGAGACGTACTGCCTATAGGCCAAGTCTAGGATTATAATAAATAAAGACCACCTTTATCAAAAATGAATTTATTTCGTCTGCCTTCAGCATATTAAGTACATCATTTTTCAATAAAGATCTTAGACCAACAAACTATTTACATCACATACAGCAGTGACTATGAATGATAATCTCTTCTGACAAACGTGTAAATCTAAACAAAAACACATGAATACAGTGTTAATTGTGAACGAAATGTGACACAATTAAAATACATTAAGCTCTCTGAGATAGTGTACAGTCATGGAATGTTTCAAACGGATCAAAATGGCTTCACACCTATTAAATGGAATGCATTTCAACATGAGGCTCAGTCGTTTCTAATCCCTAACGAAAAATCACAATAATATTCCTATAGGGACTTGCAGATCTGTGGTACTCAATAATGAGTTTATAGTGACCTTATTGTACTCGATGATATTTGTATCCCCTATGCTGTCACTGTAATAATATTCCAACAGGGACTTGTAGTTTTCCTGTGATATTTGTTTAGTTTCCTTCTAAAAATGTATCATAGGATTACTATAGTTATTTTTCGCAAGGGATGTCTCACATATACCTATCTAATCCTGACGCAAAGTTGGCTTGTCTCATGTAAGAGTTGTTGTAAGAGTTCATGGGGCCCGAGAGACCCAGCAGCTGCTCAGTGTGCTCGGCGCAGGAGCCCGGACGCAGAGACGGCAGGGAGAGCCTGTTCCCGGCACAGTACACTTGAGAGCCCCCGGGGGAGAAACTGGACTGGGTCATGGTGGGCAGGTGAGGAGGAGATGCCGAGGAAGAGTACGGGTACCCAGCGGTCAGGTTGGAAGGCATGTTTCCGCTGCTTCTGCTCAGCATGTTGGCTGAAGGGTTCACAGTCTGGGTCTGGAAGCATGCAGACGGGTCGGTACCGGCGACCGAGCAGCTGGACATGCTGGCCAGGTCCCCGCCGCTCAGTCCCAGCGCCTGGGAATTGAGATCTCCCCCCGGGCCACTCTGCACCACAGTCTGCTGACTGATGATGTTGTCGATGCTGAACATGCGCGGCTGTCCTTGCGCGACCCCGGCAGAGGCCTGGTAGTGATGGAGCATGGCCGGATGGGGGGATGTTGCTGAGAGCTGAGAGCCGTAGCCAGACCCTATTCCGGGATACAGAGTGTTAGGGTATGAGGGCCTACCCATGGGGGTCGGGGTGAAAGCACTGGAGCTCTGCATGTACCCAGGGTAGGTGCTCACATCTGTGCGCTTGAACCGTTTTCTTCTTCTTAGAAAGCTCCCGTTGTCAAACATATCCTCTGCGGCTGGGTCTAATGTCCAGTAGTTGCCTTTACCTGGTCTGCCGGGCTCCCGGGGAATCTTGACGAAACAGTCGTTCAGGGTGAGATTGTGGCGGATGGAGTTTTGCCACTTCTTTGAGTTCTCTCTGTAAAACGGAAAACGCTCCATGATGAATTTATAAATGCCCCCCAGAGTGAGCTTTCTCTCGGGGGAGTTGGCGATGGCCATGGCGATGAGAGCGATGTAACTGTAGGGAGGTTTCCCCCGCTGGACGGGCCTCTTCCTCCGGCGGCTCCCGGTCGGCAGGTGCTCCTCAGTCTGACCCAAAGCAGCTCCATCCTCCGTGTTTGGACTGTTTCCCCGGGGCTCCGACTTGATCAAAATATTGTCTTTAGACCGGGCCTGCAGCATCAGAGGTGGCGGAGGCAATGGTGAGTCCAAGCTTACATTTGGCGACATGACAACAGGACTTGTTGCCTCGGCCGGCGAATGCTGCGTCTCCGCAGTCATGTTGCACATGCCAGAAAAGTAAGAATAGTTTGCAAGATTCATAAAAGAAATGTTTAATTGTCTTCCTCTGGTGAAATAATTAATAGGGGAAATGCCCGTGAAAGATGTGGGGATAAAGCCAGTGACTGATCCTCTGGTCAAGCCAAAAATAGCCCCGGTCCTTCCCTGGTGTTATGGCTGGTTTGTGTCTCTCCAGGTGAGAGAAAGGCGTTGACCGCTTTATAAGGCAGGGCAGGAATGACGTCACTGGCTGGCCGATGACGGTAGAGGCAGGAGGGCATAGTGCCTGATGGACGGAGTCAACACGAAACCCAGAGAAATCACTATAATATTTCTATAGGGACATAAAGTGTGTCTGTGTTACTCAATACTGATTTATTGACCTTATGTACTTCATCTGTGATAATCTGACAGTATTCCGATTAGTTTATAGTCTTGCTGGGATATTAGTATACTATCCATCTAAAATGTAGTAGAGGATACTTTAGTTCATTCATCTAATTGGAAATTTCTTCATTTGGAAAGGCCTAATCAAAGCTGGAAGTTCAACTGCTTTGGTAGCCTATATAGCCTAGCCTTCATTTTATATAACAAATACTCAAAAATATTCTAGTACAGTTGATTAGGATAATATCTTAGTTCAGTTGCAAAGGTATGCGTTAGCCATGAAGCCTATCTTGATGAGATAGTGTTAATCTCCTGCCACATTATCAGATGCAAGTGACATCTCTCTCTCTCTCTCTCTCTCTCTCACACACACACACACACACACACACACACACACCGTCTATAACGCTCTGTTCTCTCTGGGTTTTCACTGACAGCTGTGTGTATATCCAGGGCAGAAACAACACTCACAGAGCTGCTCCATGCTACTCCAAACCCAACAGCCAATCCACCAATTGAAAAATAATAACAAACCACTAAAAACAAGCAATTGAGCTATGAAAGCTTTTGGGGAAGAAAAGTAAATATCCCTTCATTTCATTTTCATTTTTGGAGAATGATAATCAAACACTCCTCAGGCCAGAGAGGAGAGGTGTTATCTTATGGATTTTGAAGTCAAAACACAGTTCTGCACACAATTGCTATGCAGACAATCCATTTAAACACAAGTATATGATAGCCTACCACTACTAATGTTTTAGGCAAATAAATGATAAATGATGATACGATGCTAGGACTGATGCTGCACATCAGCATGTTACATTGTGTCAACATGTACATTTTGATAATTCAATTCAATTCAATTCAATTCAACTTTATTGTCATTATACTATGCCAGAGTACACATAAAAAATAGTGCAAATGACAAACTATATAAACAAGATACAGTAGATACAGTACAGTAGGAACAATATAAAATTAGTGTGTTTGTGTAGACATTCATTCACATATACGGTCAGTATGGACAGACAGACAAAGGGAGAGAGTGAGACAGAGAGAGAGGGAGAGAGACACAGAGGCGGGGAGGACAGAGCGAAAGAGAGGGAGAGTCAGAGAGGGAGAGTCAGAGAGAGAGACAGAGAGAGAGAGAGAGAGACAGAGAGAGGGAGAGAGACAGAGAGAGGGAAAGAGGGAGAGAGGGAGAGTCAGAGAGAGAGAGAGAGAGGGAGAGTCAGAGAGAGAGACAGAGAGAGGCAGAGAGAGAGAGAGAGGGAGAGAGGGAGAGAGAGGGAGAGAGAGAGAGACTGTGTTCAAAGCAGAGTCTAAAACAACATGGCTCATCAGCCCTGTCTCTCATAGGGCTGATATGAAAAAAATGGCCGAATGAATCAAACCAAAGTCATAAACCATAACCACCTACCATTCTACTAGCTGCCTGCCCCCCACCCCCCCCCGTAAGCTGTAAACCCCTCCAACACAAAGTAGCCGGCACTCCCCACAGACAACTCTGCCCCCCCCCATCCCAGCCGCAGCTCAGACAACACTAAGCCCAGCTAGCTACTCACAGCCAGTGGCTAACAGCTTCAGACAGGCGTGGGAGCGGGGGTGTATCCAAGCAGGATCTGCCCCCAGAGTTGCCAGGTCAGGCAGGACAAACAGGGGCTCAGGCCAGGAAACGGGCCCTCTGCCCCGGGGCCTGCGGCCTCTCGCTAATCCCCCCCAGAGCCTCCCTATACCTCCCTGCTCCTCTACGCTCCCTACACAGTCAACCTGCTCCCAGTCTGTCCCTTTACGTTCCCAGGCTACACACACATACACACACTGTCAGTGTCCAGTAAAGACTTCGCTTCAATTTCACCCTTTGTTACCATGATTAGAAAGTGGCTAACGTGTTCCTGTAACGTGAGTAGGACAGGTTTCATGAGATGGGGATGAAACCACCTGTTTGAAAATACACTGTACTCTGTAAATAAAAAATTAAGAGGACAAGAAAATGATCTCTGGTTGGGAAGGACATGTTGGTTCTGCTGAAGGTTTAGCATCATCATTAAAAGTGTTCCATCAGGATCTCCTGATTTATTTAGTATTTACAACAAAAATATTTTAAACAACTACAATGAAGATCATGTCATGAGTTATGTGTTTACACCATATATTATTTTGTAAGAATAGGTGGATATCACTAATGGCAGAACGCTTAAACTACTATTAAAAATGTAGAGTTTCAATCAGAAAATTAACCAGTTTAATTCTTGGTTCCTCCTTAACTTTTTGGAGATACAAGATTTTTCTATGAGACCGACAAAACACAGACATGCACACAGAGTTGTCTGACCAGCCTGAATTCATGGTGCATTACAAGCAGTCAAAAATTCATCATGTTTTTGTAAGCCCAGTGGACGAAACAGCTGTTGTCAGGCTATCAGACAGTATGAATTATGTGGAGGAGGCTGGATGGTTTAAGGGATTCCCTGAAGTTCTCCAGAAGCTCCATGCTGGTTGAGCTTCCTGTCCATCACCATGTTGTTTTCTCACAATCAAACATCTAACTTTGACATCAATCTTAACCCAACCTTAACCAAAGTTGTTTTATTTGCCTAACCCGAAGTCAGGGGTTGTTGTTTCCTAATCCTAACCAAAGCAACTCGTTCTGTAACCCTAATCCTAATCTAGTGTGTGTGTGTGTGTGTGTGTGTGTGTGTGTGTGTGTGTGTGTGTAAACCTAAACCTACTATAACAAAAACTCCATGAGAACTTCCATGAGTGGAATTGTTGAAATTATGAGACTTATAAAACTAAGGCAACCACTAAAACACATTGAATATGCTGTTACAATGAATGAAAAACATTATATTGTATCCAATGTATTATTATTACTGAGTAATAATCACAAATAATAATAATATTAATATTTAGACATTCATGAAAGGGTCTATATATATATATATTCTAAAACACCAAAGATCAATGTTTGAATTAGCTGAAGTTTATCACTCAACATCTTTAAAATATAGATAATGTAGTTTACAAAAGTGAAGACAGAAGTGACCTGCAATCCCTCAAAAAAGTACCTTTTTTGTTGTTTGTTTTTTGGTAGGTGTCACTTCATTCGAATAGTGGATCATTTTGGGATGAAACCTTCATATGTTTGAAGTTTGCAATCTGACTTACCCACTTTTAATGAAAAATGTGTCAGAGAATTTCAAAACACACCTTGAAATTTTCCTAAAATGTCATAAATCTTCATTTCTACTTTACTGTCGAAGAATGGCTGACATTTGGAAGTTTATGTTCTAGATGTGCTGTGTGGAGGCAGAGGCATTTTTCCTCCCTCTCCTTGACCATGGCACTGTACAAAAGAGAGGATCATCTCTAGCGAGCCTGTTCCTGTCTCTGGCGTGAGCGTAGGTCTCATTTCACACACTCTGGATCAAACTCTGGGCAGCACAATCACACCGACATATTATGGGCATAGCAGCAGTCTAAATGCTACTCTGTTTTCCCTCAATTCATCAGCAAGACTGAAACAAAAGATAAAAATGTACATGAGAAAAGTCTGCAGGTATGAGAGAGAGTGAGGTCAATGTGACATCCAGGAAGCTATTGCTAAACTGAACCCCTGATCTGAAGGAAAAACGTGAATCCAAATCTGAAACATGGCCGTCTTGATGTCGCTAAAACTCAGCTGTGCTTCTAAAGATGCGAGTAAGAGTAAGAATTAAAATACAATCCAGTAAATAAAAAAATAAAATACAGTAGATGCATTTGAGGCAGAAATAAATGTGGGTATGGGGGGGCGGGGCGGGGTCAGGGACAGTTCAGCCTTCTCCTAAAACTGAGGTGAACATGTCCTCCTGTCTCCTTCCACATCTACACATCTACACCCATGGTCTCCGGGGTCTCTGACGGTACAGGCACCTCAGCTGGTTCTCTTCCTGTTTTCGGTGAAATTCTGAGAAATACAGAGGGAGAAAGGGACAGAGAGAGTTGCTGAGTAAACACTTGGAATCCATTCATTCGCGAAGTGGCTCCAGGGGATGGAAAAGAGGGGGCCATGAGAAAAAGAGGGGGAATAAAAGAGTGAGAGACAGAAAGAGAAAGAGAGAGAGAGAGAGAGAGCACAACCTTTTTCTTGCCCAAGCTCATCAAGTACGGGCCAGGGATCCTGAAAACGCAGGGATTATCAGGGTACTGGGGCTCTCCTGGCCTGGCTCGCCTCTGCTCACTCCTGCACTGCACGCTACACTGCCCTGCTAAAGCACCGCACATGGTTCTCACACACACCGACCACGCTCGCTGTATGGGTCTCATACAGAGATGCATAAAGACAGAGACACACGCACACAAAGAGCATTCGATTTTGGACATTATTAACTTTCATAATATTGGAAAGTGGTGTGAACAATCTATAGGACGGTAAATGAATAGATCAATGTCATATCTCATGTCTCATCAGCTCTGCATGGACCAGACCTAATCCCTGTTAAAAAAGACTACTGTAATCCAACATCCCTTTATATTTTGTCTCTAACATATATACATATCCATACGTAACATATATCTCTAACATAATTTTGATGGAATTTCTGCGTCAGTGTATTGTCTAATACAGTTGCAGTAAAGACTAGAGAGAGAGGAGGAATGACGTGTCACTGGTCTAGAGCTGGAATCCAATTCAACCCTGTCAGTACATAGTATGTGCCCAAGTCCTCTACACCGAGGAGACAAAATATCGTGTTTCCTGCATTTGCACATTCATTAAACAACATAATTTTTTGACCCATAATGATATAATTAATGATATATTAATTCAAGATATATATTTGTAAGCTGCCTGCCTGAATAACCACCCTCCCCCCCCCCCCCCCCCCCCCCCAGGCACCTAAAAGCCCCCAGCCTCCAGCACTGCAGTCAGTCAGTCACTGCTGTAAGAACGGTCCACTGAACGCCAAACTGAGGTCACATCCTGTTGGGATAAGCACAGCAATTAAACAATTAGGAGGTGAGGGACTCAAGGATGAGGTGGAGAACAACCCTCCAGGCCATCGTAAGGTCGTTGGCAGGGAAGCTGCTCTTCAGCTCTTCATAATGGTGAAGCTGGTCAGCATTAAAACCATCGCACGTTTTTATATTTGGAGTTATTCAGGGAAAAAGAAAGTCAAATGTGTCACCCTTCAACGGCCTTTAGATGCTTCTCATGTGTGATCTCTGACAGCTCAAGGGGACCTACATGGGGACAAAATGACAAGGATGGACAAAACAAACTTTCCAATGTTAATAAGAGTTGATACGTGTTGATTTGAGAGTTGTTTGATCACTCATAGAGCTGATATGGCTTTTGAACGAGTGTTAAAAAAATAACTAAAAGTCTTAAATTACCTCTGACATAGTGTTGATTTTTACACTTTTACATATTTTGACACTCTGCTGTGTGTATTCTCTACGCCCTGACAGAAATTTCCCTCCAACTTTTAAAGAGTAATAATGATCTATTCAACCAGGACAGACTTGAGAGGACAGAATGACCAGCAGAGCTCAGGTGGCGTGAAGGTAAGAGGTAAACATTGTCCTAATACGCCACTGCTTACTATGGCGCGCCAACAAAGAGGAGCTTAATAACTTAAGACTGGGAGCTCCTGGCTGGCTGGGTGGGTTCTGAAGCTGTTCTCCATAGCAAGGGCCACCAAGACCAGAGCAAACAATGGAAATCATACACCCATCTGCTGGAGAGCCGGGGTGGTCAACAAGAAGATGGACGAAAACAAAAAGGACACTCAAGGTCCTTGGAAGGGACATGCTGCTTCTGCTGAATCCTTACATGACACGTTGAGATCTCTTAACTGAGTGGTCTGAATATCGCCTGTTGGCTTTATAAGGCACTGTGTATCTGAAGCATTCCTGGAAGGCTATGTGGACCAGACTGGCAGACTGGATGGTGATGAGTAACGGCTTACCGCACGGGAAGAGGGAATCGGGTGTGGGCCGGGTGGTTGGGTTGTGTGTGGGAGCTGAAAACTCACAGCATTTCTTTTCCGCCAAAATGCACATCAGCTTTTTTTTTTCCTTTTTCCCCCATTTTTATGAACCTAAAAAGTCCTCAAGTATCAGTGAGGTCACATTGACATAGAAAGACCCACCGACGTCAGAGTTTCGGAGGAGAGAGAGAGAGAGGGAAGACAGGCGTGCTCAGAAAAGAGACAAGGACTTTCATTCAGCGGCTCCACTCCGTGTCTCCTCATAGTGCTATCTTTCAACATGCACTTCTCACTCTTTCTCTTCAGCTCCTTGGGCTCAGACTGGGTCTCCTCCTCCTCATGGGGAAAGAAAGAGGAAGCCTTACCACTTTGAGGTTGTAAAAGCAAATGCCATGTCTTTGCTTTTGGCGCTGTTTGCCATTAAATAGCTTACTATTTAGCTTTAGCTTTAGCTTGCTATGTTTTACATCTTCCCTGGTCAACCTAAGTGTGAAAAACACATGGTTTCACACTCAAAACCAAAAAGAGGACTTAATTCATCCTCTGACAAGTACCATTGATTGAATCCAAGCCAGTCCATCCTGCTGTTATCACCTTCATCAACAGCGCTTGTTGTCCACCTCAAAGCACCTATTGGTCTTGGCATTGCTTGGTGGTGAGAGATGGACAGCCAGCATGCAGACACACAACAGTCAGCCTCAAGGCTTTATTACACTGGGAGAGAGGAGAGCAATGATAAGTCCCGGCCTTTACACAGACTGATAAAGTAGGACACACACACACACACACACACACACACGCACACACATCACATGCTTGTCACACACAAACACACACACACACACACACACAAATACAGGCATGTACACATACAAAGATTTGTTTTAGAGCCAAGCCCAAATGTTCAACCTTTATCATGAAAATTCATTAAAACAGAAAGGTCAGGAGAAAACAAGGTTCAAAGCCAGGCTACGCGAGTATCCTTCATACATACCTCATCCCACACACACTTCATCAGTTTCTAGTTCAATTGGTGTTTTAAAACTGAGCGTGCAAAGCCTTTATGTTCGCCCCACATATGCTGCAGCTTTTTTAATGTTAAATTTCAGACTAAGGTCAAACTCATTGCAATGCTGGCTTCATCTGTCCAATTTGTCTGAACATTCATCAGCAATATTTTTGTGTTCTCTTAATGGACAGTACTTAAGTATTACAGTTACAGTATTAATTCATCACTCTACACTCTACATTTTGAAGTTCTGGAAACTCAGAAACCACCAATATTGACAGAGCCACATCATCTCTCTCTCTCTCTCTCTCTCTCTCTCTCTCTCTCTCTCTCTCTCTCTCTCTCTCTCTCCCCTGTGGTTTATCTGCCCTTGTCTGTGGTAGTGATAGAGGTTGCTGGTCAGTGTTTACCACCCAGTCCCACACCCTTGCTTGTCTTATTGTCTTGCGTGTCGCCCAAGCCCAGCTCAGACAGGTGGGATCAGCACCCATTATGTTCCTGAAGACTTACGCACACAAACAACCAGCAAACTACACTAAGCAGACACCAAACTAGCCACACACATAAGGGACAAGGCACATGCAGGCACGTGAACTCTCTCTCTCTCTCTCTCAATGCCAATGATTTCAATGAACAGTCAAAATAAGGAATGTACAATGTTAATATGTTAGTACATATTAATTACTCACAGGGTAGCGTGGGGATCAATGGTTAGCAGTGTCACCTCACAGCAGGAAGAACCCGGGTTTGCCCTGGCCCTTATTGTGTGAAGTGGTTTTCTCCGGTTTCCTCCCACAGGATTGGAGACTCTATGAATGTGAGTGTGAGTGATTGTCTGTTAGTCCATATGTGCTAGCCCTGTGATGGACTGACAAGTAGTTCAGGTTGTTTCACTGCCTTCTGACCATCCAATGTATGCTGGGATCGGCTCTAGCCCCTTGTGACCGTGAAAAGGAATAAGTGGGTAAAGAAAATGAATTAAATTAAGTTTTTTTTTAGTCCTCTAGACATTGTCAGTCACTAAACAAGCATAATATATAGTCTTGATTTAATCTATAGTAGGTCTACATGCTCAAAAGCAACATAAAAGTGCATTTAACATGAAGTGTTGTCACTAAGACCATCGTTTCCATCAGCACCGAGGACAACTTTTGCCTCGGTGATGAACGCAGCCCCTTGCATCCCTCTAGTGGTTACCAGGTGAACTGCAGTCTTCTTCAGCAGGCACTGTTTATCACAAGGTGTTGCATTCTTTCTCCAGCAACTTATTATGATTGGTCATCATGAGATAAAAGAAAAAGATAAGACTAACACAGAAAAAAATGCATGAAATTGCAGAACACTAAAGGAGAGGTGCTAGTGGGACTAAAATCTTAGTAAGTAATACAGAAATGCCAAAACCATTAGTTAGAAAGATGAAGGGAAGACATTAATATACAGTAAATTATACGTAACACCTAACAAGTTCATGTGAGTGTCTGGTTAACAGTAAATGTTGTGGGAGTGATTTTATGGAAGAAGCAGATTGCAGAGGCGGAACTAACGGTCAGTTGTATTGTTTCTGCCGTGTTTTAAAATTGACGTACAGGCGGGTCGCTTCAATCATCATGGCGTCCAGGAGAGCCACAATAGCGCCAAGTAGTATGAAAAATACTTCTACTGATGGGAAAAGGTAGTTAATGTGGTGTTTTATACTTTTAAGTCAGGGTCTTGTATCGTGTATGTTCGGCCAATATGATTTAGGAGGCTTTAATTCAGAGGTAACCGTAGCTGTTTGCTAACTGTAACGTTTTTATGTACTTATTATTTTATTTAGCATGCAAATATTGTAAATTATTAGGCTAAATAATCGCTCATATAGTATAAAATAAGTCAACGCATGCATTTTCTTTCGATTTATGAACTGTAACGCTATAACCTAGCTAGCTAAACTGGCTACGGACCATAACTTAGTTAGGCTAACGTCTCTAACTTAATCGTGAGCTGCTTTCTAATAAAAGTCAGCTTTTCTATTGTCTTGCGTGTTTTACATGTAATATTATATGGTAACTATTTTGAATTTAGGTACACTTGTTATTGTTATTTTCAGCGGTGGTAATAGCAAAGCTAACAGCAGTGGAGGTGTGAAGAAAACAAACGTTAAATGTAAGTAAACAAAATGGCTTCCTTTGTTGACCTACAGATTGTTTTAAGTTTTTATATAAAAGTGAGCTTTCATACTATAGTGATGTTGTCACTTCTCAACGATAAGATGTACCTTCATCCCCAGAAATCCCCGAGGGGCATCTCCCAGTTACTTTTACCATCTTTCCCAAATCCTTCTCTGTGGATCAGCTTCAGACTTTATATCTCAAGATATCACATGTTTGAGTCTAACTTCTCTGGTTTCTGGCTTTGGTTCCATGTCAACAAAGTTTGATTAGGTTGTCCAAGACCATAGAAATAACGTATAATAATTCATAAATTGATTGGTTTTACCCTTAAAAAGAAACTTGCAACGGGACACAAGACACACATAGTTTTGTTGTATTAAGCTCTAATAAATATCATAAAGTTGTGTGAAAATGCCTAATGGCTCATTACTGTCTTTCCCCTTCAGCTAATGCGAGTATTGTTAAGTCTCGCTATCTGCAGCCTGTTGAGAAGACGAGTAGTCTTTCAAAGGTAATGCCTTTGTTTGCTGATTTTTCTCTTTTCATTCCATATATGTACCATTCAGTAGTGGTCACCCACTTGTAGATTATGCTTTGTGAAGTATGGTGTGGATCTAGTCGGTCAATTTTATGTAGATTGCTAGATAAGATTTTGTTTTTTCTTCCACTCCCCTTGTGTACTTGCATTTCAGGTGCTCTAAGTGTGTTCACTGTGTTGTGGTTGCAGTTGTTATGTTACCCATTTGTCTCTCATTGCCCCTGTAACGGTTAACAGAGTAACTCGCTGACCAATGAGTCTGTTGCTGTGCCACCAAGGCCATCCTCACCGAAACCCAGTGGTGTCAAACCAAAGGTGGGTGCTCTGCCAAGACGCTCGATGGCCCCACATGCTCTTCCAACTCGTAAGTACTTCCTGTGGTGAACAGTGGGAGTTTGTTGTAGTATAACGGCTAATATCTTCTAAGAATTGTGACATTAAAGATTTTCACATCTCTCCTTTAGCAATTTTGAGTTTTAGTCCAGTTATGCAGCAGTATTGTAATTGTGGACCATGCTGTGGTGGTACATAGATTATGATGGGAATGTTTGATGTGCTATGAATGACTTCTGCTGTGGTGATTCCCCACAACAATGGTGTCAAGTTCCAAGTATTTCAATGGTGAAAATATGTTGTTTATTTTGGTGTAAAGTCTACATTAACAACATTAGCAACAACATTTTTGGGGGATTAAGAGTGTTTATGAAAGATTTATAGGCTATGTCATTGACATCTTGAGCAGAAATCCTATTGTGCAATGGTCTTTTCAATATTGTGTGATTAAGCCTATGAGTTTGGTCAAATTTGAACTGTGATTGACTTCTGCCATGTTGTTTCCTCAAAGCGATGATGTCTACTCATCTCGAACCTTCACTTTTGGGGAAAAGTGTTCTGCAATCCACTTTCTCAGACGGACACTGCATTCCCCCAGATTTTGATATTTCAGTTATTAAAGGTAAACTCATTCACACTCATCAAAGCTTGTGATTGATTAATAAATGGGGAAGTCTTGTAACAGTTTGCGCTTTTATTTCTGTAAGATAAGACAGTGATCCAAAATGCAGTAGATCCTGAGAGAAACCCAGAGTATGAGAAGAGGATCATTGAGATGCAAACGTTCCTGTTGGCCTACCTCACAGCTAAGGTAAGTAAGTGGGTAACTTTACACTTTATGATGAATGTTTCAAGTTTGATGTCTGAAGACTGTCACCATGAATGAGAATTGTTCTTAATGTATCTACATTGTTAAACAAGTTTAATTTAAAAATAGTTTCTTTAACTGAAACATTATCTAATGATTTTTTTTGTGTGTCTGTTCATTTGAGTTTTCACTTTGAATAGTACTGTGTTCTAGTGGTGCTTGGACATTATCTCACCATCTCTTTGCTGTTTGATTTAAGATGGAGAGCAATACTTCAAAGCTGAAGGCCGAGGCAGAGGCAAGGCTCCTCCAGGAGATGGCGGAAGAAGAGAGGCTGCACAATGAAGTCCAGGAGAAGAAGCGCCAGTACCTCCTCATGGAGAAGGACAGGCAGATGAATGAACTCCTGGATTTGCAGGTCAGTAAACATTCTCATGATTTTTAAGTGACTTTTTTTAATGTACCTAATGTTTTAATAAACTGTTCCTTTAACTTAATGCAATTTCGAGAGACACCAAACAAATATTACTTGACCAGTGTCGTGGAAATAGTTTAGAGAAATGATAACATGAATTTCTAGGATTTTTTTTTCATTGTTCACAGCAGTAAGGACAGACACAATGTGACTATCACTTACTTGCCAACCTACCATTACCATTATTCTCTACAGGGTTCCTACAAAGGTCTACAATGTATGGAATAGTAGTTTAATTGTTTTTGACGGTATCTAGTTAAAGTATGAGGAACAAAATCCTGAGAAAGTTTAGAAAAGCTCTGGAAATTCACTGCCACACTATCACTATCAGTATCAATAATATATTATTGGTCTGTAGTCAATGCTGTAAAACTGAGGTCTGGAAAAGTATGGAATTTTAAAATGAAAAGTGTAAGGAAAGTGTCTGTGTATAAGACTGTAAGTACTTAGTTTCCATCATACTAATATTATTTTCTATCAGATTGCTGCTTTGACTCCAGTGGCAGAAGCTGCCCAGCAGTTCACAAAAGAATACAAGTCTTTTGCCACAGCTATCGACACCACCCGACATGAGCTGCCTGTCAAGAACTTCTACATTGAGGAGGACAGAAGGGAATTTCTGGGTTTGTGTCAACATACTCACTCATCCCTCAAAACATTGTGGAAGTCAAAATGTCAAAAAGGGTGTCTGAAATAACGCAGGGTAACGTAACAGTGGCCAGATCCAGACACACACACTTTGATTCAGCCCCAGCCTTTCACAAGTGATGTCAAATTACACATATTTGAGAAGCTAAATATGAAATTCATATCAAAGCATGTGTGTCCAGATTTGAATAAGATGCTGTGGAGGGAATCAAAACCACCAAATGGCATATGTTATGTTTTGAAGAACATTATGTTAACTTATCGTCCTCTCTACCCATTTAGATAAAGCAGAGGCTAGCCTGAAGGAGAGTGAGAAGATGCTGTTGGAGTGCACGCAGGGAGATCAGCAGGACAACAGCTCTTCTCTAGAGTGCCTGAGAGACATGAAAATGGCTTCCAAGGACATCAGCCAGCAGCTTTCCGGGTAGGCACATCCATGTCATCAATTGATTTATATTCTATCTTTACAAATGAGCTCAGCCCCCACTGCATGGAATGGCCTGTAGAAAGATTTGAAACTAAAATAACTTAATGGAAGTGATTACTCCGGGATTGGTTACAGAATGTGTATTTTGGAAACTTGGATGCTGTAAATCCACTGTCTGCTCTCTGTCTACGTTTCAGTGTCTGCCTCTCTTGTGTGCTCTTGTCTCTCTGTGTTGTTACTTCTCAGAGGATTTCACTGAATGTTGTGATTTGCTTTTAGATTAAGTGGTTTTGTCTGCAACTCTATTCTTGGACAGGTGTCCCTTGAAAAAGATGGGATTTATATGGTTGAGCAAAGATTAAATGAATTTGACACTTCAGTGCTAGAAAATTGAGAATCTGCAAATATTTGATCGCTATCAGAACTCAGAAATCATGACTCACAAGTTTGAAGTGAGGGTCTGGTTTCGGTAGCTCTTCGACTCACACACTGGCGTCGTCTATCTCTTTTACCCAGAGCATTTTCAGAGCTGCTGGAGCTGTCATCGTTGGTCTGCCGCCATACAATCCACATCAAGCAGGCCTTGGAGGAAGAGCAGCTTGGCACGACCAGAACCCATGAGCTCTACTGCCCCAAACAGTGAAAAATAACACAGCATGGGATACACAGAATATGCACTTTGGATACATCTTCCCGAAAACTATCTTTCCCCATATTGGTTATATTTGTATATTTTTCTATTTGTTTTATGAGTATAGCCTCTTGTTGTCAGCTGTATTGTAAATGTAGAATGACTGATGTTGTTTTATCGTTGTAACTTTGTCAATAAAAGAGCTTATGCACATTAGGGGACATTAATAGTGGTAAAGCACCCGGACCAGATGGGTTACCAATAGAGTTTTATAAAACATTTAAAAGACAACTTGTAAGGCCACTTCTTGACATGTATGAAGAATCGTTTATTAAAGGGACGCTCCCAGATTCATTAAGATTAGCTATAATAACCCTAATATTAAAAACAGACAAACCCCCAACTGAATGCTCGTCTTACAGACCAATTAGTTTAATGGGATGTGACACAAAAATACTTTGCAAAATGCTTTCTAGAAGATTAGATAAATATCTTCCCCAGTTGATTATTGATGATCAACAAGGTTTTGTACAAAAAAGACAAGGTTATCACAATATTAGAAGAGTCTTGAATATACTACATGAGAAACATAATGCAAAAGGCGCAGCAATGCTATCAGTAGATGCATGTCAAGCATTCGATAGGATAGAATGGGGTTACCTTTTTGAAGTACTCCCAAGATTTGGGTTGGGTGGAACTTTTCTCAAATGGATTCAACTACTATACACAAACCCAACCGCCGAGATCCTAACTAGTAATACCATTTCGAGACCCTTTAGTTTACAGAGATCTACCCGACAGGGTTGCCCTTTGTCTCCACTGCTATTCACGTTAGCAATTGAACCTCTAGCCATGGCCGTAAGAGCACATACAGGATTATCAGGTATTACAATTGGGGGGATAGATCATCGCATTTATTTATATGCGGATGATATATTTTTCCTGACAAATTTAAAAAATAGTATTCCCAATCTGATGAGATTAATTGAAAATTTTGCAGGGTTCTCTGGATATAAAATTAATAATTCAAAATCAGTATTAATGTTTCTTAATAAGGAAGAAAGACATAGTCCCATAGTAAATACTCCATTTATGACAACTACTGAAGGTTTCAGATACTTGGGTGTTAAAATCACTCCGGAACTCAGTGAAATAATCCCAGCGAATTATGACCCCCTGGTGGACGGAGTAACTGAAGCACTGAATCGCTGGTCCAATTTGCCTATATCTATGGTCGGACGAATAAATATAATAAAAATGACTATTCTACCCAAATTTTTATATTATTTTCAAACACTCCCACTGCCACTACCAAACATGTTTTACGACAAATTTAACAGATTATTTGGTCAATTCATCTGGAATGATAGGAAAGCTAGACTCCGCCTTAAACTATTACATCTGCCTTATGAGAGGGGGGGGGCTTCAATTTCCCAATCTTAGATGGTATTATATGGCTGCCCAACTGACCTCAGCATCATATTATTTCTGCACAGCGCCCCCAGCCTGGGTAAGCATCGAGCAAGAGTCCATTCCAGAGCTACCATTAAATTTGTATCTATACTCTTCAGATATTAAGACATTGAAGAAACGTACAAAAAATCCTTTTCTTAAAAATACAATTTCAGTTTGGCATGCTGCACACAAACATATAGGTGATATGCCTGTATTGTCTCAATTTACTCCTATTTTGGGTAATGAACAGTTTACACCTGGTAAAAAGGATGGAGGATTTAGGTTATGGAATATAAAAGGTGTTCGGAAAATGATGGATCTTTATGTAGACGGAGTTTTGCTTTCTTTTGATCAATTATGTCAGAGGTATCAAATCCCTAAAAAACACTTCTTTAAATATTTACAGTTAAAAAGCTACATGTCATCAAAATATGGACAGATAATGTGTATACCACCTTTATCAAAACTTGAGGAAATAACACTTGTAAATTTAGAA
This sequence comes from Hoplostethus atlanticus, assembly GCA_034670405.1. Taxonomy (NCBI): domain Eukaryota; kingdom Metazoa; phylum Chordata; class Actinopteri; order Trachichthyiformes; family Trachichthyidae; genus Hoplostethus; species Hoplostethus atlanticus. The sequence continues at coordinate 437,348 of JAXDDX010000134.1, read as the reverse complement.
GGGAAGGGCCACGTATCTAAATATTACAGCATATTGGTTGCATATAGTACTGAATCAACACTAGATAAATTAAATGCTTGGAAAATGGATATACAAGAAGACATTGAAGAGACCGATTGGAACGATGCTTGTTTAAAAGCACAAAAACAGACAATAAATACAAGGTTTAAATTACTTCAATATAAATGGTTAATGAGAATGTACATAACTCCTGTCAAACTTCATCATATGTCTGCTAATATCCCAGATGTTTGTACTAAGTGTTTAGACGAGAAAGGTACTCTATTTCACTGTCTATGGGAATGTCCAAAGATCCAAAGCTTCTGGAAAGATGTTATAAAATGTTTGTCAGAGATGTTTAACACCAAAGTCCCTTTAAATGTCAAACTCTGTGTGCTTGGAATATATCCGAAGGACTTTATGCAAACATCGAAACAGATTAAACTTCTGGACTTTGGACTTCTTCAAGCCAGGAGAGCTATTGCATTATGTTGGAAGAGTATGGACGCGCCATCATTGAGAATGTGGATAAGGGAGCTTTCGGATTGTATCGGTCTGGAAAGACTAATTTACATTGCTAAGGGCAAGCGGAATGACTTTGTTCAGCTCTGGGAACCGTATATGAATATCATGAAAGATGGAAATATAGGCTTTACCTGAAAGGAAATTGTAAACAATGTAGGGAAATATTTCGTTTTATTTGTATTTTATCCGATATTGGTGCAAGTTAAATGTGTTTGTGTGTGGGTGTGTGTGTCTGTGTTATGTACGTATTTTCTAGTCTCAAACTGTTGTATTGTTACTGTATGTCTTCTTTGATGTGATGTTATAACATAAGAAAATGACAATAAACATATTGTGGAAAAAAAAAAAGAGCTTATGCACATGGTCCTTTTTTCTTTTATGTGCAGTGCTGAAGTAGTCAGTTTGCTAATAGTATTGATGAACCATCTGCTATAATACAATCCTTGCCTTGGCTATTGTAACATGTATTCCAGGTACTGTAGATCCATCATGGTCGGGGCTAGTGTTTGTGATCTAATAGGAACACGCACAGTAACATCCTCTAGTTAATGAGGCCAGTAATTTCCACAAATTAATTTACTACTGATGGGAAAGTATAATATATATATATATATATATATATATATATAAAGTGATTTTATATATGTAGTAGAGTAAGTTTTCTGAATGCAAATAAAAACAAAGAATTGCAACAAAATAACTAATGAACTATAGACTACAGGTATAGGTAGCTAGCTAGGTAGGGAAAAAATAACAGTTTTGATTTTAAGTAGGATTTTTCTGCCAGATAACCAAAGAGTCACAATGTTAGGCTACTGACTGTAAAATCTAGTTTTATAAAATAAATATATGTGTATATATACATATACATATATTTAACGGTGTCTAGTAGATAGCAGGACCTACGACGGCTTCTATGCAAAAAAAAAAAAAGTATTTTAAGCCGACAGATTCCGGATGTGACGTTAATCAACACAAAGACTAATTTTCATTGGATAATGCTGTGAAGTGACGACATATCCGTTTTAAGTACCCAATGAGCAACAGGAGAGCACCGCGTCGTATGTGAGTTGTCTTATTTCATTTAAATTGTTATTTATCAGCATTGAAATTCAAAATTAAGTCGTCTATCGTAAGTTGATTGCTTGCTTTATATAACGCGTGTATCATTTCGTTAGCCTCAACAACAGCAGCGCTGAAAGAAACACAATCCCTCTAACCACAGTAGCATTGTTGCTAATTGTACCAGCTGAAAACTGATTCTGCCAGAACACACTCATCTTTGTTACTGTTTTGTCTTGCTGTGATGTAGAAAATGCAGAATGAAAATCTCTGAAATATAAATAGCCCGGTAGTCTTGAGTAAGCTACCTGCTATATAGCTATTTATTCAACTAAAAACCAAATTAAATCTCTAACCCACAAGCTCCCACTCTCAAAGGAGGCCGCCCCCAGCAGGGAGAGAGTGGAGACAGAACCAGGAGCAATGGCGAGGCAGAGGAGCTCAAGCACGGGTGAGACAGGTGGAAGAGGAGGAGAGACCCCTTCGGCAGAAACAGGAAACAGCGCCCAGGGGCATCTGCCAGTTCATGTGTCCTGCTCGTGAGCTGCAGGACCGGGAGGCACAGAACCGACTGCACCGCTTTGAGATGGTGGCCGGCACAGAGAGAGACCGGCGGCCCCGGGCAGACCCCTCTCGGGTTGTGAAGGAGTACTCCAGACCAGCAGCGGGGAAAGACTCCACACGCCCCACTGACCTCCGCCCACCTGCTGTGTTGCTGCAGACTGTGTGTTATCTTATTGATGACATCGCTGCCTCCCCCAGTCTGCAGCCTTGGACTGAGGCTAGTAGTATTTCCACAACTATCAGTTTGGTGTTCATTGTCGTTCATTTGGTGTTCAAAACTCTTGGATAATCTGAAGTATTCTAATCATGGAATACACATGAAAATGGACAAAATCAATGAAATTTGACTGAAATGAAAATCACACCAGCAGTGCTAACTTTCTTCTTGTTTTGTCTTCCAGGTGTACGACTTTGTCTTTGACCGTCTACGAAGTGTGAAGCAAGACATGATCATCCAGAGGGTGTCCGGACCGGACTGCGTGGCCATTCTGGAGCGGACAGTGCGTTTCTTCATCTATGCATCCTACCGTCTCTGCGGCGAGCCCCTGCGGCTCTACGACCCACGCATCAATGACACACACCTGCAGGAGAGCCTGAGCTGGCTGCTGGACTGTTACGCCAGTGGAGTGGGACCGCATGACAACCAGGAAGAGTTCCAGGCTCTCAGTCTGCTGTACAACTTGGGTTGGTTAATTGTGTTGTTGTTGTTGTTTAAAAGTGTGGAGATCTCTTCTTTTGGTATATTTACATGTATCTGAGGGAAAAACAAGTCTAAAGGTTAAAGCAGGCTTTGGACCCTAAAGTACTGACTGGAATCCCCAGCCAGATGGGAAGTTCTTGTCAGGGAAAGTCAATGCACTCCATCTTCCCTCAACAACTACTGTCCAGGTGCCCTTTATCCAGACACTCCCAACTGGAGTGGCTCCCTGGTAACAGTATAGGACTGTTGTGGGCAGCGTGTGTCAATGTGTGTAACTGTACAAATGTGAAGCAGGGTGTAGGTGAAACAGTATGTGTGTTCAGCAAACCTTCCCTGAATGAATAGATTCACAGGTTTCCACGCATGGTGAGAAATTGGGTTGTTGAGTTCTTACACAAAGGCAAAGGAATGTAGTGGACTAAATCGTATCCATGACTCTTTCTGTAACACAACATGTAAAATTCCTCATTTTTAATGGAACTTTAAAGGTTAGTGGCCTAGTAGGTGTAATGGCAACATGATTAGGATAATTTCTCCTCTGAAGGGATATAAAGTAGCTTCATGGATGCTGAGGTCATTTCTGTTTCCTCCTATCAAGGTTCAGCTCGTGTCATGCATCATACCATGGAACTCCCTGAGAGGCTCCGCAACTCTCCCACCATCAGCCTCGCCCTGTCCGTTAACCGGGCTTTCCTGGAGCGAAACCCCGTACGTCTGCTCCGATTGGCCCAGAGGCTGAACTTCCTGCAGAGCTGTGCTCTCCACCGGCACCTGGGGGCGTGTCGCAGAGACCTGCTGCTGATCTACAGCCACGGACACAACAGCCGCAACAGTCGCTTCCCCCTGCACAGACTGGCTCAGCTCCTGGCCCTGAACGGGCCTCGCACAGCCCAACTCTGTCAGTCCCACGGAGTGGAGGTCAGCCAGGACAACCAGGTTGTCTTCTCCAAGACTTCTTTCACTGAGCCTGAACAAGGGAAACTGCACTGCATGCTGTATCATGACATAGTGGCTGAGAAGCAGAGAGACCTCACTGTTGGAAGCATTATTCACGGCTGTGCTTGAGATTAATGATAGTAATGTGATATTTTATTGATCTCCACAAGGAGGTCAGAGCGCAGCTGGTAGGGACTCAACCTCAAGGACACTTAAGACACATTTGGGTTTGAACCCAGACCCTCCCATTGAATGTGACCTCCGTACTCGCTATGCCACCCTGCTGCCTCAATGCACTTGCTGTGCTCTTGTTAATTTATGATCAAGACTTCTGTGAACTTGCCCTTTTTGTGCCTGAATTTCTACATTGTGAATTGCTTTGATATTGATACAGTTTTAATGTTGTGTTGGTGCCATACAATAGTTTTATAAAATATTTCAGGAAAGGTGCTGGACAAACGACAAGAATGCAACAGTATGCATCCAACATTCAACTTATTTTCATACATTACCTCATAAAGTTATTTTAATAAATAAAGTGACGGCTCAGCCAGAAATATCTTGGCCTTTCATTTTTTTCTTTTCCAGACTACGGTGTATGTGAGCTGAGTTGCCACTTGAGGGCACCAAAAGTCTGTAGAGTATCAATGCACTTCTCAGCAGAAGAAGTGACTAATTTTGAAGTAATCCTACTTGAAGTGTTTCTACTACGGTGATTTTTAATGTCGCAGTGATTCGTGTTTTCCAAAGCAAAGCGCATTAGTTCTAGTTTGTACATTTCATTTTAAGACTGAATTGAAAACAAAGGTATGAAACATGTAGGTAATTTATAGTTCTTTAACCGCAGGCTACACACTGTTAGTTAAAGTGGTCGAGACCGTCGCCTTTTGGTGTGCGCCCCGGAGCAGCGCGAGAGGAGGGGATTGAGTGAATGAAGTGCGGGGTGACGCTCGTCTCCTCACTCGCTGCTCGAGGAACAAAAAAAAAACCCAGAGCAACTTCAACCAGATGACCAGGCGCAGTCAGGGAAGCGAAGAGGAGTAGTGGGGATTTCGCATTTTAAAGATTTCCTACAGTGAGGCATTTCTGTACGCTGAAGTGGGAGGAGGACGCTTGTAATTTGTAATGCTGAAATATGAGAGAACGGAACCGGGGCGGATGAAGGCACATGGGAGAGGACTGTCCGTGTGCTCCGGGCTCTGAAAGGGAAAAAAAAATCGATTTGCTTGGGACTGGATTTGAAGTGGGATGATAAAACCTTGCTCATTGGTTCCGGGCGAAACTCTGCACACCTAGCACACCGACCAGCCTCAATGGATAGACCGCTGTAAACGTGGAGACTGCTGAAAGTTAATTTAACTTTTTTGTTCTAGTTAGTTGATCCACCCTCCTTTTATAGGGGAGAGATATCCGCCAATATCTCGGCTACTGGAGCCAAAATGTTGAGCTTCTCTTTGACAGCTTTGAGTCTCTCATGGACTTTGTTGCTCTGCAACGTGAGCAGAAGTTATGCACAAGAAAGACAGTAAGTTTGTGGCATTTGTTGTCTTTGAAGTGTAATGAAATGCTTTGATGTTTGATTCTCTCAACACATTTGCAAACGAGTAATCGTTTATGAAATATTTACCCATCAGCAGTGGTGATGTATCACATATGTTAAAAGAAGTTACTGTAATTGACCATATGATCTGACCTGTGCTCAGATTGCAACCACCTAACTCCTTATCTGTAGCGAGCCTTACGCAACATAACCATCAGTAATGTATGTCCTGTTGGTTTACCCTACAGCTCATCCACACCTCTATCTGCCAAATGATCAGATTGTGACTCTGAACAGTGACTGTGAAGTTTCTTGTTTTTCTCTTGTCTTTTGCACGGTATTATGATGTTACAACACATTGTCACTCAAGGACCTTTTACACTTTTCATTCACAGTTACTGGTTTCCTGGGCAGAATTTAGCACTTGGATGAAGTGATACATGGAGGGGGAGCGTGCATGGTTGCTTGCGTTCTGGTTGCCCATGAATGGAAAATATGCAGCATTTGGAGGGGTTTCCTCATGTCTATTGAGATAATAGCTTCTGGGTTTGGCAATGGACACCTCAGTTTATCCAGCTTATCCCACTACACAGAGAGGACGAAGAGATAAATTTGACTTTGGGCTGTTTGATGCTATCAGTCAGGCTGCTGTCAACAGTGTGTTGCTTGAAAGCTTAATCCTGAGCTGTAGAGAGTTGTGTTAATTGTGAAGAGTTGCAAGCTATGCTGCCAGGTTGTCCAGAGGGGAGGGAGCGCTACTCAATGTAGAGAATAGATGAGACTGACTGACCAATACAGGCTTGACTTAGAAAAGAGAACCCAAATCCTTCTCAAGATGTAAACCGCTCTCAGCTGAGGGGGAAAGTTGGGCAGAGAGTGAGAGGCTGAGTACATCAGGCCATGTGATTGAAATAAAAAAGAACAGAACTGAGTGACTAATAAAGACATGACTTAAGAAAATCCTTCCAGGCACTGAGCAACAACAAGTTGGGCAGAAACAATGAGAGCTTGAATGCATCAAGCCGTGTGATTGAAATAAGCATGGTCACCACCACCTGATCCAGGCTCATCAAAGGAGCTGGTTAAACTTACTCTAGATCAAACGCAGAGAGTCAATTTCCTCGTATTATCATCCTATTCTCAAAGCCTTATTTTCCAAGGGATTTTCTCATGACTTTCTCTCTCAGGAACTGCAGTTGCCTCTGGCTCCCAGCGCTGTAATGCCAACCACCTGATCCAACTCTCAGGCATGCAACTGGGTTTGTGCTGGAGGCTTTGCTCACTCCTAATTTGTGTGATCTTCAGCTAAGTTTTCAGGGAGTGTTCCAATATCAGTAGGCCTGCTTACTGTAAAACCTAACATGGTATGGGATGACTGGGTTTGAACTGGAACTCATACATGGGAGACCTCATTACATTAGTCAACCAAAGAAAATATTTATATCTACTTTACTCAAACACATGCTCAGAAATAATTCAAACACAATACATGACATTTGGTGGACACTTGTATCCACAGTGCCATGAGTACATTCCCTTGTATTTAGCAAGTGTGACCCCAGTGGGACACACACCTCTAACCTTGGCATTGTTAGCGCCATGCTCTCCCCATTGACTCCATACAGGATTATGTCAACAAGAGCAGCTATTATTCTACCTCTGCTACTCGTGAGATATAACCGTGCCATTGAGCTTTTTTTCAGAGTGTTTATATGCATCAAAGAATGACCTTTGCTCTGTGACCCCAGTGACAGCCGCCTTCCCTCAATTAAATGTCAGAGTGGCTGTGTGGAATCTCGGTCGTTATTTTTTAAAACAGACTCCGAGGTTTCTGTCGGAGGTGCCAGACCACCCAAAGAGAACACTAGAGCAGAAAGCCCATTGGCCAACAGGTACTGTGTCCCTGGTAACCATGCAATTAAACCTGATCTCGCTGCACAAATCCATGTGGAATGTGCCTGTTTGTGTGTGTGTGTGTGTGTGTGTGTGTGTGTGTGTGTGTGTGTGTGTGTGTGTGTGCATGTGCGTGCATGTGCGTGCATGTGTGCGTGTCAGGGAGAGAGAGAAACAAAGACTGAGAGAAATGTGAATTTCGACATAATTCTCCTATATGATTTGCTGCAAAGCAACCTGATTTTGAACCTGTGGGCAAAACAGCACTATGATTATTTTGCTCCATTCACTTAATGGTAAGTGATCTTAGTGCTAGGATGCTCTTGGGCAATATATGCAATATGTGTGATGCGCACCATATATTTACCTTCATCCTCTTCCTTTCTCTCTCTCTCTCTCTCACCCCTCATCCCCCACCACTCTCTTTATCTCCTCTGCTCTCCTTCATTTCCATCTCTCTCCACCCCCGCTGCTCTCTCACCTCTCCCTGTCTTTCCACCCTCTGCTCTCCCTCTTTCCGTCTCTCTCCATCCCCGACTCATCACTTTTCTCTCCTGCTCTCCTCTTGGTCGGCCACTCAGGGGTTACCTGGTCACCGCCCCCTCGGTGTTTCGCTCAGGCGTAGAGGAGAACGTGAGCGTGACCATCTTCAACGCAAAGGCGGAGACACGTGTCCAGGTGCTGCTGTCGGTGAAGGGGGAGACGGTGGCCCACAGCCACGGCTCAGTGCTCGGTGAGAACGAATTGTGTAGCTATGATAACACGGGCAGAACGGATTAGTTGTGAGAAAACAAATAGATACGTTTCAAAAACAAAACGGCGAGGCTAAAGAACACATATAGCATGATCCTGATTGAGCCTTTGCCCTGTCTGCTGGAGTGTGTGCTCCTGACCAGCCAGGGTTCTTGTAGACCTTTGATTGGAGGTTTGTGGCATCAGCCCAGCCTGTCCTTCCACGCCCGTAGTGTATACACGTCTGATTTGTTTGACAGCATCACTAATGGATGGGGCCGGCTCTGCCTCGGAGTGGCATAGAGACAGGTTGCAGCTGGATATCCTGCTAACCCAGGCTGAACAACTCAGTCTAATAGCGCTCTGCTTCAGTAATACATTGGTATAGCTATTGGATAATAATGGTTTTATACAGATGGGTTGTTTGTTATAACTGACGTGTGTTATTATATATATGGCAAGGGTGAGAAAAACCCTATTAAACTGTCCCACACTATTGTAAAAGTCCAAAATATCCCACAAAGTTCAGCGGTGCATTTCTTGAATTCATGAATTAAAATGATCAATCTATAAATAAGTATAAAGACTTTTTTTTTAATAAGAAATGTTTCCCATTTTGTCTCTGTGTTTCTATTTCAGACAAAGGCACCATCAAACTAAAGGTGAGTCTTGCATTTGTTTTCTCAGTTGTGATTAAATAATATCCTATAGACTTGCTGTCTTCCAGAGGAAACGCAGGGCAATGTTTAGTGGCGACAGCTGCACAGTAGTGGGAGCCCCCTTGTCCGTTTGTGCACATTCCTCAGGCAACATGCGAATCAACACTAACATTATTTGTAATGCAACATCTGTCTCTGCACATTCATTGGGAATAAGGTAACAGCCTCAATGTAATATGCAACAGCTGTTGACGTGCATGTATGGTCCACCGCCCCCGAAGGCTGGAATAGATCAATCTAGTATGCACGACTCAATTCCTCCCCTCTCTCCCCTCCCTATAACCTCCACCCTCATTCTCGTGAAATACAGTCATGTGTAGTGTGCCGTGTCATAGTTTGGCATCTTCCACTGGTCTTTAAATTGTTGTGTCCATTTCTGTGGTCTGACCTCAGTCTCTTGAAAGTATATACATGTTGAATCAAGGTGGAAAGTTGGTATCAGGTACATGGTTAATTATGGCGGGTGGCCGATAGGTTTGTCAATTCAACTTCGCCCGTTTCCTGGTATTTTTGACTATGGAAGAGCTTTTGGATTCAAACACCCAATTCTGGCCTGCCACTGTAGCAGGAAGAGCAAAAAACGACCTTCCCACCCTGGTTCAGGAGATCTTTTCTCCCATGAGTTAAAATGGGAATCGGCAAATCCAACCCTGATCTTTCGTGTGTTTGCCTGTGTCTGTTTGCCACCAGGTTCCTCCTGGGCTGAGAGGCCAGGCCCACCTGAAGGTGTGGGGGAACCGCCACCTCACAGAGGGAGGCTACATCTTCCACAACTACACCACCGTCACAGTGGAGAGCAAGGGCACCGCTGTCTTCATCCAGACTGACAAACCTGTCTACAAACCCAAACATAAAGGTCCCCTCACTATACACCTGCTAGTTAGTCAGTTACCTGCTGTATAGAAATGCATAGAATCAAGGAGCATTTTAAACTCATAGAATAGGATTTATCATATCAGTCACAGGAAATTGACTAGATGCTGTCATGTATGCACTGATGCTGGGCTGGCTCTATGGAAGTAAGTCCTGTGACCTTATGTCATTCTGATAGTAGTAGTAGTAGTAGTAGTAGTATCTTGATTGTCATACTGCGTTTTGATTTTTCATATTAATTCAGGTAGTTCATTCAAGCAATCCAGTCATACGACAGGATTTTAGAATTTGGACCTAGACTCAGCAAAAACTCAAAACGGCAAAACCTCCATGTTTTCCTGTTGGAAGGAGACCTGCTGTATTTTAAAACCCTAATCTTGTCCTTCTTTTTCTGCCTTTAGTGCTCATCAATGTGTACACAGTCACCCCTGACCTAAGGCCAATAAATGACAAGGTAATGTGAATTTTCTGTCACCAATAATAATGTTCCGTCTAAATAAAGAATACAACTAATACTAAACAGGAACATGAATTGTGGCATAATGTATAAAATATGTATGTCAAATAAAAAAACAACACATTTTAATGAAGCTAAACAAGCTTTTTTTTTTTTATTTCTCTTTACACTTCCATAGTGTTTAGCATGAACATACTTTTCCAACCCTTTTTTTTGGGGGGAATTAAGAGGGGAAACCTAGCCTGCCCTGAGCGCACCGAAATGTACAGTTACCTATTTACAGAAGCCAAGGTAGAGTCATTTCTGCTGGAATGTTAGCAATGGCTCCAAATATACCGTGCAACTGTGCAGACAGACGGTTTATTGATGTTTGCAGCTATAAAGGTCTGCTGCTGGCAAAGGGCAGCACTCACTTTCACAGATGGATGGTTGTTGGATAGTGGAGGAGTGGGGTGAAGAGGCGGGAAGAGGGATAGGCTCCTCTGTGGCTTTGCAGTTTTTATCTAATGCATGCCATCCTTGACCTTTTCTCTTCTTCTTTCCCCTTTTTTTTTTTTTTTGCAGATTGAAGCATATGTTGTGGTGAGTGGAGGCTGGCGGGACCACCCAGGGTTGGCAGAGCCACGTCCGGGAGAGGACAGTGGCAGGTTTAGTTTCCAGCCTGGTTGGAGATTACAGGGCAGGAGTCAGGGCAGCCCACCTTGATAACAGGGTGCTTCCTGGAACTGTACAGGGATAAACAACATGAAAGAAGCTTCTCTTCTCTTCTCTTCTCTTCTCTTCTCTTCTCTTACTCGCTGCCCTCACTCATTTATTGTCTCTCTTCTCACATCCTGAGATGTTTGTAGGGCTAAATGAGAAGCTGCTTGTTCATAAGAGGCTTTGGGAAGTCCTTGCATGACTTATGGCGAGTGATAAGTAGAGAGATGTTTTTATTACGATCACCTGCAGCCTGTGCATCACCTGAGGAAAAGTATTTTGACACTGTTCTGAGACAGGAGCCAGGTCTGCAGGTCAAGTTCAGTTCAAGGACTATTTAAACTCCACCCAACACTCGAATGTGATTAAATGACAAACATGGTTTAACACTTAAATGTGAGAGACCGAAATGTGCAGTTTTCTGATCTGCTAATTTGATCTTCCAGGATCCAAGAGGATCCCGGATGGTCCAGTGGAAGGGCCTTAAATCTATCTGCTGTGGTGAGTCATGTCTTCTACAATGTATTTACACCACCAGCCCAGAGATCCACATTACACTGTTCCTCCAAGGAATATGTTTTACTGAGGTGGAAAGGCTTTTAATCGCATTGTAACCATCATATCAGATTGTATGGTGTTGTATGCTTCATCACCACAATGCACACAGATGTTATATTGGGTGAAAGTTGCTTTTGTTTCTCCCTTCAGGGGTTGTCAACATGAGTTTCCCTCTGTCGGACCAGCCTGTGTTCGGAGAGTGGTTTATCTTTGTGGACCTGCAGGGCCACACCTACAACAAGTCTTTTGAAGTGCAGAAGTATGGTGAGGACCTGTACATCGACGATAGTTGAGATAGCGTTTTTTGTCGAGGCTTTGAGGACTTGCGTGTTGTGAGATTTACGTTTACTTTTTAAGAAATTTGTCTATTAACCCACATTTTTAAAGTTTATTATTATTATTTGAATTGTAAGCTTCCGGGGAAGGGAATAACCTCCTCTTGCCCCCCTCACAGTGATGCCTAAGTTTGAGTTGGTGATCGATCCACCACGCTACATCCGTGACCTGAACTCCTGTGAACAGGCCACTGTCAGGGCCAAGTAAGTCACTTTTCCTTTGGCTTCCAGTATATCAAACGCTCCGTTAAATGTGCTCATAGAAGCATCTACCCCAGTGTGGTGCACACCTTGAATTTTGTTTCTTTAGGCACCTGGAACTTCACATTCTCAGAGCAGCTCTGTTTCATTGCATGCATCATGTGTTTTTGTATCGTTGGATATCTTTGTAGTGTATGTGATTGCACTTTTTGGACTGGGCTGTAGGCACAGCACCCTATATTGCCCTGATGTTGCCTGGTAGATGTCTGTATGTAGGAGTCCTGTAAGTGTTATCTATGACGACTGTACTTTCTTCATGTTGTTCAGATATACCTTTGGGAAGCCAGTGACAGGGAAGCTGACAGTGAATATGACAGTGAATGGAGTGGGCTACTATCGCCATGAGATGGGCCATCCTGTGGTCAAAACCATGGAGGTGAGTTCATTTAATCCCTGTCTTGATATTGAAAACTATACTGTTATGTGTGAAGGTAGTAAGAGGCCCATATTGAAACATGTCTGAACTGCTGTCGTGGGGGAAAAAAATTTAAAATCAGATATTTAAATCAGAAGGAACCTGATTGGTGACCCTGGATCAGCACTTTCTAAATGAGGCTGCTGCTGATGAACTGTCTTTTGTAATGTAACATGAATCAAACACTTAACCCTGGCAGCGTTAGTGCCACGTTCTACACATATATACCAGGTAACTCTTCTGCTGTCGTCAGATCAAAGGCTCAGTGACCTTCAGCCTGTGTGTCAAGGACATGATGCCCTTAGATGTGGCTGATCACTTCAGGGGCACGGTGAGCATGTGGGCATCTGTGACCAGCATGGACGGAAGCAGGCAGATCACGTTTGACGACTCCACACCGGTCCACAAACAGCTCATCGACATCAAGTACTCCAAGGACACACGCAAACAGTTCAAGCCCTGGTCTGCCCTACAAGGGGAAGGTGAGACAAGAGTGTTTAGGAAACGTTGGACACACAAACAGACACTACCTATCAGCTGATAGCTAGGGTGGAAATGAACACCAGCCACCAGTAAAATGCTGATAGATTTTGATGGTCGCTGTTAAATTGTTGTTAATCTCTCATTCACTCATGTCTTTCTCTGTGTCTTTTTCTTTGTGTCTGTATTTTCCCACTTGCCCTTTCTTAATCCCCTCTCCCCCAGATTGAGGTGACCTACCCTGACGGGAGCCCGGCGGATGGGGTGCGGGTCCGCGTCAAGGCGGAGCTGACCCCCAAGGACAACGTCTACACCAGCGAACTGACCTCCAAGGAGGGCCAGGCCACCTTTGAGATCCCCTCCATCCCCACCGCTGCCCAGTATGTCTGGCTAGAGGTCAGTGGCTGTGCAACCCCAGAGACGGGGGGAGGTGTGAGGGGATGGAGAGCAGTTTCTATTAGTGACAAATGGAAAGAGAAAGCAATTGGCTGAGAGAGAAAGAGGGTCAGATTCATGATTTGAATCAGTAGTTAGTGGACTTTGATGTCATATATTGAGTGTTATATTGGAGTCTCCACTTTCATACATCACTGCTTGGTATGAAGGAGAGTATGACTTAAGACTTTGAATGTCTTGCTTTGCCTGGCATAGACCAAGGTGACATCCATTGAGGGCAAGCCAGCAGGAGACCAGTACCTGCCCAGCTATCTGTCCATCAGTAGCTGGTACTCTCCCAGCAAGTGTCACATCCAGATCCAGAGCCCCAGCTCCCCGCTCAAGGTAAACACTGACTTCTTTTGGTTCCTAAAAGTCCAGGGAAAGTCTGCTGAGCCTGCATGCCTTTTTTTTTTTTTCAGCATCACCCTACCTCATATCCATTTAGCTACACAAATTCACACAGTAACATTATTAATTCACTTTCTCTGCTCACATTTAGGTAAAGTGTTGTCGCCAGCTGGCATGACTCATTTTGCTTCATCCCAATGGCATATCTGCGTTTGTTTGTGTGTGTAGGTTGGCCAGGAAGCAGAGGTTGCTCTGAAGTCCACTTGTCCCTGTAACTTCACCCTGCACTACGAGGTGGCGTCCAGGGGGAACATTGTCCTGTCAGGCCAACAGCCAGCCAACCTCACCGCCTCACACCGGGGAAAGAGGGCAGCGGTCACCTTTGACAAAAACATCCACACCACGCACCTGCCTCCTTCCGCCTCCAGTCAGTATAGCACATGGATCCGTTTCCTATTAACAGCTTTGACATCATCTTTGTCCATTGGATTTTAATAGAATAAAGATGCGTGACAACGTGCTTGGAAAGCCCTTGGAAAAACCTGTTCATTGACTCTGAATGGAAAAAAACATCATTAAATAAAGCATCATTTTGCTGCCACTTAGCTTGCAAAGAGAGAATTGAAAGATGGGATCCCCAAGACAAAAGAAGAGAGGTTCCACTCCAAGGTCCTTAGGCTGTATGTGCACCGGGGAACTGATTTGCTGTTACACGTTCCTGAGAGCCTGTTGTGTTTTTAGTACTCAGTGCCAAGTGGTGATAGTTTAAACTATTTGAACTTTTAGCAAAAAAGCACCATGCTTCAAACTAACTAGACCAGCACTTTCTTTAAGCATCTGTTAAGTGCTGTTACCTAAAAAAACAAGGTACCCAGTGAATACCAGGCCTTATGAGGATCCCTCTTTTCTTTCCTTCTTAATGGGTTTGGTCACCCACATTAATGCTCTCGTTAATATTGGAGTACCAGATGATTTTCATGTATAAAATGTCACACCTGATCACTTTCCTGTGCCCTCACTTCTCTATGCCAGGTGTTGGAGGCTCCTCCCCCCAAGCAGAGATGGACAGCTGTGTGTCTTACCTACGTTTCCCTGTTAGCCACAGCATGGCTCCCGTCAGCCGCCTGCTGGTCTACTATGTGAGGGAAAATGGCGAGGGCGTCACGGACAGCCTGCAAATCCCCATCCAGCCCAGCTTTGAGAACCAGGTATGCATTAGTAATGTTGAAAAGTAAGGCCGCACTGTATACTGTAAAAATACAGTGTCAGCCCTTCTTCCTTGCTCTCTCCACACAGGAGGGTTTTATATTCATATATGATTTATAATAATAAAACTTTATTTAACCAGGAAAAACAATTTACAAGGCATCAAATAAAAGTATTGATCATAAATACAAAAACAGGAAATAGGCTAATCAAAACATGGACAGGTCAATGAGTTTGCTTCTAAATCCTTCATCAAAGATTTAGAAACAGGAGGTTCTTAAAGTTTAATCTCACTTTGTAAGGAAATCCATGTTCCATCATGATTCAATATCCTTTTGTAACAAACTGGAAATTGAGCAAAAATGGGATTCTTTTTAAATTTTCATTTTTCCAGGGATAGTTTTGCTGAGCATTCACAATCTTTTTTTCTGTACCGCCCCGCTCCATACTGATACAGTTACACACATTTACACATTGGGAGCTGCCCAGCGCAACCACAGTCTACCTTGCTCAAGGGCATCTGATGTTGGATATTAGTTAAGAAATAATTCTGGATAAAAGCCTTGAGAAAAAGAACAAGCCCTCCATTCCTGTATGCACATATGTTGGAGGTGAGTCCAAGCATCCCTGCACCAGCTCTGGCTCTAACGTCTGTAAACAAACAGCTGTGTTGGCCTGGGAGAGCTCCCCAGTTCCTGCCTGCATTAGGTGGAGTTAACTCCCTGAAGTATTTACAGCTCCCTGGTATGCCATTACAACTCTGTGTGTGTGTGTGTGTGTGTATGTGTGGTGTGTGTGTGGGTGTGTGTGTGTGTGGGTGTGTGGGTGTGTGTGGGAGGTTGTGAGGACATGATGAGACAGAGGCCATGCGGGGAGATGAATGGGGTCATGACAGGAGAGGATGACAGGTTACAGAGTGGTGAAAGGAGGGCAGCGGAACACATAAGTTGCCATAAAGCCAATGACAGGGATCCTACGGTCATGGAATAACTGGAAAAGTCAAAAAAATACCTGGCAAATTCAAAAATGGTGTTTTTTCAGGCCTGGGAAAGTTGTGGAGAGTGGAACATGTGCATATAGCTTTGGAAATGTCATGGAAATCTGTTGAAGTTTTTTTTCCAAACAGGGAAATGTTTAATGTAATGCTTGGCTGCTTTTGTATGTGTTACATTGTAATCAGGGCGGCATTGTAAAAGAGAGCTCGCTCTCAATTGTCTTCCCTGAATAAATAAAGGTTTCAATTGTTCATCCACTGACCTTCCAGGAATAAAAAAAACAAATCAGACATTCCCTAAAGATTCCTGTCCTGTTAACCTATTTAATGTACAATATTTTGGTCAGGAGAGCCTTTGTCATAGTGTTACACACATGTTGGTCTATAGTAGTACAGCGTATAAGTAAGCTGTGCATATCATCCATTTCATTGTGCATCTCTCTTTGGTTGCCAGGTGTCCATTTCTCTGTCAGCGAATGAGTCGATGCCGGGGGAGGCCGGTGAGCCTGCGTGTCCGGGGAGAGAGGGGCTCCTGTGTGTGTGTGGCCACTGTGGATAAGAGTCTTTACCTGCTGAAGCCTGACTTCCAGCTCAGTCCAGACAAGGTCGGTCCTCAGTGTTTAAATTGCCTCCTAGTGGTATTTTACTATAAGAACTTAAGATGTGGTTTAATCTCTCTCTTATTAAGCAGTAAATTCTTGTTTTTCAAGTCAGTCTCCTTTCTCACTGATATCACATTATGTAAACCTTTTCAAACCTTTTGAGCAAAGAATCTGTAAGCAAAGACGAAATAATAATACATGAAATAAATTGTTAGATACACATCTTTTGACTTTTACTCGTAGTTTCTTTGCTCTCTAACCATTAGATCAGGACTTGTATCTAACAATGGTGTGTGTGTGTGTCCACTGCAGGTGTTTAAAGAGCTGTCAGACTTTGATGTTTCGGATGCCTTCGGTATTCCCAAAGATGACGGACACTTCTGGTGGCCTGGGCTTTCATCAAGGAGACGCAGGCGGTCCTCTGTGTTCCCGTGGCACTGGGACATCACTAAGGATGCACGCTTCGCCTTCACGGTGAGGACATGCACTCGTTTATGAGACCAGGGTGATGACACAGGAACTTGTGAACCAAAAACCTTAGTGTGTGTGTGTGTGTGTGTGTGTGTGTGTGTATGTGTGTGTTTACCACAGGAAACAGGGCTGGTTGTGATGACAGACATGGTGAGTCTGAACCACCGGCAGAGTGGAGGGATGTACACAGACGAGGCTGTTCCTGCCTTCCAGCCGCACACCTCTACCTTAGTGGCTGCCATGCCGTCTCGTCCCTTGCCCAGGTAAAAGACAAGCACTCACCATGTGCATGTCAGAGGCAGTCTCAGGGTCATCCTCTATAGAGTGACATAGGGTGCATTCACTCCTGTTTGGTTAGTTCGTGCAGGTGAGAACGATGACATTCAAACTCACCTTTGCACACCAAACAACTCCTCCGAGACCAGCTGGAGATGTGGGTCTTGGCCCTCTTTCAAGCGAACTGCACTGTTGTTCATTAGGAGTGAGAATGTAATCCAAACCAACTAGAGGAAACCACTCCAAAACGCATTCTTGACTGGTATGAACACCAGAGAATGTAAATTACGGCAAAGAGCGTAGGCATCATGCTTAGCTAAAGTTACAGGGACTGGAATTTGATTTATTTTGACTCCTCCCCGTGCCAAAAGCTCTCGTCTTGCAGGATGACAGGTTACCAAACCTCTGTCCAATGAACAAGCTACTTTAGAGTCCATGTGACCAAACGGTTTGCTTATAGTTGGGCAGTGTGAACCTAAACAAACCAAATATTAACAGTGAGTGGTTCAGTGTCTTGCTCAGGGACAGGCTGTTGATGTACTGTTGGCTGTCATAGGGATCAAACCTGTGACCTTTCTGTATTGGGACGGTCTCTCTAACCATTAGGCCATTCTATTTGAATGTACTGCTAGTAGCAAGTCCACACTCAATATTGGTATTTAATGCAGGATGACAGAAAACAACTTAGTTTTCTGACCACAGTGAACACAGTGAAAGACAAAGGCCCTAGGGTGCAATAATTTGCTTTACTACCTAAAATTGTGGTCACTTTCATATGTTTTAACCCTGATGACGTGAAGACAAATTACAGAGAATTGTAAAAAAAAAAAAAAAAAGCTGAAGATATAATATACATAGTGAAGTGACTTAGAATGATATTCATTGTACAGCCGGGTCAAATAAGGTCTCTGAACTGAGAAATCGAAGAGCAGAGAAAAACAAGACAAAAGAAATTAGTGTTGTTAGGTTGTCCATATTTTAGGCCTGCATTCCTTCATGCCATGAATAGCTCTCATTCTAGAGATGAACGTTAAACATATGGTGTGACTTAGAGGATGTCGGCGTGGATTTCAGTGTAATACATTTTCCAATTATGGCTTTTTTTTTTTTTATTGTGAGCAGAGCCACAGCTGAGGCCTTTTATTGATGTCAGCTTGTGTTTTGGTTGCAGAGCAGAGAAGCGCAGGCGTACATTTTTCCCGGAGACGTGGGTGTGGCACTGCCTCAATGTCAGGTATTTGAATCTTTATAAATTTTAAACGTGTGTGTGTGTGTGTGTGTGTGTGTGTGTGTGTGTGTGTGTGTGTGTGTGTGTGTGTGTGTGTGTGTGTGTGTGTGTGTGTGTGTGTGTGTGTGTGTGTGTGTGTGTGCATGTGATGGCTTTGAGTGGGTGGAGGTTATCTCAGGTGCACCAGATTGTGGATACATGGGATGGGATTTGGTCTCAATCCAAACCTAAAAGTATTGAGGAGAGGAGAAGAGAGAGGAGGAAGGCTGGAAGGACTAAGAGAAGAGAAAAGGAGAAAAGGCCATAGAGAAAGTGTGGAAAGTGTGGAGATGAGAGGAGGGTAAAGCGTGGAGATGAAAAGATGGTAAAACAGGAGAAGAAAGGAGGAGAGGTGGTACAGAAAGTGGAGAAGATAAGAGAGTTGGTAAGGAAAAGAAAGGAGAAGGGGCAAGGCTGGAGAGAGTCGGGATAAAAAAGGAGTAAGGCTGCTACGGAAAGTGTGGAGATGAGAGATGATAGGGAAGGATACGCGAGGAGAGGAGGACAGAGGTGAGTAAATAGAGGTGTGAGTAAAGCCTGTATGTGAGAAGTGGGATATTCCATCAGTCCAGCAGCGTCCAGCATTTCCTCCCTCTGGGTGTGAATGTGCCTCATTTAAAGTGGGCTATCTTGGAACGGCCTGTCACTTTCTCAACAGCTCCTTCCATTCATTTCCAGCCAATATAAATGAACTGCCCATAGATTTCCATATGCTTGATTCCTCTGGGCGGGACCTTAGCTCTGCCTAAATTCCTATGCAGTCCAAAGCTTTGATTTCCCTTAAAGTGTATTAAAGTGGATTTTGGGCAACTTTGATCAAAAGGAAGGGTGTGCATGCAATTTTTCAGGACGTTTATTATGCCCTGTGACAGGTTGCCAAGGCCAACATTAAATATGTGTTGCCAATAATGATCTCAGTCCACATCATTCAAAGAAACGGATTTGGTCAACACCTGACTGTTCCTCACACCTATCCATTATAAAGTGTTTATAGTAGTTATATTGGTGCAGGTGCTGGTGTTGACACAGGTGTTTCCGACATAAAAGTAATCTGCAGTGTTTTATCAATCCCATCCCTGTTGTGTGTGCCTTTTTCGTTTTGGATGTTGCTTGTGTTGAACTGAAGCTCGGACGCACGCTGAAATCTTTTCACTTTAACGTACATTTAAGTTTTGCCGCTCAAGTTCATCTCAACATGTATCACTGGCAGCGCTGAAACCGGGGAAGCTGAGCTGCGACTGGATGTGCCCGATTCCATCACCACCTGGGTGACGGAGGCCATCGGCCTGTCGGAAGAGAAGGGCCTGGGCTTAGCGAAGAGGGCAGAGCTTCGTACCTTCAAGCCTTTCTTTGTTGACTTCACGTTGCCCTACAGTGTGATCAGAGGCGAGCAGACCAAAGTTCCTCTCACTGTCTACAACTACCTGCCGGCTTGTTCTGAGGTGAGAAGGAGAGGGCAGAAACCAGAAACCATAGCCTACTGAGAAAGCCTGTTTGCATTGTCACAGTACAAACTTTACACTCTTCAACCAAACCATATTCCTGAAGATGGCAATGATAGCATTAGTGCACAATGACACAACTTAAAGTCATTTTAGATTTCTGCATTTTGCATGTCGTAACAGGTCTGATGTCAAAACTATGTGACAGACACGGGGAGGGCGGATGCTAGTGGCAACCTTGTGTCCATCAAAAAGGGGTGATCATACTGGTCAGGCATACATACGTTGTGCAACTTAAAAAAAAAAAAGACCCCATAACATAGATCATGCAGAGATCCTAAAGAGCCTTACTTACTTGGGGTAGCCACATGCACGTGCATGGCAGCGGTCAAGCAGGGCATAGGCTTGTAGTGTAAAGCCATTAGGTCAGCCCAGAAGTATGTTTTGTGGTGCTCACTTTGAGGAGCCCTGTAAGTTCTGTCTTGTCCTTAAATGGGTCTCTCCTGCACTTCACTCAGATGACATCATGGTGTTCGCAGATGAGCCTGTTAAATGGCCTGTGCGTGCGCTGCCGTAATGTCATGTCGGGTGATTATGCAAGCCAGCGTAGCCCTTTCTTTGATGTCCACCCCGGCAACATGTGATTCCTATATTTTCCGCTAAGTTATTTACGACTTGTGGCGTGTGGATAAAGAACAGTGAAAAGATCCGACTGCATTAGTGGGCCCTCTGTGAAAATTGGACGATGAGTGGAACTTAATCCTTTGGGGAGCTTGAGAAGCATGAGTCAGTCAGCATGGAAAATTCACAATGTGATGTAGAAATTCTCCCCGAGCTTTAAGGGCTTTGAGGAGGACACGCTATATGAGGGAGGGGCGTGCCGCGTAAATATGATGCCGTTATAGCCTGTCAGAGGAGATCCATCATATTTGACTGTAATGTGACTCCTCTCCTCTCCTCTCTCCTTTTGCATCCTCCTCTCCTTGCCTCCACCCTTCTCTTCTGTCTCGTTCTGTCCTCTCCTCCCCTCTATTCTTCTCTGCTCTCCTCCTCTTCCCTTACAGGTTCATGTTAAAGTCTCAGTTCCCAAGGGAATCAAGTTTGTGGGCCATCCCGGAAAGCACCACCTAACCAGGAAGAAGTGTGTGGCTCCAGGAGAGGCCACACCCACGTCCATTGTACTGTCCTTCACTGAACTGGGGGCCGCGAACATCACAGGTACCCAAAGCACAGACATACAGAGACAGAAAGTTACATCTCTTTGGCCTCAGTGGGAACCAAGACATGGCTTGACAAGGACGCTATTTCATACCACTGTCTGAAATGTGAAGGACAATCAAATAATTTCCTTATGAATTGATTTCATTATCAAATATTAATATTTCACAAGCTTAAATACAATAATAATCAGTCATCTATTAGCGTATTGTCTGTATCCTAGTAAAACTTTCTATCTCCTCAAAGTGGGGCATGCATTTTTCATATTTCATCATGTATTACCATAGCATCATGGCTATCAAGGGGGTCAGAGACTTCACCCCTCTATATGTGTGCTATCACATTTCATCACAGTTTCCAGCAATTGAGAAAATCATTTTCTACAAATCATGTTCTCTGTGAAATATCTCATTAATTAAATAGTAAGTAAAGGTTTTCACACCTTTTTCACACCCCACCATCTTCTTCATATATTCAGAATGAACTATACATCATAGAAACTAAGTGGAGTTCAAACCCAGGAACAAGGGGTAGGGAAGGAGCATAAGTGGATTTCAATGGTCCTGCATGTGTTTCTCATGAGACAACAAAAGTGTTTAATAGAGCTCAGGAAAAAAAAGAATAGTGTGCAGTATACTGCTGTAATGATCCTATAAGGTGTTTATTTTCTCCACTAAGGTCATCCTTAGTGGAGATCAGAATTTTGATGCTCATGTCGCCAAATACAGATGGGACTGTTCTGGGCCATGAGAATAGCATTGAATTCTTAAGTGGCATGCCACTTTAAAACAATAGCGGCCTTTCACCAGGGCTGCTGTCCACTCAGTATGATGCCTTTCTAAAGGGCAAGCCTTTGACTTAGGAGAGCTACTCTGGCCAAGGAGCTGAGCTGTGTGTGATCTGGTCACCCACCCAGAGTTACAAACAGTCTCCTCCAGAGTGCATGTGAGAACAAAGCAGGCCAGCTGCGGGGGAGAAGCCAGAGCCTTGCTGTGACACTCAGTGGCATGTTGATGAGTTTGCAGGTCACTGGCGGTCAATGGGCCCCCCGCGGCCCCTCTCCCAGTCCCCTGGCCCCTAGTCTTTCCCTCTCACTACACACACACAAAGAGACGCCGCTGGCACAGAGCCATGTTTCCAATGTGCTCCTCAGCAAGAGAAGTGAGAGTCCTTTTACAGACATGTTTGTGTTGTGTAATGTATGTTGTGATAGATGTTTAAAACGTACTGCCTGAGAGACATCAAAGGTATGGTCTTGCCACGCTGTTAGTGATTTCACAAACACTCGTCAAGGTTTTCTTGAAATCACATGATTCTGCGTGTAACCATAATGAGGTCCAAAAATGGTCCAAACGATTGCACCTAACAAAGGGAGTAACAAACTGTGTTGCAAGAATACTCATGTTTAACAGAGTGCTAGGTAAAAATGATAATAAAAAACGTCCAAACTGATATGAGAGATGGAAGCCTCATTTTAACCTCTGCTGCCTCAATAGCCCGTGCCATTGCCTACAGTGAACCAGGCTGCTGTTCAGATGGTCTCCACACAGGCAAAACAGCTAATGACTTGGACGAAAGAAGGACCCCAACTGGCCTGGACTATGTCCGCAGGAGTGTCCTGGTGGAGGTAGGAGAGCAAGCCAGGAATGACTTGGTGTAACTGAATGAGGAACGCTCACTTGAATCACCTATTGCATTTCGGTAACAGTAGATTAGAGTGTTGTTAATACGCCCTCACCTATCTTTCTCCTAATCTCTTCCTCTTTGTCCTCATCCCTCTGTCTTTCTCCCTTCTCGCCCTCCTTTCTCTCTCTCTCTCTCTTTCCTCTGTCTCTTCTCTCTCGCTTTCTCTCCTTGCAGCCAGAAGGCCTGCCCAGAGAATACACCTACAGTGTCTTCTTCTGTCCCAACGGTCAGTGTAGCTGTGCTTTACTAATATTGTGCAGGGATATGATTTCAGGATTTCAGGTTTTTTGAACATACAACTGACAACAATTCTAATGGGAAATTACAATTCTGTGTCCCTGATCACATCCTTAATTTGTCTAATGCTGTCAACTTGGTGAGTTTACACATGTCTATACCAGTGTATACCCATCTCTATTATTAACACTGTACATTTGACTGTACCCAAGTACCTGAGTATATTTAGTATTTTTATTCTCAGAGAGGATCCACATCTCTACCCCCAACAAGTATGAGTACCAGTATGTGAAAAAGCCTGCCAAGATGACCCAGTTCCAGGTGGCAGTGAAGACCCACAATGATGCCCACTTTGCCCTCTCTGCCAGCCCCCACGACAGTGCAGAGATGCTGGAGATTGTGCTGGGGGGCAGGCAGAACACTCGCTCCTGGATCTCCATGGGAAAGATGGGTGAGCCCCTGGTCAGTGCCCCCACACCAGGCATCCTGTCCTGGGACGAGTTCCGCAGCTTCTGGATCAGCTGGAAGGGCGGTCTAGTGCAGGTAAGGGGACTAGTGGCTTCCAAAAGAAAATATTTGGAAAGAAGATAAGGTCTAGCACTGACAAACAACCTTACAAGAGATTTTTGATCCCAAGTAGCAGAATACTTTTCTGCCATGCCAGTTTGTTTAACCCTCTTCATTCTCCTTTGTACAATGTATAGATGGATGGAGGCCCTGCAGCAGCGAGGGCAACAGATTGTGTTTGATAGTCAGTCGATGTTCGGACACTGTTTAGGAGGAGAGAGTGAGAGAGACTGGGCAGGCCACAGGGTCTGTGTGTTAGGAGGACTGGCGCCACTTTTACTGGTGTGCCTGCCTGTGAGGTCACGCTTAACGGGCTGATGTCAGTGAGGACACTCGGTGATCCATGGCCTGGTGCTCGCATGGCGCTCGCTGGTTGGCACACTGCTCCCCAGCCCCAGCCTCAGCATTAGCCTCGCACCATTCACCAAAGGGAGCAATTAAAAGCCCGCAGTAGAGCACCGTATATTATGGCCCAATAGGATTCATTTATTTTCTTAGGGACTGATTGCATTTTGGGTTGGATGAGCTGTGGGGCTCGGCTGTGCATGGTCTTTGGTTTAATGTGATTACGAAATGAAACCCTGAAATACCAGAGAGGAAATGTGCTCTAAATTGGTCTGTGTGTGTGTGTTTGTGTGTGTTTGTGTTTGTGTGTGGGAGGTGGGTGAATCAGACTGGCATCACCAACACTTGGCAGATGGACATTATTAGTGCTCAGTATGGGGCAATCCAAAAACAGCACCAGTTGCTTTCTAAGTGGATTCATTGCTTTCCAATGTTTTGTTGTTGACTTTCACAGTCACAGTGGTCCTTTTTCTGAAGCATGTAGAGACCTATTTGAGTTTGTGTTTGCAGTCTGATCCTTACAGGGTGCAGGAGTTGTAATACGTCCAAAGCCCATAGCAAAGAATACAATACGATCGACTATTAATCACAAATATGTATTCTTCTGCTTCCAAATGAATTGGTCATTGAGAAGCATT
This sequence comes from Hoplostethus atlanticus, assembly GCA_034670405.1. Classification (NCBI taxonomy): domain Eukaryota; kingdom Metazoa; phylum Chordata; class Actinopteri; order Trachichthyiformes; family Trachichthyidae; genus Hoplostethus; species Hoplostethus atlanticus. Next base: position 412,864 of record JAXDDX010000134.1, on the reverse strand, counting down.
TGCCATTAATCTTTCTGCTTGATTTGTTCTAGGTAGGCCATGGTCTACAAGCATCCAATGAATCGGTGATCCTCCAGTGGGCGGGCCAACTCCCTGGCCAGGTTGGACTTATTTTTAATATTTATACATTTCAATAATAATTTTTCCTTTGGGGATCATTAAAGCAATATCTAATTTGTTCATTCAGGTGCGACACATAGGTTTCTCGACAGGCTGGGGTTCGGTAGGGGAGTTTAAGATCTGGAGGAAGGAAGATTCTGATGAGAACCACAACGAGGCCTTCACCCTGGGGGTCCCTCACAATGTGGTACCCGGATCTGAGAGGGCCACTGCATCCATGATTGGTAAATTGGTCTGTGTGTGCATGTTTGTGCGTGTATAAGTAAGAGCATCACCTTATTCATTATATCATCATACTCTATCTACATCCTAAGGCCTGGCCTGTTCATGGATGGAACTCAAATACATTTTGCAGCGTTGTGTGTGTGTGTGTCTGTGTGTGTGTGTGTGTGTGTGCGCTCACAGGGGATGTGATGGGGCCGACCCTAAATAACCTGGACAAGCTGTTGCGGCTGCCCTTCGGCTGTGGGGAGCAGAACATGATCCACTTTGCCCCCAACGTCTTTGTTCTCAAGTACCTACAGAAGACCAGGCAGCTCAGCCCTGTGGTGGAGAATGAGGCCACTGACTACCTGCTGCAAGGTAAGCAAACTGCAACCTAACCACGGCCTAGTTTCCATAAACCATCTTAACAGATCAAGCCTTGACCTAATATGAGCCTTAAACAATTTAACACTGTTAAAAAAAACAATCAGCGATGTACCTAGCATTCCTGAGCCCATTGTGTTGTTTGGTGGTGTATTTGTCTTGTCCTGTGGATAACTGGCCGAACTTCGGTGGTGTGATATTTGTAGTGCAGTTACAATGGAGCTTAATAGGAGAAAATGTTTCAGCTACCTAAAACATCAACAGTAAATGGCAGGTTTTGGTGTCAGTCCCTCAGAATCAAAGGCTCTCGCTGACTTGCCTTTCTTATCACTATCGCTATTGCTCTCTTCACCCGCACGTAAAACCAACAACTGAATACAACAAGTCGAGGCAAGTTGTCTGGGGGATGGCAGAAGTCATTCTGGGAAATGTAAGAAATTATTAACTGAATTAGAAGTAGACCAGGCAGGTTGAGTGGTACACCAAAAAACTAAATTATAACACTTCATCGCAAAGTAACTCCTGGAATGCACTGAACATCCCAAATTAATGATATATAAGAGTGTAAGAGTATCTGAGGGTGTAATTTTTCCTTTAAGACCACCGTCAGCTAAATGCTTAAAATGTAAATGCAAGTGTAAAGACACTTTTTGGAAACCAAGTCCCAGTTGCTCCAAGACCACTAAATTGGTATACTTCTTTTTTGGACTGGTTCCTTGGATCAATGACCTGAATTAGTGGCCCAATACTACACCAATGAGCTGAAGGAACATTTCGGCACCACGGACACCACCTATACTCCCAGTGTGGGTCACTGGAGAGTTTAACTGGCAGGTATTACCCCGATGATGAGCTGCATTCCCTAATTTCTACTGACCTACGTCTAGCTCAGTTTAAGCAGAGGGAACCAGAGCACAGGAGCCTCAGAGTGTGCCGGGACTCTCAACAGGTCCAGTCAGCCCCAGTATGCGGTAAGCGGCTTCATGCCGGGTAGAAGGAACGTTTTCTGACTTTTGGCAACTGGCATATTGTTGTGGATTTTCTGGAAACTATTAGGGGAACACGTGGCTTGGCTGACACTGACTATTTTGGATAATGGCTTGGAACATGGACCTGGAGACTTGAGGTACCGGACCAGTCTTACCACCCCTCTGTTTTCTCCACCCTAGCTGGATCATGTATCTGCCTAAACCCCCACAAAGATACCCTAACTAGGAAGAACCTCACCTTCAGTTACAAGCCTCAGATGGGAGGTCAAGCTTAAGTTTATATCAAGTTGACATTGGAAGATGTTGAGGCTGACCATGAGCTGTTTGAATGGACTGCACCAAAAGAGAACAAGCCCAGACAGGACAAGGGGAGCATCCTAGCACAAATTCCTGATGGGGGAGACACAGAAGGATTGTCGAAGCTAAACACATAAGGGGTCTCCAATTATACCCACCATTTATACAGCCTGCCAATGGGAGTGTGATGGTTGCATCAGTGGACCAACCCCACCTGACCAGTGTCTTGAACTGACTGACCAGAACTTGGCTATGATAGGGGAGGGATCTTCCTGTTGTATAGGACTGATGTGTGCAAGCCTTTGCTCATGCTAGGAGGTATGTAGCTCAACAAGGCCCTATGAATGTGAAGGTTCTGAACTCTTGAGAGGAACATCTGCGGGACGCAGGTTAAACAAGGAAGCCGTACATATGCAGTATATATCTCCTATAAGTCAGCTTATCAATCAAGGCTTGTGCTGTGCCACTCCCTTATCTAGTGAGGATTCCTGCTTTTGCTTCTCTTTGTGATAGATGGTCAGTTATTCTGGAGTTTTCCAGGCTACGATGAACCACTGCTTACTGATGAAGCATCAGAAATTCCCTTGTTAGTACCTCACCACCTGCTGGGTCCCCATTGAGCTGGCTGAGAGGTATAGAAAGGCACTGTTGGATTCTGGGAGTATGGTCCCACTGCTTAGGCATGAGTTTGCTGGATCTGCAGTAGGTGACCAAATGTCCTGTCTTCATGGGGATACTAGAAGATATCCAACCACAGAGGCAGTCACCCATATTTCACGGGTGCATTCAAGTTACAAGTTGGAATTGTTGAAAATCCATTCACCCAATGGGAAAGAAAGACCAGGATCGGCGAAGGAGAGTGCTGGTAGACAGAAGAAAAAATGTCAGAAACCTCAGCAAGATTGACAGAGGAGATTGGAGAGGAGACTTCTTCACCCCAGGAGACCATATGAGGAGGGATCTGAATCTCCCTTGGCAGAGCAGGGCACTGCACCAGCGGTCCAGAGGGGGTAGACTTTAGAGGTTATTCCTCTATAATATATTAAATAATGGCCAACCCTGTAGGGTTTTTAAGCATGGCTGTACCTCGCACATATGCTTGGAGCCTATCTCAGGTTGTCACTGTCCTGAGCATCAGTGGATGAGCGCTGAGATAACTCATTCAAATTCAGAGATACCACAGCCTAGCCATGAATCCACCTTTAGCAGTATTGGACATTGTCAGATGCCTTCTGAAGTCAAGTCCATCAATCCATCCTGGTCCTTCTGGTCTATTCCAGAAGCAATCCATCTGTTCACCACATACAGCTTTACAGCTTTTAAGCTGTATGTGAATCGTGGAAGAAATCCTGATAGACCGTAACTCCTGCCTCATGTATGTGGTTATTAAAGAAATGTTCACAACATTCAAGGTAAGACATTTGAGGACCTCTACCACCCACATACTGACTGTCTACTTTAGCTGCACTTTGAAACAGATGCCATATAAAATGACAAAAATGGTAAACACTGGGATCAACTGAAATCATTGGCTGCCATATGTCTTGTTCTCCATCCAAGATGTTCCACTAGTTTATCCTCCTTTGAGCTGCTGCATGGAAGGAGACCATGTAAAATTCTGAGTATTCCTGAGGAGGCTTGGGAGCCACAACCCCTACCCCGACACACACACACACTCCATCATTGAATATGTGAAACAGTTGCAGTCTGGCCCTGGGAACACATGTAGCAGGCACACCTGGATAACAAAGGTTGGAGAATTCAAACCTGGAGACAAGGTAATGGTACTGGTTCCCACAAATGAGTTTAAAATCCTAGCTAAGCAGCACGACCCATATGAAGGGGGCAAGCAGTTTTAACAACTGGGCTTAAGGAAGCGCTAGTGGAAAAGTGCTAGAATTACCACATGAACCAAATAGGCTTGTGTGGGAATGACCATATTGGATCACAGCTTGGATCGTGGACCTGGACACCATTCCTCAGAGTTACAGAGAGTTCAGTCTCACTCCCTCGCTTCTGTTTTCCTCTGCCTGAACCCTAACAAAGACTAAGGCTATGACCATGGAAGAACCTTCTGTCACTCCCCTTTCCCAGCACATGTAATAAAATTGACTTTTTGTTGAACTTGAACTTTGTGTTGGCTCTCTCGTTGCATCTGCTTTGCTGAACTCACCTCTTGCAGTTACAGGCATCCCACAATATATGTAAGGACCCTAAGGAATGCTACTCTGTAAACAGCAGTAGTGGTAAGAGCTGATATTCATCCAAGTATCTGCAGTGATGGATGAAAAAAATCAGTGATTCTATCAGGGTTCCTACCGAGGTCAGGAAAGCCTGGAAAAGTATGTAAAATGATTTTGAGGAATTGTACAGGAATTGTACACATTGCCCAGCCACTGTGAACATGCAGGGTATTGAAAACTGACCAAAATCCTCCAGTTACGAAGTTAAAGCCTTAAAAAGTATCGAATTTTGAAATGGGGAAAATGTATATGAACACTGTTCTATTCTCCATCTCTCTCTTCCCATCCAGGCTACCAGAGACAGCTGACCTACAAGCGGCAGGATGGATCCTACAGTGCTTTTGGAGAGAGGGATTCCTCTGGCAGTATGTGGTAAGTCTGACAACAAGTTACCACATATCGTTCTATACATTTCTCAGCAGGCACACACACTTAAATTACATTTCCATGTCATTCATAAGGTTTTATTGACTGTAATTTGGGATGTGGTATTTGGTCTGAAAGGTCCAAGGGATGTGTGTTACTGTGAAAGTCACTGAATGAATTTATGATGGCATATCCACCACAGTACGTTATGTCTTTAACAATGTAGCTGTAAGTTGACACAACTACCAGCCAAGCTATACTGAGCTGTAGCCACATTCTTCAGCTTGAATTGGGAAGTAGCTTGCTAGCCAAAGCAAAGAAGCACCACAGTACATTGTGCTCAAATTAATACATTCCTGTTGGTGAGTTTAAATCAGTTTTTTCCTCTGTGAGTGTTTAGTTCATGTTTACACTCCCTGGAGGCAGGCAGGCAGCCAGAACCATCTCATAATGTTTAGAAAACTGAATTGGTGTGGAGCTCCAGTGTTCCCGTGCCCACACATTCAGGTCCGATCACAATGTGCATACCTCTGGTTGATTTATTAGCTGAGGTGGGTATTATGATATTTAATAGAGCTGATACTGTGAAACAACAGGTTACATAAACCACAGAATCATAAACAAACTACATAATTGGATCCCTGAGGTAGGCTAGGCTCCGATGATTTATTTGCAGTTAAAGAGAGTTCATATTCATGGTATTGAGTGGGCCCCATGCTGCTTTGGCCCCACGGACCAGCTCTTAATGCTACCATTGGATATGGTGTTTTAAGGAGTCTGGAGCCACTTTCTTCATCAAATGGCTCCCTACCTTTTTTGACATGGCCTCGAAAAGTAGAAGTGGGACATGCCTCTTCTAAATGGTTGGACTCACTGCCTGTGTGTAATTGGTAACATTAAACTGCCCCATGGAAACCTTGAGCTCTTCCCCGGATGGCTGTGAGAGGATAAGAGGATGTAACAAGCAGTGGTTTGGAGTTTTTCTTGAAGCCCAGGGCAACAAGTGTGGGTTGTGGGTACAACACAGATGGTGAACCTTCAGTAAACCTGCATCAAACACTTTATGAATCCATCAGCAATGTGTTTATACGTCCAAAACAAACCTAGCTTTTGTTTCGGTTCCAGAGTTCACTAGTAGAGCAGTGCATTTATTGCAAGCTTAAAAGCACCCTTAATGCAGTGTTAATGTATTCCAGCTTGTAAAAATGTATCTGAGCGGAAATTGTCAGGGTCTAATGAAAAGATTGAACATAATGACATGGGCAGGGAGTCATGTTTTGGTGTGCAGTGCCGGCTCTCTGATGCCAAGGCCTGGAACACTGCACTGCCGCTGTTTCCAGAGAAGGCTGAGAGTTGAGTAATGCACCGACTTACTGTATTTCAGAAGCAAGGACACGCTGTGTGTGTGCGTGTGCGTGTGCGTGCGTGTGCGTGCGTGTGCGTGTGCGTGCGTGTGCGTGTGTGTGTGTGTGTGTGTGTGTGTGTGTGTGTGTGTCTTTTTAACCCCCTATTTTATTTATGTAGCTTCTATTCTTGGGGTGAATGTTGTTGGGGAGGAGCAAACACATGCCCACACACTACTACTACTACCAAAGTCTAGTACCATTCTCTTGTGAGCAGCTATCAGGAGTTAATTTGTAATTTGGGTTTGTTGTCTGGCTGGTATGGGTTGATCTAAACCGGGTGTGGCAGCCCACGTCCCGGCAGACCTGCCGGTATTATTAAAGCTCTTTGGCCGTGTCTGGATCCAATGAGAGCCACATACTGCTGTAATCTGTGGTCCACCCCCACACCCCCCACCCCCATCCTCCATCCTCACTGCGTTCCTCACCCCGCTCTCCCGTGCCCCCCACCAACCCAAACCCCTATACCCTACTTCCTTATACACCAGCCTGAGGTGAGTGAATAAACCAACCTGGCAGTGTCTGACCAAGGGCTCCAATCTCTGGACTAGCCTACTTATAAAGCAATGAAGGAAGGCTGCAATTGTCCAAACGCAGTGTCACATTACCTATAACACTCACGGCAAGAGAAAGCCGAGACTTGGTCTCAGCAAAACGGAACACCGTTTTTATCAGAATTGTCAAAAGTCTCACCCTCTTTATATAATGTCCTCTCCAAGCGGGGCAGAACATTTTTTCATTTTCTCTGACAGCCTCGGTCCTTGGCTGGACATGTTGAGGCTGGCATGGCATTTCTGTCTACCAAAGATTGATCTGACAGTGTTAGTAGGGATAGGGGGATGGGGGGGCAGTTTGAATACCAGAGATTAAAAGAGCTGCTGTATTAAACTCTCTATTTCCATTTCGGTGCCAAATTGGCACGCCGAAGTTTGATTATTGTTGGAATTCTGTTTTATCTAAGGCTTGAATACAGGACCTGTGATATCATTAGCTAGTGGCTTGTTTGTAAAAACAAACGCCTCTATGCGCCTCATAACCAGGATTTGATTTCTATGCTCTCTTTTTATTTTAAGTAATATGACTCGCTTCCTATCACAAACACGACAAGTTCATGGCATTTTGTCACAATAATGCATACTCTTTCATCCACAACCAGCCAGCCACACTGATACTTAGAAATAGAAAATATCTTCCATGTGATGGTAGAACTTATCAGCCACAACCAAACATTCAGTAACATTTGGCTGCTGGCGTGATTTAATTTCCCACTGTGGTTTTACAATAGCAGCAGTTGCACCTAATCCGTCATCTCAAGTTTCAGTAGCCCCAAGGCAGGCAGTTAGTAAACCCCCTGTTGGTGATGTGTTGTAGGAATCCAATTTAATATTAGTTTTTGCGATTGACCTCTGGGTGCTTTCCAAAACAACACATCAGCAGCTTCTCCACAGTAGAGAGCATAAACACTGAACCAGGAGTTCAAGCTGGTCAATCTAGGCTTTAACCTATTCAACTGGAACATGCATTGTCTTCAAAAGTGACTTCACATCTATCTTTTGGAGTCTGGAGTTGGAAGAGGTAGCTTGGTGAGGGGATTTGACAGTGGAGAGTTGGGAGGGAAGAAAAAGGAAAGAGGAGTGCAGAGAATTGGGAGAGGCAATGGAGTGGGTGACTCCAGTGGTGGAAGTGGGACCGTCTCTGTTTCCTTGCCCACTAAATCATATTTACGCTTCCCAGCATCTCTCCCAGGGGCCTGGCAGTTAAAGCCAGTGACATGATATTACTTAACATTATAAAAATTCCTGCAGGCTTGTGGCTCCATCCCTAGTTTTGTCTCTGGGGAGGAATAACATCTAGGTTCCAGCGAGGGAAGATTTAATGTTTTGCTTCATGAGAGCAGGGTTCTTTTTTTTTTTTTTTCCCTACTCATCTCCCTCGGTGCTCTTTCTTGGCTCGCCCCCTCACTTACGAGCTGTGTTTGAGAAAATAGAGCACAACCTCTGTTTATTTCTCCGTTTTCTTCTTGTTTTTCTTTCTTTTTTTGGTAAGCAGCTTGCCTCATCCTCTGGCCGTTGTGGGCAGGGGCTCTGTAAAGGAATGTCTTGCTTTCATTGAGGAGTCGCTGGCTGAAGGCTGCAGCTTTCGCCCACCACTGGGAGGCCTGTTGTTTATGGATGAGTGTGTGTTTATTAGCTCAGCCATGTCCCCCAGGGCTGCCCTTGGCCTTTCTGCGTGGTTCCCTTGCTGCTCCTCCACTGAATTTACGGCTCATAAACTTTCACTCACACTCTCAGGCCAGGCGGATTCACAGCGTTCGCCCCTGGGATCGATGTTTGTATAAGTTGCGGAATGCTTTCGGGGAATATACAGAAACATACTTGATTTGGCTTTGTGAAATTCCACATTCTGAAGACCGCAGCTGCCGCATCCTGTAGCTGTGATCAAACCCTGCCGCAGCCCTCCGCTCCACTCCACACTTCCCTTCTTTTTTTCCACTTCATTAGATCCCTCCATTCATGCCGCGGCTCTCTGACAAAATATCCCTCCATCCACACTCTTCTCTATCAGTACCCCCACCTCCCCTCTGTTGAAAGAGTGTGATGGGTTGGGAAGTTTTCACTCCGCCGAAAAAGTGACTGACTCATGTGAAGTTGGATAGTTAAGTATTTTTCGGGATTTGTCAGCACACGTTTGAAAGGATCTTTGATGTCTCTCCTCTCCCTTTTCTCCCTCTGCCCTGCTATTTCCTTCCTGTTTCCTTCCCTCCCCCTCTCTCTTTTTTTTTCTGTCTCACCTCTCCACCCCTCTCGTCTCTCTCACCCACTTCCAGGTTGACAGCGTTTGTGCTGAAATCCTTTGCACAGTCTCGGGGCTTCATCTTCATTGACCCCGAGGAGCTCCGTGCAGCGAAGTCTTGGCTCATCAGACATCAGCGAGACGAGGGCTCCTTCCCCGCCATGGGGCGCATCCTCAATAAAGACCTGCAGGTAGGCCTGAGTCTGGGTGGGTGTTTGGTGGTGGTCAGTCTAAGGGTTTCTCTCTGAGTTGCACAGGAACACATGTAAACGCTGCAATCCCTTATTGAGTCCACTAAATACACTTGAAAGGGAGATGAAGATGAAGAGGAGGAAGTGGTTAAAGTGAAAGTTTTTAGGGTTTGATATGATTACTATTGCAGGATTGCAGAAGGGGGTGCAACTCAGTATTAGGGTGGCGTTTCTAATATTTTGTACACATGATATATTATTCTATGTATCTGAAATCTATATTCCTCTATGTATGTGCTTTCAGTGTGTGTGTGTGTGTGTGTTATATGAAATCTAATGCCTGCTTTTGTACAGGGAGGGATTCATGGGAAGATCTCACTTACAGCTTATGTGGTAGCAGCTCTCCTGGAGACAGGGATAACCACAGAGGTAAGCAGTCCACCAAAACATACCACAGCAGTCAGTCCCTCTCCATCACCATAGAAACACAGTTCTGAGCACTAAGCCGGTCAAATAGTCCCATTTATCCTGACTTCCACAAGCCCACCAAAAGACATCACCACTTATCAGGTACACTCTGAAGTCTGAATGTTGCACTTTTCCTAATCTGTGCTTAAACTGGGTAAAGTTGTGTGAAAAGCATGCAGGGAAATTGGGGCTGGAACTATTGCTCAGGCTGTGTCCGTCCGTCCAGGACACCAACGGTCTGATGAAACAAAATGCTGACACTTTCAGGTATTAAATCCCTTTATTTATATAAATGACACTGCTTGGCCTAATGGGGGCACTATAATTGAAGGTCAAAAGTTTAACTCAAATGTGATATCTGAGACATCACTCAGATATCACACAGCAAAATGTCACTTTGAAACTTTTAAAAAGCCTCACTACACCACCGCTCTGATTTTGATGAAACTTGGAGGCATGATGCATCTTCTTACCGATTGGCCCAAGGGGTGCCAGCATCATTTGTGCGGGACGACGTGTTTCACTTGTTTCAATGGGAGAATGGCAGTGTGTATCTTAGTGCAGAAGGAGTCTTTTTATCCTTAAGAGAAACCTGCACGGTGCTTCCTCATCCTGCAGCCCATACTACCAGCCTACTGTGGGTCGTGTGTGGACGAGATCGCTGCATTCCTGATAGTTGTGAAGATGGATGTGCTGGCAGTCAGCCCACTCAGATTTGTTATGCCGCAGCGCTGCTAATCTAATATCTAATCACTTTTTGGACTACATCAAAAGATTTATGAGGCCAACATGCAGAGACAATGAAGTCCCGTGAAAGGTACACCTTGGTTGCATTCCTCCCTCTCGCTCATTCTATTTGTTCTTGCCTCCACTTTTTTCTCTGTCTTTCTCTCTCTCGCTAATAGCCGTGTTCAAGAGTAAAACAACATCAAACAACTCAATCACTAAAGAATGCAATAGACAGTTGTTGCATGTCATCCATCCACTTTCATCTTGTCTTTGTCATTACCTGCAGTACGATCTAATAAAAGCAGGAATCTGGATCTAGATCTTCCTCAGCACGTGTTGCCAACGCCTGCATTATGTTGACTCTTTGTTTAGCATTTCCTCTCCCTGGCTCCTCTCCATCATCTCCGTCCATCTGTCTCTCCGTTTCTTCCGCTATCTGTCCCGAGGGTCTCTCCTGAGAATCTGTCCTCTTACTACTGATAAAAACTGAAACATAAAAGCAGAAACTCCATCCCCCTTCCAATTTCACCTAATTAAAAGATGACTGTGGCAATTATAGTGAGTGGCTGTTGAGCCCTATGATCTGAGGGATGAGGGAGAAGGTCACATCTGGATGAGATGAAAGTCCACCCTCTACTTTTTAATAGCCAAAATGAATGTTTATTCGATAACAACATCAGAGCAGTGGGAAAGTGCTGAGTTGGGACAGGCCAGGCTCTAAAACACTTCATCACATACATTGAGTTCATAACCTTTGTTTAGGACTCGGAAGGACACATCGGGAGAGTCAAAGTAACATGCAGTGGAAGGGAGGAGGGGAGAGTTGCCAACTTCTGGCTGGGTCTGGCTGAGGCCGGTAAAACAAGCTATCGACATGACCAGTATCAGTGTGTGTACCTGTACATGTGTGTTCATCTGCACGTGTGTCTTCTGTGTTGTCTGGTGCAGGAAGAGAAGGTGGCAGTGGCCAAGGCCAAGGATTTCCTGGAGAGTAACACCTACTCTGCCGATGACCCTTACACCACAGCCCTGTCTGCCTACACCCTGGCTCTGCTACGCAGCCCCTACGCCCCGCTGGCGCTGCGGCGCCTCAACCACATGGCCATCACACAAGGTACGGCTCTACCTGGGCTTCAAGGTTCAACTGTGTTTTTTGCAGCAAAGCCTGGGATCGAAGTTACTGCAGTACTCCTCAGCAGCAGGTCTTAACCCAACCACAGGATACTAATCAATCCACTTAGGATTAGGATCATGGGCTACCAGCACCAATTCCTCCTATTCCTCGAGTGAAATTGTATGCAAGTTTTGGCAAATTTGTCTGAGTTCAGGGAAATTGGAGGATGAAAATGCTTCACTTTTTTTTGCAATGTTGCAGAGACATTGCCTACTGAGATATATATGATACAGGGTGCCCACCCTTCTCTCGTTCCCTCTCTATCCCTCTCTCTCTATATGTAGATGGCTTCACCCACTGGAGTCTGACGGGCAGCACGGTGACAGATGAGGACACTTTCATGGGCTTCAGTGACGGCCTCTCTCAGTCAGGTATATACTTACCATATCATTTCATAATGCCTAAAAATTGGAAAGACACTTTGAAATCGATAGAGGAGCTGTAGCTCTGTAGACCCAGTTCACAGTGTTGTCGGTGCACTACTGTTGTAAAGGTGCCAAAGGTGCCAAGGTGCTTTCATGCAATCCTCTTGGTTGTCCGCACATTTCAGAATTAGAACTGGTATCAGAAATAACTTCAATCGCCAAACACAGGAATTTACTTGATGGTGTGATGTTTGGTGTTAAATATAAATCTGTCTAGACCTCAATAGGAAAACTCTTTCAGTCCTTTCATGCCGTCCTCACTGATCACACATCTGATGATGTCCTGCTATTTGTTTTTAAACCCCAAAATAAAAAAACAGAAACTATGTAAAAATCCAAATCATCAATCCCTGCTTGTTCCCAGTGGTGTCAGCGGAGGTGGAGATGACAGCCTATGGTCTGCTGACCTACACCCTGCTGGGGGACGTGGCCTCTGCCCTGCCTGTGGTCAAATGGCTGTCCCAGCAGAGGAATGCCCTGGGGGGTTTCTCCTCCACTCAGGTAGCCAGTTCAGTCCAGTTCAATTCATTCCGGTTCATTTCTCAAGATAATGATATGAAATGGCTCACACAAAAAAACAAGTCGAGTGGTCGAGTTTGTAATCATATTTGTTCCCTTTCATTCTCGGTTGATATCCATGAAAAGAACAATTTCCATTTAATTTATTTGTAAACGACTAGGAAAGAGTGTTTTATTGGTGTTACTGTCGTTTTAATGCTATAGCATGGTATTTCAGTGTTTAACTGACAGCTGTCTTTTGTAAACCTCTGATGTCGCTGACAATAAACCACTACTACTAAGAAAGTTGATTTTAAGTTGATTTTTTTTTAACTCCCATGCCAGGACACGTGCGTGGCTCTGCAGGCTCTGTCAGAGTATGCCATCCTGTCCTACGTAGGAGGGGTCAACCTCACCATCTCACTGGCCTCCACCAATCTCGACTTCCAGGAGACCTTTGAACTGAACAAGGACAACAAGAAACTGCTCCAGAGTGCCAAGGTAATCACATCAATGGAGATCGTCAGCAGTAGGTTTTCTGTAGTAGTAAATACCCATTCTGCAATGTTTTGTGTACAGATGAGGCAAGGTAATTGTTTTGGCATGTTGCTGCCTTTAGTGAACAATGTTTTTCTAGGTTGACGACATTTAGTCAATATTGTCAATACGGGGAGCGATGGTCTCATGATACAGAAACATAATCTGATTGACAGCACTTCAGAATTTCTTCACTTAAGAAAAATCCAAGTACTTTCATGCAATTTAGAAGCATTTCCCTCTTGGTTTCAGTTGACTGAGGCACTGATGAGTAAGTACGTACCGGAGCTACGTTCTGGCATTAAACATTACTCCCTGTGTTTGCAGGCCTGGCTGTGTAGTAGCCAGGACCTCTTCACTCTGCCAAACCAAACCAAACTGAGCTAGACTGGATTTCCCAAAAGCACCCCTTTGTTCCATTGACTTAATAACTGTGCTTTATTGGCCTGTTTGCCCATTCATTACAAACCTGACAGCGTGGACACAAATTACCTTGGCCAGTGCAGCGTGGCTTCAGATCAGCCCCGCTGTGTGTAAAAGGCTTAAGTCAGTCAGTGTAGTTCAGGTGAGAGTGTAATACGTTGCTCTCTGCCAGGCATGTTCCTCCGCTGTGATTAGTGGTGTCATCTTAATTGGGGGCAATTAAGGCCTGCTGGTTAGTAGCCAGGGAACCAGTGGTGGCAGTGCAGCAGCCTACAGCATTCATTCACTTGATAAATGACTCATTCACCTCTCCCTGCCCCCTCTGGCTCTCTTTGTTTCACTGTTTCTCTTTCTACTCTTTCATCTCTCTCTCTCTCTCTCTCTCTCTCTCTCCAGATCCCGAGTATCCCTACAGGCCTTTTCGTCAGCGCTAAAGGGGAAGGCTGCTGTCTCATGCAGGTATTGTAGCAGTACACACACAAGTGCACAAACACACACAGACACGTCGCCCAGAGAGAGAATCTGCCGGCAGGGGAGAGCCAGTTCCGTTCCCATGCCACGACCCCTAATGCCCGAATTCCTCCCTGTAAATTGGAGTGATCTGGTAGAGCTTAGCCAGTTGTTTCGGAAAGGGTTGTTCATTTCTGTTGATTCCCGTGGTCCCCTGGATAGGATGCTGTTTACTTCCTTCCTACTTTGTCACAAAAACAAAAGGTTCTTTCATAAACAACTGCAAGGACTTACCTTGCTCCTCCTGCTCTCTGATCATACTGTCCTGTTAATGCAGGAGCCATGAGCCTCCCTACTCCTCCTCTCCTCATCCATGTTTGTAGCCTTAAACCTAAATAATGCATTTGTGTTTAATAGTGGCACACAAAGGCAACAATAAAAGGTTTGGAAAAACAATTAAATGAAAAAAGCATGTGTAAAAATATTTAGGGGGTATCAACATTTTGGAAATCTTAAGGAAATCTGGTTCTCTGAGATCTGACTTGATTGGACAGAGGGGTAGAGCTGGCTGCAGAGACTGATCTTGTGCTGTAGCAGGGCTGAAGTTAATGCATGGACCTTCTTCCAACAAGTTCAACACACACACATTTCTTTCTTCACTCCTCTCTCCCTACTTTCCCTCTCTTTCCCTCCATCCACTCCCCTCTCTGTGTGTCAACACACCCCCTCAGGCCAGCAGCACCTGGGCCCTAATGATATACAAGAGCGGGACAATCAAAGAGTGTGTGTGTGTGTGTGTGTGTGTGTGTGTGTGTGTGTGTGTGTGTGTGTGTGTGTGTGTGTGCTGTGGACATTGTGAGATGAGTTTCTTCATGTGCTCCAGGATTCCTATTCAAGCATAGCTTTGCAAGGGTCTCAAATCAGTCTGGATGATTCATCCAGAAGGGGTACAGTTCTGGGAACAATAATCTCCCATGAAATTAAAAGGAGCGTCAAAACAGTTACCCCAAGGCTGAAATAGTAGATGGTCTGCTAAATACATGTCTTGTGTCCATGAATATGCTTCATGGTTTATGGTTGACAGTGCTGCCTCACTGTTTTCACTGTCTCTCTAGTCTCATCAAGGCCCAGGGTCCTCATGTCTGCCTTAGAGCACTTCCTTCCTCCTCTTGCCAACTTATACGCACGTCAGACATCAGACACTGAAAAAAAAGACTGTCTCATTTTAACAATTTTGTTTCTTCACGCAAAAAAATATTTCCAAGTCTTCACTTTTATTGTAATTGCTTCCTGACCAGCCGTGCCGAAGAGTCTAAAGAAATGCAGACCTGCTCTAATGACGGACCTTTTAGGATACGAGGAAACTGATCTGATTGATGTCTCACAATATAAGAACCAAAGCAAAGCCTTTAAGTCCTCTGCTTGTTATTGGTCATGGCCTAAAAAGAAAAAGTAAAGTTAGAACCCAAATAAAGGGAGATGTCAGAAAATGTACTCAAGAACCTGACGTGTTTTGTCTTAAGAAGAAGAACTTTGTAACTTTATAACTTTAGATATAGAGCACTGGTCAATTAGAAAATAAGAACATCCTGTTTTTTTAAAAAGTAATGTAAAAGTGTAAAAGACAAGTCACTCCATAGCCTGGTATCCTAAGGCGTGGTCAGCTTTGTTTTGTCTTGTAGATCCAGGGACCATCCTGTCCTGTATACTGCCCTCTGTGTTTCCTTAGATCGATGTGTCCTACAACGTACCGGACCCAGTTGCCAAGCCAGCCTTCCAGCTCAAGGTGGACCTGAAAGAGCCCGTTCAGGAGAGACACCTACAACCTCCCTCCTCCCGACACCCTGCCTCCCGCTCCAGGAGCCGCGCCGACAACCGCTCTGAGCTGAACCGTAAGCGGCGGGCGCCCATCGACGACGACGACCCAGCGGCCCACCAGGACAACATGGACTTCCGCATTTCCTTAGAGGCCTGCACCAGGTATAAAGACCGTTTCTCACACACACACACATGCAGCTCCATAAGAGTCTACCAGCATCTTAACTTTTATTCAGTTCTCCATCAGCCTGCACCCCAATCAGTACTGGCATGCATCCTTTTCTATCTTCTGAAACACAAAGACTAGAGACCGGTTTCGAACCCCAGACAGTCTGGGAACATCTGGGAAGGGAAAATAAAAACTCAGTTGGAATACCGAAGAGACATACATTTATTGCAATCTCTGTTAGACATGCACTGTGACACAACCACCTAATACAGTACCGTAACTCAGAACTAGCAGCCTGTCATTTGGCATTAGCACTGAGTTGTTGCTGATGTTTTGTCTTTGACCAGAGGATGTTTGTGCAGAGTTTTACCTGGTTATCAGACGTACTCTGGCTGAACTGTCTGAATGTCATATGAAAGATGCAGGAAATATCCGTTAAAAACCCGCAATGTAGACTAGCCCTTCACACAGGATGTAAGGAGATATCACTCCGTTAAGGAGCTTTGCATTCTTCAAATTGTCTTCATGTTTATGGTCAGCCTCTCCTCGAATGTCTGTTTACAAATTCAAATCCAACTATTTGCATTCCCGCCCTTGTTTACAAATCCACATATCTGCTATTTCTACCTCCCGACCAACTCTACCACGAACACCCCCGCCCCGACCCTCGCTCTCTCTCTCTAGGTGGCTCCACTCAGGCTCTTCCAACATGGCTGTCTTGGAGGTTCCCATGTTGTCTGGTTTCCGAGCAGATGTCGAAAGTCTGGAGAGGGTACGGAGTCGCAAACACGGACACACACACACAAAAACACACACACATGCAATGGCAAAGATTGAGCACATCAACATGACTATAGATGTGCTCAGTCCAATATGGAGCTATAATGGTCAAATGGACAATGAAACAGAGAAGGCGACAGACAGGGAGACAGATTCGTATCCATCCAAACAGGAAGGGCAGGTAGGTAAGTCAGCAGACAAAAGACAGGTAGATAGACAGACAGACAGATGGGGCCACATCTGGAGGTCATTTGACGAGAAGCAGCGTGACATGGAATTTATCGGGCTCCTGCTGCTTCCCCTACCGACTCCTTTCCAAACCTCGGACCCACGTACATACGACGCACACGCACAGGATGCATCCCTTAACACACATAAACAAACACACACATACTTTAGGTATTGATATGAATCCCCCGGTACAGTGGAGAGGTGTTGAGGTGTAAATATTTGTTGGAGCAGGAAGGAGTAAAGTGTTTACCTGACATTCCCATCATTGTGCTAAAAGTCCTGGAACAGAAAAGCCAAAACATTTCCTCAGCAACGGTGCCGAGGGCTTCACTTCCCTTCAAATGGGGTCAGGCTGTGTGAGTGTGTGTGCGTGCATTTGTGTGTGAAAGCATACATTCCTGTGTGTGTGTGTGTGTTTATGAGTGGGTGTGTCAATGTGTTGTCACAGTCATGGGAATGGTCATTATAGTGAGGGTCCTTTTTTATGGTGGTGTTTAAGTATGATAGGAGAGGGGCCAGGCCAGCCAGCTATGGCCCTGTGGGGTTACAATGTCTCTGGGCCAGGGGCCACTGGGCCTCCCTGGGCCTATAAGACTGCCACCAGGGCTGGGCCCAGCTGGGGGTCACAGTCTACCTCCCCCAGTTAGGTACACACTTAGGAGAAGGCTTATGAAGGCCACATAGAGGAAGGGAGGGAGAGATAGATATGGATGGATGGATGGATGGATGGATGAAGGAATGGATGGATGGATGAAGGAATGGACAGATGGGGGGGGAGAGTGAGGGAGAGAGGATGGGGCCAGATTTAAGGGATGGTGGAGTTCAACTCCTAAGCCACTCATCAGAAGCTTGTCCCTCATTACTGGACAGTTATAGGGCCTTAGTCTGCAGGCCCCCACCTCTATAAAGAACCCCCTCTCTGCCTACCTGGGGAGATGTGAAACACACACACACACACACACACACACACACACACACACACACATACTGCCATGCCAGTAACTCCTGGGTGTGTGTCGGTTGAAGCTGACCTGAGTTGTAGTGACTAACAAGCTCAGTTTACACCCCTGCTAGCCTCCCTGGGTGTTTTACTGCTGCCTGCCTGACTGCCACTTACATTCCTCAATTTATGGCGGCAGGCTTGGCTGCTACAGTCATGTCTCGTTGTTTTCATGGATGCTGCTAGTCCTGAATGATTAGTCCACTGACCTGACTGGGAGCTACCACAGCCAGGCTATCACCCAATATAATAGTTTTGTTAACGACCCAGAACGTACTGTGTGTATAATGTTAGAGCTATGAGAGTTCATTGGCATTTTGTGTGTGTGTGTGTGTGTGTGTGTGTGTGTGTGTGTGTGTGTGTGTGTGTGTGTGTGTGTGTGTGTGTGTGTGTGTGTGTGTGTGTGTGTGTGTGTGTGTGTGTGTGTGTGTGTGTGTGTGTGTCCTGGTGGCGCCAGCTCAGGCTGAGCACTTCATAAACCCCTGCTGTCCGAAGGCTGCCACATTTGACAGAATGAGAATTCCCCCTGTTGGGGGAATTAACACTCCTGGCCTTCATGCACACACAACGTGCAGTAAACAGCTTCCATTTTCATACGCTCTCAGATACACAAGGCCTTATGTATCTGACCCATCTGTACATTAACATTTACAAAATACCAGGAACACACTGGTACTTGAAATATACTGAACAGCTGCTGAAACCAGACCTAGACGTACTTTATGGCAGCATACAGCAGTAACTTACTGAATCAAGTAGTAGTAGAATTTGTTTTGCAGCAGATGATATTACACACACAGATAGTGTTATAGTGTTGTAACGTTGGACAACTACAAACAGATAGAGCTCACGTGTGAATGTGTTTTACCAAGGACATACACACAGACACACAAAAGAATTCCTTGAACTAATTCCAGTGCTAAACCATGTCAAAATCTTGACGTCTTCCCATATGAGAATCCAGTTGAGTGTTTGTATTTCTGTGCACTGAGCCTGGTTGACCTGCGTCTTCCCCAACAGCTGCTGATGGACAAGAGAGTGGGTCTGAAGAGATACGAGCTGGACGGGAGGAAAGTGCTGTTCTACTTTGACGAGGTTAGTTTAACTCAACTTCCTCAGTGTTGTGTCAGTCGGGGCTCAGCATGTGGGTGGGGATGCTGGATGCGGGCGGGATTTTGCAGCAGTGTGTGTGTATGGGGTCGGGGAAGATTTGTGTGTGTATTTGCATGTTGTTTTGGGCAGTTTGGTCATGTATTTTTTGTTACATTTGTTTCTCTGTGTTTGTCACCCTTCCTCAGATCCCAAGTCAGTGTATGACGTGTGTGGCCTTCCAGGCTGTCAGGGAATACATAGTGGGCAAGACGGCGCCTGTTCCGGTCAAGGTCTATGACTACTACGAACCAGGTGTGCCTCTGATGACTATTTTAAACGGCTCTCTTTAAAGACCCTCTAACTCACCATGATTTATGAACTGGCTCTTTTCTGAGGAAATTGGATTTTTGAAAGTTTGTGGCCTAGTTATGGTGAGCATTGTCATTGTTTTGTGTGTGTGTGTGTGTGTGTGTGTGTGTATGTGTGTGTGTGTGTGTGTGTGTGTGTCTGTGCATGTCATGTAGCCTTCGAGGCCACCCGGTTCTACAATGTTAGCGAGAGCAGTCCACTGGCACGGGAGCTGTGTGACGGACCTACTTGCAATGAGGTGGAGAGTTCGACCAATCAGTGGATAGGTGAGATTCACACGCCCCACTTCCATCAATCTCTTTTTGTGTTTTTCCCCAGAGAACCACTTTGTCAGCTTCGCTCCTCTTTCTGGCATTCCTGGGATCAGCAAAATCTATTTTCCTCTGCAGGTTTTGTGCAGGGGAACCAATGTAACAATGTGTTCGGCTGTCTGGAGGAGGAGCAGTTTGAGCGTTGCACCTGCTACAGGGATTGCGGCTACGACGGGGAGCCGGTTTGTGGGTCGGACAGGCAGCTCTACCAGAACCAGTGTCAGTTGGAGGTGTTTGCCTGTCGAAACGGGACGCGCATCGAGCAGGTCCCCCTGTCCCAATGTCCTCAGAGTAAGAGCCCTTTCAGCCCACATCACCTCACATCACATCTGGAGTGTTTGGACTCCTGCCCTACAACTGGCAGGGTCCATATTTCTCTGTAGGCTGGATGTACACTGCAGGACGTAGATGAAATGTATCTGCTGCACCACACTGATTTCACTTTGGTTTGAAAACGCTATGTTGGAACTTTTCTTTCATCGGCAATCACACCTTAATTTTTTCGCCTGGTTGTTAGTGAAGAAGGCTTGCAGTGTGCGTCCACTCTTATGAAATATAGCAGAGTAGATCAAGAGCAGGGAGAGTCTGGCAAGAAGCTTCAATTCAGCCAAAATCTACTGTATGCAGTTCATTTTATGCAGTGGCTTGGCTGTAACTCAAAGACACTCACAGCATTGCCCAAGATTTAGGTGAGATGAAGGTGTGTGTGTGCGCGCCCGTGTGTGTGTGCGTGTGTGTGTGTGTGTTCATCTGTGTGTGCCATGATCTGAGCTGTGGAAACAGCTGTTCAGGTGTTGTGCTGATTACTGGATGAGTTTTGTGAGACGAGCCGCCCCCCACCCCCCCCCTCCCTCTCTCTCTCTGCCCTGCTCTGCTCCGCTATATTACAGGGCACTCCAAATGACAGAGTGCTTTTGTCCAGCCCTTTGAAAACCTTGTCACATTCCTTTCCGACGCACAGCCCAACAACAAAGGAGCCTTCATGTTGCGGAGCAGATTGGGAAAAGGCACAGACAAAACTTTGGTGGGAAAAGATCTCAGTTTGTGCCAAGTGGTTCATGCTGTAGATTATCAAAAGGACCATATCTTTGTTTAGACCTCCCTGACCTTGTTTGTTTGTGTATGGTTGTGGGGGAATGCGTGCCCACATTTCCCGTATGGAAAGGAAAAAGATAGGATTGGCTCCTCCGGCCAGATTTTGACCCCTGCTATATTTGGAAAGATTGAAACTCTCATTTAAAATACTGTCAAAAAGTATTTTAGTCAAAGGTGACAAAATGTTATTTTATCTTATAATTTTGTTTCTTTTTTTCTGAGTGTGCATTATTGTTTTGCCCAGAAATGTTGTCATTGGCGTGGAGAATGCTTCTGACACAGAATTTAAATGAACACTAAAACTGTTGAATCCAATACATGTGAATAACGTGTGTGTGTGTGTGTGTGTGTGTGTGTGTGTGTGTGTGTGTGTGTGTGTGTGTGTGTGTGTGTGTGTGTGTGTGTGTGTGTGTGTGTGTGTGTGTGTGTGTGTGTGTGTGTGTGTATTTCCAGTGGAGACCACAGTGGAGGACAGGCAGCCAGTGGCAGGTCAGGAGGCTGAGCAGGCTTCAGTGCCTGTACACACAGGTAACTCAGTCTACCATCTACTATACCTGCCACTACATATACACTTCCCTAACATGGCCACACACACACACACACACACACACACACTCCAACTCCCTTTCTTCTCCACCTCTCAAACCCCTTCTACAGCACCCTACAGCATCTCATCTTCTTTGAGTCTCTGGGTACGAGTGTCAGCTAAATGCCTCAAAACTAAATTAATAGAGCGGAGACATCAGGCATGTCTGTCTGATGCTGACATGTGCAGACATGTACGGAAGGACCATAGGATCATATGGATATAACGCTGTGTACACGTGTGTTGTAGCTGTGGGCGCTCACCAGGGCAAATCCGGAGGGAGAGAGGGAAAGAAAGAAAGAAAGAAAGAAAGAGAGAGCGAGAGGGATGGAAGTGGGTGGAGGGAGAAAGTGAGAGAAGGAGAGAGAGAAGAATTGGGAGAGAAAGAAGAAAGAGAGCGTTAGAGAGAGAGAGAGAGGAACGAGAAAGATGCAGACATAGAAAGGAGGAAGTGGAAAGCAGAGAGGTAGGTGGGGTGGGTGGCAGAACATTCCCCGCCACCACATCATGTCTACAAGCAGAGAGATAAATAGGAGGATAGGTTTCACACTTGATTGTTGCTCTGCCATGAGCTCTGATCGGATGCCACTTGCAGAGAGCTAGCCAGAGAATTCCAGATAGGATGTTTGTCTGTGTGTAGAGGGAGGATGTAGCTGTGTTAGATTTGGCACCGGAAAGGCAGACATAGAAAGGCACTGCAGTCATACAGGAGTTATACAAGAGTGTGTGTGTACATGCTTGTGTGTGTTCATGCGTCAGCTATTGCTAACATATGTATTAATGTCTGCAGTTGTGTTTGTGTGCAAATGCATGCTCATTTTTGCACACATCAGCTATTGCCAACGTAGGCAACGTGTGTCTGTTTTTGTGCTGTGCATGTGCCTGTTATTGCGTATGTTTGTGAATGTCTCCATTTGTGTGTGTGTGTGTGTGTGTGAGATGTGGCACGGCCTGCGCTGACTTGTTTCCAGCCTGCAGCTCCAGGTAGCTGCAACACACAAACACACAAAGCTGCTCTGTCTTTTCAGCACAAAAGCTGAGGCTTCACGCTCGCCACAGGAATGCTATTACGCGCACAAACACACACATGCACGCACACACACACATGCACACACAACATTTTGTATGCGCCCACACACAGGCGTGCACATGATAGATAACACTAGGGTGATTAGGCTGAATAAGTACTGTAAAAACACTGTCATTGTAAACCATTATGATCTTGACGACATGCCCGCTAAGTGCATTGGGAGTGTAATAAGTGAGAGCATACTGTGCCAAGGAACTGACAGTTTTCACTGAATCAGTAGAGGAAGCTGTGGCTTTGGAATTAGCTTCCCTGTGCAGACTTGTCTCTCCTATTAGTGAACTTGTACCAGAGGACTTATAATGGATGCACACACTTGCAGGCTTCATTTCAGCTGCCACTCTCAGTCTGAAGTTTTCACCATTTGTATGATCTTTTCATTTCTGCTTTTATGAATCAAAAGTTTCCAAAATCTCTTTGGTTTTTCCATTTAGACTACAAAGAAAAAGATCCAATGCATGTCACAAACATTGAAAAAATAATCAATCTGAACAACCAGATTGTAGATGGCAATGTGAACTAGGCCTCAGAGTAGGTGCTCGTGTAAAATGAACATTTAAGAACGCTATACACTGATCTGAGAAGATTGACTCTGAAGTAGCCTCTTGTACATGGAACAGTACAGCATTTTAAGCATGGAGTGACCCCTACTGGCCGTTAGAGGGTACAATCACTCTCATGCATGGGTCAAACTTTATATTTAAAATGATCTTTGAAGAGCTTGAGGTGTACTGGATGTAACTCTCCATGTTATCAAACACTATTTGAAACACATTCAGTGGCTACTTTTCCCAGGCCTGATTTCCATTATGCTTCAAATGATCTGACTCTCATTTGGTTTATTGGCTCTCTACTCTTCACCCAATCCCTGCAGGTGAAGAGGAGCAGGGCTCCATGGCGGAGGTGTCCTACTACTCTTATGAGTATGACCCAGATTCTGAGCCCTTCCTTGCCGACGCAGAGGGAGTGGACCATTTTGACCTTCCTGAAGGGGGGGAGGGGGCAGAACATAAGGTGCTGCCACCAGCAGATACCCAGCTACCCACACTGGATACAAAAAACACCCCTGAGCGATGGTACGATCCCATCTATCACTTTTTCTTAAACTTCGGGTTTGTGAGTTACAGGCATGTTTCTGGTTTGTCTCCACATGAAAAGAGGTATGTTTTCACAAGGCTGGGCCACATGGAGACTAGAACCACCAGGGTGAAAATGTGTAAGGATCTCTGCCTTAATTTACCTGGGGGGCATGAGGGGCTGATAATCCTGTTAAAAAATCCTATTTGTCTGCTCTTTCAGACTCTAGTGCAGTCTGTGAGTAGTGAAATTGAGAGAAATGAATTCAGAGTTTACCTTCTGTCCTGCCAAAAGTGTTGTGGGTACAGAAGCACACTGTTTATCGTTTAAGTCCAATCATGGGTAGAATTTCTGTTGATATGAAATCACGATATGATGTGACACATATAAAGTAGGACCTGCCGTTGTAGTGCAGTGTAACAATATAGGTCACTGTTGAAAAGCAGAACTCTTGATTACAGGCTCATGTTGTGCACTGAAAGAAGACTATGTTTCCAAAAATCTTAACTTTTAACAGTCTGAGATTGTCCTTTAACCAAAGTTTGTCTTGTTCTCCTGTCATCCACAGAAACGCTCCCTGACTGAAGCCATGCCCACCTCCAAATTGTACATTATTTGTGAATATGTTAGAGTGAGTGGAGAGAGCAGAGACTCGGGACTTGCCCAGGAAGAGATAGTGGGCTCTGGAGTGTGTGTGTGTGTGTGTGTGTTCATGTGTGTGTGTTCGTGTGTGTGTGTTGTGTGTGTGTGTGTGTGTGTCGCGTGCGTGCGTGTGTGTGTGCGTGTGTGTCTGTGTGGTTGGGTGTGAGTGTGTTAATAAGCTAGTGTCCTCCAGGCTTCTTTCTGTCACATTTCCAGTCTCCTAGTCTCCAATAGACACCATAGCGTCTTTGTTATTCACTGTACTGCCTTTGTAATCACTAGATGAAATAATCAAGTATTTATGTTTGTAATTACACCTGAGTTTAAGCAAAATGTTTTGTTATATTTTCTATCTGTGGTATTTATTTGTAGCTAGAGCTCATGTTTTTTTATTTGCCATTTTCTTTGTCATTGCCTGCCCATATTGTCTAGTTTTTTCCCTGTTACATAGTGATGAAAGATGAAAAAAAAAAGATGAAAGTGTTGTGAAAACTATTTTTCCTTCAAAGCAAGCTTTAACCCAATTATTAAGATATTTGATGAAATTCCTGTACTTGTATCCTGCTGGAAAAAGGACATATGCTAACCATATGCTCTACAGAAATATAAGCTCATATGTATTTCAAACTATTGTACCAAGTTACCAACATCTACTCTCAAGTTACATTTTGGTTATATCTTTCACCTTACTTCAGACAGGGATTTGATTGTACAGTTCATAAGCTATTTTGTTTTTATTTGTTAAATTTTGATTCGTGAAGCAACAGACGTAAAATCAAGAATGAAGTTTGGAATTACTGTAAATGTACCAAATTGAATGCATTGTAGCCCCTATCCATATAATACAGTGCTTTTGAAACAAATGAGAATAAAGTTTGTATACAATCCAGGTTTTGGTATTATTGCTTCTACACATTCATGTTAAGGCTTGGTCTCTTATTTTTATTAGGGGGACAAAACATGCTCATGTGGGAAATCAGTCATATTGCCTGGGTTTGAATTGTGACTCACTTGTTTCTTCACTGTTTTCTCCCTTTGTTCATTATATATCTGGGAGGGGAAAACTGCTGACTTTCCCCAGGTTGCTGTATAGAGCCTCCATTCCAGTTGCAGAGCAGTACATGTATATGCTAGGAGAGAGGAGTGCAGTAGTTTATGGAAGCTGTGTTGCTCCATTTCCTTTGAAAGGCTGGTTAAGTCTGGAGATCATTTCCTGTCAGCAGTGAACTGCATTACAGCCCTGCTGCTTCAGAAGGCCTTCTGCTTTGATAGCTCTGACTCTCTGACCCCTGGTGTGGTCCTGCATGTGACAGAGAGAGAGAGTGAGTGTGTGTGTGTGTGTGTCTGTGTGTCTGTGTGTCTGTGTGTGTGTCTGTGCGTGCTACTAACAACAGATTCAAGTTACAGCAGCAGCCAGGAGAGAGTTAGAGCCTGTTAATGTTTAATGTTTGTTTTCTGCTCCTGCCACTTGTCAACTCTCTCGGTTACTGTGTCCTCTGGCAAGTGGCAGAACGGGCCTTTAAAAAAAATAGCTCCAAGCTGCCAGCTCGAAACCACAGATCATCAATGGGATCGGTTGAGGAGTTCAAAGTGACTGTAGCTGCATATGGGGAGGCAGTTTGCCCTTGAGGTTAGAGATGAGAAACCAGAAGGTTGCTAGTTTAATTTCCAGTAGTGGTCTATTCCAACTGTAAGCTGGCAATGTATGACCACATCAATGGGGACTGCCAAATGAAGGGACTCAACCTCTAACTGCTCCGGATGTGCTGCACTGCATCTGACCCTGTATCTGCATCTGTGTTTGGAGCTATTGCTGCGCTCAAGCGTTGTTGCAATGACGTCATTTCCACCTTCCCACTGGAAAAAAAACGTTCACGTAACTACAAGTAGGTGAATTGGGATGTTTTTATAGACCCTTCCGAACAAAATGTCAACAAACATGGAGGAAACCAAGAAAGTTTTTTTCTTTAAGGATTAGAAAACAATGCTGGTTGATAGTAATGTATCTTGATGAAATGATGAAAAGCAACATCACAAACATAATCCTGCAAATGTACTCTCACTAGTTTATAATTTGAGGTGGACATTACACCCAAACCTACACAGAGACTTTACCCTCACTCTAAACTCTGAAGCAGTGACAGTGCAGCTCACCCATCCAGTTTGAATGGAGGACGTTTGTGTTCCTGTAGGGACAATAAACCCATCAGCCAGCAGTGCAGGGGACCTGGCTGCTGGAGCAGACTATCCAGGGCAGTCTCCGTGGTAACTGCATGCATGGCTGAAGAGTGATACTGCGTCTCCACACTGCGATGAGCAGAAAGAGTGAAAAGAGAAAGGAGGGAGAGGGGGATCTTGGTTTCATGGATTGCTGTGGGGAGCTAGCATTACATGAGAGTGAATCGGAGTGATGACATTGTTTCTAGGCACCAGCTGAGTGCACCTGTACGCTACCACCTCTCTGGAAGAAGGGCTATTTATCTGGCTGCGCCAACACGGGTGGAGCAGTTGGACAAAGAGACTAAACAGACAGACAGATAAACCAAACATGATCTTTTAAGTGCCTGCAGAATAGAATATGCTCTGTTGCTGACACTTTGGTATGTATTTTAGGTTCTCAGGTCTCTTGATTGTTTCAGAAGAAATGAGGGATTGATTCTGCATCGTCCAGGTTCTGGGTTTCAGTGTCAGCCAGGGCAGGGGTGATGCTGGATCTTGGAGGTATGCTGTAAATGTAGGGACCTATTGTGTTAAAGAATGACCATCCAGTAGGACATGAATTAAAGAGTGAGGAGGACCATATGATCACTATGCTCCTCTAAAGCCTCTTTCATTCCCCAGGCATGCAGCCACCCTCGATGCTGGCTTAGAAGAAACCATATCTATGCAATAAGGTGCAAACAACACAATATTGCTTTTTAAGATGTTTTTTTTCATGATTTCATAATTGTCATAATCATTATTTCTTTAGTACTTGCGATCGTGGTTTACACACTTTGTGCCGTGCAAATATTTCTCAGTGTGGTCTTGTTGAATGTTTCTGTAGTACTGTGCTACTGAGGAATTCCTGAAGAATCATTCACCACCTTCGCCATGAGTGAAGTGGAGAAAAAACGTCCTATAATTGCAGGCAGAGAAAAAGGTGAGTCCATCAATGGAGGGTGAATTCTTACAAAATGGTACTATTACTGATTACCTGTGTGAGTCCATGTTTGGGTAAGTTTGTAAGGAGGAAAACAAAGTTGTGGGCTAAATTGCAGTGAATTCTTTACTTATTCTTTGCAATCTCTTGTAGTCATTGACTGTATTTCATCATTTCAGAGGGGGAACACTGACCTGAGCAGGGTAGAAGATGTTTCAGTGTGCAGACTTGCCAGGACTCGCTCTCTTCTGTGTTAAAAAATGTTCCCGGTAGCTCTCCTTGTGCACATGCCTCTGAATACTTGTACACTGATGTAATGCTTTTCCCCAGGTTGCATCTTGGTGGCGTGTACTGCCTGCAGCACTGTCCTCCTCTCTAGCTGGGGAACGTCAGCTGCTTGTCTGACCCAGCAGGTGTGATATGCACCGATCAGATGCAAATCAGGCATTTAGGCTCATAGCTCCAGGCTTATTGGCTGCTAATTACCAGGTGTCTCACAGAGCAGAACGCTGATGGAAGTCTAGGATCAGTTTTGCCTTTCGAATTATAGCGAATGAGATGGTCAAATGAGGCCATTATATAGACATGAGAGATTTATTGCTCATCGTTTGACCCTTTTTAAAAATATATAAGGCTGTTACGGATACTGATGCTGCTGTACACGGTCACTCGGGTACAAGCAACTCAAAGTGTTGCGGCAAATTTCCAGACTTTTGCTACATTTCCTTGTGATTTCTCTACGTTGCCATAACATTTAACCTTTCCATTCCACACAGACCTGCATAGGAACCCTGACTACTTCATCTTAGAAAAACTACAGAGGCCTTGGTTTAAATAAAAGCTATTGCCATTTTCAATCTCCCATATTGCACATCTGTCTCATTTATGCACTGTAAATGTGATGTATGATGACGTATATGTGTATAGCTCTTAAATCTGTCTGACATTTCCATGTGTCTCAAGGGCCTGGACCTGGGCGCTATGCACTCCCTCCCACGATTGGATTCATTGGCCATGACTTCACCAAGCCAACTAGCCCTGCCTATTCTTTCCATGGCAGGATGAGCAACAACAGTGAGCCCCTCTTTCTCTCTTTTATCTGTGATTATCTATTACATAGGAAATGTTTTTGTTTTTCTTTCTGTAACTAAATGTGTTGCTGCTGTCTTGAACAGGGCATCCTTGTAAAAGAGACATTTGATCAATGGGACAAATCTGGAAACATTATGGTTAAATAAAAATGTATATAATAGGTAAAAAACAAAAATGATGTCACGTTAAACACTACACAGCGTTACATCATTTAGATGATTACATTGATAGATCTTTACATCATTTCAAAACCATTTCATCTTCTCATATATGACAAGGTCCCTAGTTAATAAATCATTCAGTGGTAAATACTAGATATAAAAGTGATGTCATGTCAAATTACAGCCTATGGAGGGAGACAGCACCTCATGAACAGTAGTTTCTCAGTACTTCTTATTCATGATATTGTTTGAATATATCCAGCCTATTTTACGACTATTACATAGGCATGCCAAATTGCTAGAGGAGAAATTATAGTTAATGTGCTCAATAGTGATGATTAAATGTGGTTTATTTGTCATGTAGTGTACTGTGTTGACTCCAGTCCTGGGCCTCAGTACCATATTGATGCAAAAATCACTCGCTTTGGAAGGGATGGCAAACCTGCATACTCAATGCTGGGCAGAATGAAAGCAGCAAGTAAGTTCCCATTCATAACAGGTAAAAAAATGTATTATTTTTAAATATTTTTATTCAACGCGATAAATCTTAACCTGCAAATGTACACCAGTTTGCATATTTTTAACACTTCAGATTTACCGTTATATATTGTATTGCTGATTGGCCTGTT
Source organism: Hoplostethus atlanticus (assembly GCA_034670405.1). NCBI lineage: Eukaryota > Metazoa > Chordata > Actinopteri > Trachichthyiformes > Trachichthyidae > Hoplostethus > Hoplostethus atlanticus. The sequence continues at coordinate 383,889 of JAXDDX010000134.1, read as the reverse complement.
AACACTCTGGGCCCTTGTACAACATTTGTTTCTGACACCTCTTGTACTCCAGTGTCAGCTGCTGCAACTGAAAATACGAACCCCCATGCAGGCCCTAAATGGACAGTTACTCTACCATATGGTTGTTGTTGGTTAATGCATGGCAATAATTCAACTGTTTTCTGCTCACTAGAGGAGATATTCCAAATGCCTGGACCAGGTGCATACAGCCCTGAGAACGCGCCACCATGCAACCTCCGGTGCAGACCGCCCTCCTACACAATGGGCTCTCGTACACGCTACCGTACTGTTGACTCAGTACCTGCACCTAACAAGTACTCTCTGCCTTCACTCATGGGCCCATATGTCCCAAACAAGCCAGCCAGCGCAAGTTATACAATGTCAGGCCTTTACAAGACAGGGGGACCATCTGAGGACTTGTCCAAGACACCAGGGCCTTGCAGGTACAACAGGACAGACCCAAGTGTTTATTTGCCCCGACAACCAGCGTTCTCCATGCTGGGGCGTCACAGCTTACCCAGAGATGACACTAAGAAACCTGGCCCGGGAACTCATAACCCAGAGAAGGTGACAGTCAACAAGCCCCGGGCCCCAGCCTACTCTCTGGGAATCAGACACTCAGAGTTTGTCACTCCACTAGTTGCCAGTGTAGCTGACTGAACTTGGTTTACAACATTAGTCACCATTTTGGTGTAGCCCATCATGAAGGTAGACTAGAAAATGACTGAACAAAATGTTGTAATTGTATAGAAAAATATCAATGAGCACACATATGTAAAGCAATACATTTATTTTGTTCTGTCCAGCAACAAAGGACAAAAACATCAACAAAAACGTGACTCATTGTCGAAAATGTGTAATATCTAGCAATAATATATGTACATTAAAGTAACCAATAAAAAAAATAAACATTCAAACACAGAAAGCTCTTTTAGGAAAAACATGTAGGCTTACATTCGAGAAAAATAAAACCCTACACCTATACGACCAGTCGGTAAATACATCAATCTAAACAAATTACATCAGTAAAGACATAACAAATGTATTTAATCAATGTAAAATTTCCAGGAGAACCTTCATCTTCATATTGTTGCTAAGCTCATCAATCACGGCAAAACTTCAGTTGTGGCACGCCATTTTCAACTCTCCTTGGATAGCCGTTTGCCTCTCATTACCTCCAAAAATTGAGGGAGTTAAAAAAAAGAAACAAACTACAAATAAGGATTTGCTATGCTATACATTTAAACATATGGAGAGATGTACACGGGAGAGCTGTATGGTCCAAAGACAACACAAATCAGCAAAGATGATATCAGGTATTTTACAGATGGTTCCCACTCAATCCTTTGGGAGAGGTCTTCTGAAAAGCAGTACGTGTGGCTCTGGAGAGTAAAGCAAACAAGGAGTATCCATCAGCATAGTCTAGCTGATTGGTATAGTAGTTGTCGTCCCAATTCTAAAAGGACATGATATTGTAAAATACGCAGCTACCATATAATTCTACCCAACCTTCAAGCCTAAAGATACCCGCTTGTAAGAGCTGTAAAGTACACGGTTGCTCACCTGGTTTGTGGATCATGTAGTGAATCCAGCCCTGACTCTGCTGCACCCCCAGCCCCCTCCATTCTTCCTCTGTCATCAGGTGGGAGGAGGGCACCAGTTTGGACAGCTGCTTTGGAAGCATAACATGCCTATGGAAGGAGATAGAGACAAAATAAAGGTCAATGACAAGACTGACTACTAGGGCACATAAAATGTGTTTTACAGCAGGATGACAAAACAGTGCAAAGCAGAAACAAATCAAGTTAGGTTAATGTTTGCAAATCATGTTTGACAGGTGTCTGCAGTGTCTTAATGGCACAAGAAATATAAGACCAATTTCACATTTGAAAAAACGTGAAAATAAAAACCGTAGACTTAGCACAATATGGGCTGCATGACTGGACTAATTTCTCAACAGAACAGAGCACCAATATATATATTTAAATAAACATTTGTATGACCTGAATTTAAGACTAATAATGCTCTATTTAACTGTATTCAAGACCATTGGGCCTTGAGTTGAGCTAATATAAAGTTAATTTAAGACATTATAAGACATTTTCAGGACCCGCAGGCACCGTGTTTGAAGCCTCTACTTGTAACGTTAATGCTGCTGACCTTTCCTGCGTGTTTTGTTTGGGTTTCATTTATCTAATGATATGTAACTTAGTAACATGACGTTACTAAAGTAGAAAAGCTGTTAGGGTAACGGCAATTAACGTTAACGACCACAAACAACGTTCAAACCATAGCTAGTGTTAACAGCGAACCTCACATAACGTTACTCTATTTTGTATCAATCTTAACAGCTAACGTTAGCTAACGTCAACCTAGTCACCGATAACGTTGTGTTACTCCATTTACGAATCTAACGTTAGCTAACGCTGGCAAATCAATTTTAAAACACGCTCAAATAGGTTAACATTAAGCTATTGGTTAACGTTAGCTAAATTTAACGTCAGTAAACGTTTGAAAACAATGCTAAGGTAACGCCAATAAACCCACCTGTACTCGAAATTTTCGTCGGTATACTTGTCAGAGTAGTATATTTGCTTTTTCGACATCTTCAGTGTCTTCAAAAATTAACGTTCACGGGTAGAAAACTATTTTCAGGCGGTGTTAATGTACTAACGATATTTATAAGCACAAGCTGTCATCTGCCGCTGTTTTCAAAGGACTGTAAATTTCAAACTCAAACGGTCCCCCGCCTTCCCCGGATTGGTGAAGGCAGCCGCGCGCGGACAAAATACAAACCTAGTCCACACCCCCTAACTTGACTCCAACATCGTTTATGTATTGGAAGAGGAATCATTCAATAGTTAAACAAACATGCCTACCTTCCGCTCTGCAAAAGTAATTCTCAAGAAGTACTTATAACAAAACGTATGTTTTAGCTCTGGGTGTTAACAGTAATTTCGGATTGTGTTTCATTCGAGCCTTAGATGTTTTAACGGAAGATATCTGCATTATATCGCGTAACTTGATCTGGTCCGCCGAGCTTCGGCGAATGAGTTTTGCAGTAGTGGAAATAAGGGTTGAGTGAGAGCTCTTCGCTTCCTTTTCTCTCTGCTTCAAACGATCTGTCAAACTTCCCTTCTCCAATAGTCTGCACTCAAACTAGATTGTTTGTTGTGAATGCCACATTTTGTAACTTTATCTTTAGCATATATGAAAGAGGGTGACATTGAAAAACAAGCTGTTTGAGTTTTGATTTAATGAGCTTTATTGTAGAGGCTGTCTGCAGGTCATGAAAAGTTGTACCAAGTCTTAAATCCTATTATCTAAACGCAAGGCACTTACATGATCTTGAATGCAGTTAATTATTTAATTTTAAGTCGCCGTAATTTGTGTGTTGTTTTTCCGATGACAAATCAGTCCAGTCACTCAGACCTAACATATATGATAGGACTGCAGTTGTTTTTGTTTTCCTGTTTATTTCGATTGGTGTTTTATTTTAATGTAAATGTAATTAAGAAATTGAAGTTGGGAAAAAAAACTGCTGTATGGCAGTTTTAGTAGCTAACTATATAAACTAGTTACAAGTTAGTAACAAAGTTTATTATTATTAAGGCCTACCAAATAGGTTTGCTCTGTAATCTCTGCTGTAAATGATAATGATATATAGGCCAGGTTAAGTCATATGTTAAATGATGTTTGAAAATGTATTTCAAACTAATATTGATTGTTCTAGTTATCTATAGTCTGTTCATGGTTTGAGTCTAAAGTGCATTGCTATAATGTTTTCTGTTCTATGTTACTTAAATACTCTTTGACAGACAATATTTCTGCTACTGAGCTCATGTTGTCCCTTTGGATTATTTCCAGAGACTCGTGGTAGATTGGATAGCCTGTTGCACTTTTAAGACTTTCTATCTAGAATTGAATATCCTAGAATTGGATAAACTAGACTTTAAGAAATGCATTCCTCACCTATTGTATTTTCTTAGTAAATATGTTACTTTCTCAGTTGATAATTTGCACATCATTAAATATAAACTCTCCCAGGATTCAGTGAGTGAACATTTACATTTTAACCAAACAAACTGAGTTTGGTTTGAGGTTCCTGGGTTGGAAGTATGTTGTTGTTCTTAGTTGTAATCACTGTTGTCAGGGTAATGGCCACTAATGAGTGGTGGTACATTCACAGCAGGATTTGTTCCACTTGTAAGCACTAAAGTGAGCAGGTGAATATGTTAACCCTTCACACACATAGAAAGTATATGTTACAGGTTGAAACTGCTACTGTTTTTATTAGTGTACCATCAAATGAAATGAAGTAATGACCCACACTCTGGTGTTCATTAAACGTACAATTTAGTGTTGCAACTGTTATTAAATCAATATGTTAGTTGCTTTTGGTTTGAAATAAATTCCCCATATATATTTTACTGTTATTGTCTGTGCAGTTTCTTCACTGTTTTAGAAATACTGACAGACTGTGCTGCCAGATTAAGGCAAGGCCAGCTACTCAGGCATCAGTCAACATGCATCGATTACATCTAGTTTATCAGTAACTTCTTATACTCTGGCGCAAACAAACAAGTGGTGATTGGCTGTTAGGAGGAAGGTGGGGTGGCGGTGGCATTGATGATGATAGTTTGTGTGTGTGTGTTTCTGTCTCTGGAGGTGTGTATGGTTTGTTGTAATGTGGACCCCTGGCCAGTGACACGACATTGTTCTCTCATTCAGCCACAAACTGCAGCTGCTTTGTGTTATGATATTTGGACCAGATAGCCTCATGACACATGTTATGACCACGAGCATCGGTTCATTCTGACATCAGGCACAGGGAGTTTAGTGAGCTGCACTTCCATCTTGTTTCTCATCAAAGCCTGACAGCGGTGAGTTTCCTGCCACTGATGCCTTTCTGAATAGCTTTTAGCTCTTGTACAATCGTTTTCAGGATCATATATTAGCGTTTTGTGTTTTATTGAACTTACTGAGTTTTGTAGCAAGGCCAGCAGTCTGCGTGACCATTTTAGTTGTGCCATCAGTAGCTACAGTAGGTTGGCCAGAATATCTATGACAAATTACAATTTGTTTACTGAATTGTCGCTTCAGTCACATTTTGTTGGACAGAAAAGACAAAACTCATCTCTCACCCATCAAGTCCAGGCTGATTATGGAAGCTAATAAACAATTCTGAATTAATTGTTTGATTGAATTTGGCAATTGACCTTAATTGTGAAGTACATAATGAGATTTTCCTTGTATGTGTAGGTGGCATAACAGGTGACCTCAACTTGGGCTATTTCATCATCCACGCAAACACCACTCACTTCTATAAAGCCTCCTTACTCTTCTGCTTTAACTTTGTGTAATTCTGATCAATATGGCTCCATTATCTGCTTTGGTAGCCTTTAATGCTTTATTTTCTTTTCCCATTTTCCCAAGAAACTGAGTAGGCTGTGAGCTCAGTGGAGGATCATTTCTGAGAGATATCAGCCTTCTATTAATACCCATTAATAATGTCCTCTGCTTCCTGTGTGCCTGATGTGACCTTGTGTTATTTGTTTTGATGAAAGATGTTGATAATGTTGTTAGTTTGCTTTAGACCCCCAACCCCCATCCCCCCACCCAACTCCCACACTCCAAAAAGACCAAAAGGTGTGCAGTACAAATTCCTCCTTAAACCACTTCGTGTTTGACACTGCAAAGCCTGACTGCTGTAGATGCTACCTTTGTGCGAGATGGAAGAATATGAGAGTATGTGTGAGAGTTGAGAGAGAGAGGGGGGAGAGAGAGAAAGACTTAAGAGAGTGAAAATGGTTAGATTGAAAATGAGGAAAAGGCGAGAGTGAGGGGGGAGAGAGAGTGAGGGGGGGTGAGAGTGAGGAGCTAAAAGGCCTATGTTTCCCAGAAGATGGCGGATGGCTCTCTGGGGAGGCGGCTGGGAGATTTCAGGCAGATGGGATAGGGTGGATGTTTTGCATTCTGCATTGTTTCCTTTGCTAGTTTTTTGTCTATTCCCAGGGTAAATTAAATTACTTTGTACGTGCACAAGCACACACACACCCACGTGCACCCACAGCCTACACTTTAACTAATTAGACAAGACCATTTTGATTATATTCACTCACAACCTGTGACACGAACGCAAACATTTACAATAAATTCCTCTAATGATACTTTTTAAATTGTGTATTCATCTTTTCCATTCCATGTTTGGTTAGAATCTGATTCCATTTTCAATATGTTATTCATTCTGTATGGATCTGTTATATCTCTGATTTCTACTAATGAATAACACTCTCCTATAACCCACAGCAGCCTCAAGTATTTGTTGTTGTTTTATTTCAAAACAATATATGTCCAAGATAGATAATAACTTTGGGCCACATGGTCAAACTATATATAGCTCATGTTAGAGTGAAACTCTTCATTTCCTTTTTTGGGTCACTGGTAACAGCAAAGTAGATGGACACAACACTGGACAGCAACATCAATGCCCACCTTATGTCAGGTTCCCTCACTGCACAAACCCAGTGAATGGGTTTCCCTTGCTTATGAAAAAAAGCAGGAGAGAAGAAGCATTTCACTTCACTGAAAACGGAGTAACTGTCAATATGCTTTGATGTTCCAATAGCAAGACTTACTTAACAATCATGCAATCTCACGCTTGAGGTAGTCAGAATTGAATTACTTTCTGTCCTTGTTAGATAGAAAGTATTCAGTCAGAGGTATGTAATGATGCTTTAGCCAAAAGTGAATGTATATTGACTCTGGTTTCACTGAATGATCTTCATGTAAAATGCTCTCATGTTTGTTTTGCAACAAACTGTTACGCTGTTGAAAAGGTCAGTGTTCTCTCTCATTGTCGCAAGCATGACCATAGTTTGCTAACGTGCTCTGCAGTGTGTGTGCATGTGTGTGTGTGCAATTGATGTGCATACATGTGTGTGTAGAGTGTGGTTCAGGCAGATGTGTTTTAGCTAATGCTGTCTGAGAGCAGCTGGGCAGGGCAGGGCTAATAGACGTGCAATAACCCAATGACATCATCCAGAGAGAGAGAGAGGGGGGGGGGGCGTACGAGTGAGCCAGCCCAAGGCAGCAAACAGGAGCAGGCCAGCTCAGTTGCAGAGGAGAGCGGCATGAGAGAGGGAGAGCGTGTGTGTGTGTGTGTGTGTGTGAGCGGCAGAGGACCGGACAGCGTTCTGTCAATGTTAACAGGGATATAGGACTCTGCCCAGAAGATTTTCTCTCCAGTTTTTCCCCCTCTTCCATTACACCTCTCCCCCTCCCCTTTCCCCTTTCCCCTCATCCTCTGTCAGTTATCCCCCTCTCAGTCCCTGCTTCAGGCGGCTCCTCCGGGCATGCTCCTTAAGCCAAAATATGGCCGCTTTCGCAACGACTCTGTGACCTCCTCCGACGACCTGATGCAGAGCTTAGCCATGAGCGGCAAAGTGGTGGCCACACCAGTGGTCCCCTCCTCCACCCCCAGCCTGCCTTTGCCTCCCCTGCCTCCTCTGGATCCCAGTGCCAGCTCCTCCTCCTCTGCTGGGGCTACAGCCCTGGCCGACTCCCCCTGCCTGGATGGGGAGCAGGACGCCACCACCACCTTCTGCATGCTCATCCCCAAGATGCCCCAGTGGAAGTTCTCCAACTCGCTGCTCAGTCGGAGCCCCTCCAACTCCAGCTCCAGCTCCAGCTCTAGCAAGGACTCGGGCAAGGCTGCAGCAGCTCCCTCCCAGGCCTCCTCCTCCTCCTCATCACACAGGCCTGGTGGTGCGACCTCAGCGACTGGCCCTGTGGCCAGTTTGGCCGCAGTGCTTACCTCCTGTGACCCTGTGTGTATCACCCCCTGTTCTCTACAGGCCATCCGAGGGCAAAGAGCAGCAGCAGCAGTAGCCAGCTCAGCCAGTCCAGGGGGCCACGGATTTGGGGCCACAGAGGCAATAGGAAGCCCCGGATGCTCCAGCAACTCCAGGTCAGGAATGAGCCGCAGGACAAGGGTGGAAGGCATGTGGCTGGGGGGAGAAGACTTCAACCAGAAGGGCAGTTTCATTCACAAGCCCTCCCAGGGCTGGCTGCACCCTGACAAGAAGATTGCAGGGCCAGGGGCCTCCTATATTGTCAGGGTGAGTCACAGCACACTCTTACAGGCTACCCTCAACTTCTTATTTGACTGTGTGCATTCATCTTAATGGAGGTTAAACATTCACTTTATTCCACTTTTTCCTTGCATAAGAGTTCGATCATAGATGGATCAGGTTTTGAATTGTTCGCTTTAATTTATTAACAACTCTGAGCTTTTTCAAACAAAGAAACCAGGAAAGCAATAACTTAAAATCTAAATGCTCCCACATGATTTAACAACAGGGTACATTTGCACGCTCACAGGTACCACTGCATGACACAATATTAATGACCCCTTTTCTCGGCTTCTCTATCTGGGTGGGAAACAAAAGGACACATAAATTTGTTATGCAGCTCATGTGGTGAGGGCTGAGAAATACATAATTTAATCCAGATAGATGACTTGGTGTGGCCGGTGGGAGACTGCGTCAGGGTAGCACACAGGCTCCAGGGTGGAGAGAGATAATCAATGAAATATTATCTATGACAGACTACAGTTATCACAGCCGTTGTAGCTCTACTGTATCGTTATATTCTAGCTTATATGCATGGCAGATTCTAGCTATAACAATAACTGTCTAGTGCCCGGTGGCTGTTTCAGTAAGGGTGTGTAACATGGTTAAGAAAGCCAGAGCACAACAGTTAAACGAGCTGTTTAAAGCTGATGTGAGGACGCATGTGGGAGTGGTGTGCTTTGTGTGGCTGCTAGATTGTTTACATTCATGTGTGCAATGAGACCAGATTTCATCCATAGACTTTGATTTACAGCTTGATCTTTATCCAGGATAGATTTCCAGATATTTCTCCCTATGCTTTTCACAAATAACCTCAGGCTTCATTCATAAATACAAATTACATCTTCTTTCCCACAAGAAAGATGGCATTGATTATTGATTATAGTATGCCTGTTTTGTGTTATGAAAGCCATGCGGCATGTGCAGTATCTGAGGAGATATCTTTATCAGTGTCTTCTTTGTGTTCACAAAGGGTTACCATCCCAAGCAGACTGCTTGACGTCAATGTCAATGATCTCCCCTCAGCAATCCCCCACACCCGCTCGTCTCCTCCCTTCTCGCCTCTGCTCTTCCCCCTCTCCTCCTCCTCCTCCAGCCTCAAACTAATAACATGGCTCTTGATTAGCCCAGTCTAGGGCCCATGCACGCTTTCTAATGGCATTACACAGGCACCATTCATTCCTATATTCAATTACATTTAATCACAGTAATTTGCATCATGTGATGTGGAAGAGGAGGGTTGGATCAGCAGGGTCTGGGAGGGATCCATCTGTGTTAGGATCAGCAGTGAGTATGTATCAATCTCTCAACACCGTGCAGGGTCTTCCCTAAGCTCACATTAACAACAAGTGCTGCTCTCATATTAACACCATGCCTCCATCTTTATTGACTATCATTCTACTTTGTAAAACATGCAAGAAAACACACACATATATCAGATACATCCAGTATGTTTTATCAGTCTAACCTATTAGTGGTTTATTGTAGTCCAGTGCAAGTGTACTGTAATAATTTCAGAGCTTTTAGTGAGCTAATGTGCAGAACGGATAGCACGACTGCTTGAGCAGCGCTGCATGTGTGAGTCAGTGGTAAATCTATGCAGGGAGGAGAACTTGCTGCATGTATTAGTGTCACAGTGACAGTAGATTTCTGCTGTGCTGTGCCATTTTACTCTACACAGCCACTATAGCCCACAGCTCCCTCTCTCTCTCTCTATATATATATTAAATCCACCCTGCCCTCCCTGCCCACACACACACACACACACACACACACACACACACACACAAACACAATCATACACAAACAGACACAGACAGGATCCATAGCATTAATCTCCTCCCTGGCACTTCCTCCGTGCCCATGCAGCCACGCTGCCAGCTGTCTCTGCCCTGCATCTGCCATCTTTGACAGCCAGGGCACCGCAATGCACCCATCAAACAAACCCCTGGAGCAGCCAAACCAGCCATCAGTTAAAAAGCTATAAAAACCAGCCTGCTATCATATACACTAAGCTAGCTAACAATCCGTTTAACTGGTGCGCAGTATTTCCAGCTAACACAGTGCTGTTTTCCAGCCAGTGTAGACTACTGTCACTAGTAGTTTGATTCCCAGCAAGCCCCTTCAATGATGATCATGGAAGTGGATTATAGGTCACTGAGGAAAAATTGTCAACCATCATTAGCTATCTACACTATCCAGATACTGTGTGATAACTTCCAGCTGTCTACAGAATGTGTCTATCTACACAGGCTAGCAGATAGCATCATGGGTCCAGCATGTCTGCTTCATGGGTTTATATTAGTGGTACTAGAAGGAGCCTGGCTAAGCAGTTACAGATAATGGGCACAAGAGGTCTTAGCGGCACTGACAGTCAGGCTACATAAGCTAATATAATAAATATCTATCACTTCCCTCAAGGAAGGCAGGAAAGTTAAAAAAAAGACACCAATTTCCTTGAATTTCTGAGGAATGCTTCTTGTAAAGTCTGTGTCACTAATTACAGGATTAGTGTGTTGGATACTTGGCCGAAAGGGTACAGATAGAGCGATAGAAGATGGGATGCATTGCATCGATGCATGAGAGAGTGTGACAATGGAGGCATTGACAGAAAGAAGAAAATAAAAAAGAGAGCTTATAGGAGAGACAATTTCCCTGATGGAAGACTTCCCCGTCCCCTAATCTGGTTAGAAAGCTCATTACGCTCTCAGGCCCAAGGGTTGTGTGTTGTTGGTTGTGTGTATGTGAGTGTGTGTGTGTGTGTGTGTGTGGCTGCTGTTTGGTCGGTCTCTAGGCTGCTGCAGTCACAATAACAGTCTTGGATACTACTAATTAGGACAGGCATGATGTAAATGATGTAAAAGGTAGTATAAAGCAGCCGAGCTACATTGATCCATACAGAGGTTGATCTCACATACTTCTGCATGTAGAAGGTGTTTGAGCAGAATAGAAGTCTTATGGGGTGACTTGGTAAGAGTGATGTATTGGTAGATAACAAGGCTGGTAAACTACAACGCGTGATCACCAATACTGCCCACAACAGCTAACAGCAGTAGTTACTTTTGTATGTTTTAATGGTCAAAGGTCATGACGGGAGTTTAGATACAATAGATAGTTTAGATTCTGAGTTGTACTCATGCGTATTCATACATACTCATAGTCTGTCCTACTGCATGTAAGAATATTTTCAGTAGTACTCGTTTTATTTTCAGCCTATTTCCGTAAATCAGTCTGATACTACTTACCACCATAAAGGTTGAAAAAGATGAATTTCTTCTTTTTTTTTCCAAACAAAAGTGTGAATTAACTTTGGGTGGGTTTTCCCGCCGCTACATCCCTGCATTAAAACCTCACAGACCTCCAAATTAGTACCTGGATATTCTCACATGCACTGTAGACATCCACATTCATACTCCTCAGAGGCCTGAGAAGCCTCAGTTCGTCCATGCCTTGGTGCTCTTAGTGCTACTAATCTAGTCAAGGTGCCATTAGCACCCCGACCTGATGGCCATTAGGAAACCACTCAACTGGCCACTGGAGGACACTTAAATGGCCTGCATGTGAAGTTTAGCCAGATTACTATGTATAGTATATTACTGTGTATAAATATATAGTATATCAGTTTATTTCTGTTTTGAAGAAAAAAGCTGCTTGTTTATTACTCAATATTTTGAAAATACAGAGAATTGTATCGTTTATCATACAAGTAAAGGTCACAGAAAGCTACTAACATGAATAATATTCCATAGTGGGTTTGATTTTCATGTAAGCATTCATTTTAGTAGGTAGGTATTTGAAATAAAACTCCTAATTTTTATAGAAGCCATGATTAATCCAGCACTACAATCGCCGTACATGCCAAGCTCACAATTCAACTCGAAGGGACATCTAATCTTGATTGAAATCTATTAGCACCATATGGTAAAACTTGATTTCTTTTCTGTTCAATCTGTGTCTGTGCAGTACATGGGCTGCATCGAGGTGCTGAAATCAATGCGCTCCCTGGACTTCAACACGCGGACCCAGGTGACGAGGTAAGTTGGGGGTTAACTATCTCTTATGGTAGTGGTGAGTCAGGAGAATTTGATCCAAGATGTATAGGATTAACAAAAGGATCAGCCACCATTATACCAAATCACCAATCAGCAGAGGTAGAGAGGAGACCTGTCCGATCTGAACCCGATCTGAACTGTGGAAATTCAATTAAAACATTAAAATCACCCAAACTGCAGTTAGAAGGTGCAGCCATGTGCCAATGTATCAATGCAACAAACACAACTATAGTTTTCAGTGGTGTGACTGGTCATAGTATGTCTGCATCTGTGTGCTACATGTGATGTTATTGTTATGAAAGCAGGGTTCTTTGCAGTCCTTGGCCTCATGGGAGCAGCTCTCTCTCTCTCTCTCTCTCTCTCTCTCTCTCTCTCTCTCTCTCTCTCTCTCTCTCTCTCTCTCTCTCTCTCTCTCTCTCTCTCTCTCTCTCTCTCTCTCTCTCTCTCTCTCTCTCTCTCTCCTTCATTATCGATCGTCAGTAATCGGAGCCCACCATGCATCCAAGGCTTAAGTGCAGGGGGAGGAGGCAGCAGAGATGGAATGATACAGGGAGATCTATTATTGATGATGTTCGCTAATGACTGTGGAAAGCTGCAGTGGTCCTCATGAACGCACCCCGCTGAATAATGTCTGCTGTGACTCATAGGGGGTGTTCCCAACAAAACAGCAAAACAAAAGAGGAGCAAAGAGAGAAAAGATGCTTAAGTTATCTACTGTAATGATGAGCTTGTGTAAGGCCATTTGTCAATGGCTACTTTACTAAAATTCCCCAGTGACCCTGAGGGCATGAGGCCTGGGACGCTGAATCCTTGGGGAAAGAGGTCCAGCTGTCCATGTGAATCTTTGCAAAACACTTTGTGGATCTACTGTTTGTGCCTAATTCAAAAGCAGCTTTTTAAAGTCTATCATAAAGTAGGCCCATACAAGAGTGAAAGGTGACAAGCTAAAAGGCAGATAGAAACAATATACTGTATGTACTTAAAGCAGAACAAATAAGAAAAAAAATCAGTTGTGATACATACAGTTCATTTAGTCCTGGAAGACTAAAAAATCTGTCAATGAACCTCAGAATTTCAAAAATCTACTTGAAGTCTTGGATTTGCAGAAGCTGTGTCCTCACAACAGTAGCCTCTTTGGCAGTGTCACAGGGTTAAGGCATTAAACAGTAACACCAGGGAGCATGAGGCACAGCACAGGAAAGACACCGAGACTGCAGACAAAAACAACAACAACAATCCAACACTCTCCTCCCACCGTCCTCCCGTCAGCATGAGTCACTTGAACATTGTGGTGTTTTTCAAAAATCCCTGAGAAGACCTTTACTCGAGATGGGGCCCGGGACGCTGCTTTTTAAATATTTACAAGCCACTTGATAGGGGCATCGTCCCCTGGCAGTCAGAGCACGAGCTCCAGGCTCAACTCCACATTATGTCTGACTATCTCATTCAGACACACAGGGGACAGAACCATAAACATTCACTAGCCAGGAGTTATGGCAGCCTAGTTACATAGATGTAACACACGGCTGAGAGAACTGGACTGAGGGTGATCGCTCCCTGGACCAGCAGAAATGGGCTAGTGAAATACATGCATGATAAAAGTGGGTGTAATTATGGATCCTAGACACTTTATTTTACCTAAATAATGATAAGAAGCATGCCCATCAGTGGTAACCAGAACTAGTCTGGCCTCTTGCGAGTTGACCTGCTGGCAACCTTTTCTTGACCTTTGAACTGTGATGGATCTGTGACCTACAACCTTAGCTTGAGGGAGGGAACACAGAGCTGCTGTTCATGTTTATCTTCAGGTTGTCTGTAATTGAGATGATGTGATTTTACATGGACCTGAACACTTTTGCTCAACTGTTTAAAATCGTATCCTCTCAGTTATACTCAGTAGAACTGGAACAATAGTAATATGAGTTTGGGCTTTTATTCATGTTGTCGCCACCTTATTGGGTCGTACATGTGTGGCTGTGCAGTCAACAAGGATCCACATGATTTCTGGATCATCCATGTGTCCGAGTAGCCAGTTGATCAGTGTCTCCCATTATGTTCTTCTGACCTCTGACCTTTCTTCATTCTTCTAACCAGGGAAGCCATCAACAGGCTGTGTGAAGCTGTGCCTGGTGTAAAGGGGGCGTGGAGGAGGAAGGTCAGTAGTAAAGTTGTCATCCTATTGTGCATGTGTGCATCAGACTTGGGTCAAATAGGATTTGCAAATAATCTTTACTATTTTAACTTAAAACCCTATTGGTCTAAGGTGCATACCATGTAACAGTGACATTGTGGGTTAAAATCCAGCTCAAGACCTTTGTCGCATGTCGTCCCTCCTGTCTCTCCCAATCATTCCTATCTCTCTCAACACAACGAGTGCCAGAAACCTAAGAGTCAATTTAGTAGACTTTGTGATTGACAACTTGTCTGATGTTTTCTGAATTGTCCTGCTAAACCCTTGTGTGTGTGTTTGTGTGCTTGTCTATCTGCATGCCTGTTTTTGAACATGTATTGTTATTACAATAACAAGTATATGTGACATGTGATATGTGTCTTTGTCACATAGGCCCTGAACAAAGCTCTCCAGTCCGTCATGGGGAAAAGTAACCTGCGCTTTGCTGGCATGAGTATTGCAGTCAATATCTCCATAGAGGGCCTCAGTCTGCTCATCCCAACCACACGGCAGGTTAGTTGGTTCAGTCATAAGTTCATCTGTAAAATGAGCAAAAGAATCTGTTGGAGTTTGTCCTCTCCAGTCGTATTGTTCATTGTCTGTGATGACGTAGATTATGTCCATAGTAATCAATGATACAATGAAAGAAAGAAGAATATTGGCAAATCTCCCTCTGTTTTTACCCATTCCTCTCTTTCAGGTGATAGCACACCATCCCATGCAGTCCATCTCGTTTGCCTCTGGCGGAGACACAGTGAGTGCAATGTATTATTCCCTGCTCTCCTCTGTGTTGTTGGAATGGACTTTTAGCAGACTGCACATCTGACTGGGTTGCATTTTACTGGTTTCCAATCTCATGACCAAAGAATCAATGAGGGCTTTAATTTAGTTATATACCCCTAATTCATCTGGCCTTATTGAATTTTTCTTCCTCTCTGTTGCAGGACACACCCGACTATGTTGCGTATGTGGCCAAAGACCCAGTCAATCAGAGAGGTATCTCCTGAAAAGCTTCTCTTTCAACATCACTGCCTGTTTCATAACCACGCACATACAATACTGCATTGTGTGTTAAATGTGGATTTGTTTCCATTATGGCTCGATGGTCACATGTTTATCAAGATGCTGCCATTGATTGTTCTTATTCTTTATGAATATAAAAAATATCCTGACATAACTTCTCCACCATTTGGAAAAAAAACAATACGACACTCTATTAAATGATTACTGATATGAAAGTAAAGCTTACTATGAAATATTACTAAGGTTATCGGCTATCTCAATACATCTGCTTATAAAATCTTAGTATTTTGTGGGGATCACCTCCTTTAAAAAAATCTCAAAACGGAGCTATAGCAATTGGAATGAAAGCCTTGAAATAATGGGATTACATTTGGGCCGGGAGCTTAGTCAAGAAAACCTTGACCTGTGCCAACTGGAAAAACCTCTTGGCCCTACTGACTCTCCTCTTTGTCTCCTTCAGCGTGTCATATCATGGAGTGCTCAGACGGTTTAGCCCAGAGTGTCATCAGTACCATTGGCCAAGCCTTTGAGCTGCAGTTCAAACAGTATCTACACAGCCCTCCCAAAACCATGGCTTCTATGGAGAGGTGAGATAATAATAAATAGTTGCTCTGTAGTCCTGTCAAAACTGCGGCTTCCATAAAAAGGTACCTCCACAGCCCTCCAAATCTATAGCTTCTATGGACTGGTGACATAATACTAAGTGTTTGTTTTGCAATCATGAGCAGTGAGATAACTCAAGGTACAGCTACTAGCCAACCAGACAAGACCCCACTTGGGTGGCACTAGGGATACAGCCATCAGTTTGACTCGTGGAAAGTGCATGATCATGACTGTTTATTGGAAGATTTACAGCAAGGACAGGAGGAGGATAAAGGGAGTTTACTTTGGCTTAATCAATCAGGGTGGTTATTATACTTGGCATTGTACTGGCTGGGCATCCTACATAAAGAGCTGAGTTGCATTTTCCACTATAAAGATCCTGATACAAAACTCTCTGGTTTCTTTCTTGTTCATTCGAAGGAGACTTGATACTCTGTTCTTATATTACCACAAAATCCATCTTTCAGTTTTGATCCTCACAAATATTAAAGCTTGTTTCTCACCCTGTCACCAGACCTCAGGTGTTAGTGGTGCTACTGGAGACACAGGAGGAAGTCCAGACTAGTTTTTCTCTTCTGGTTTTAAATTAACAGCATCCTGCTGCCAGCAATAGCAGCTCCAGGCCTCATGTGATTTATATAGCTCACTTAGGATGTGGAGGTGTCATCTGATCTGAGGCCCTAATCCGTTTGAGAGTCCAAAGTTCCTTTCTGTTATTATTGTTAGTATTATTATTAGTAGTACTATTAGTAGTAGCAGTAGCAATAGTTCTGGTTGTCTTTCCTTCGTCAGGACTATGAGGGCAGAGGAGCCCACATGGGGGGAAGATGAGGACTCTGAGCATAACTACTACAACAGCATCCCAGGGAAGGAGCCTCCTGTTGGGGGAGTGGTGGACTCCAGGCTCAGGGGAGGAGCCTTGCTGGGTCACTTCCACACCCAGCTACAGAGCAAGGCAGGTGACCCTCGAGGCATGATTTTGGAAATGACATTAAGGTTCAAGTCAAGATTTAATGTATCATCAATTCTCTAACTGGAAATCATGACAAGTTGTTTTGTATTGCAGCTTTAGTTTCCTTTACTGTGTACACGTTAGAATATGTTTTCCTCAAACAAAGCAGCACCAATATTGCCACCTCTTTAAGATTGAGGTCACAGACATAATTGAGGCTACTTCTGGTCAAAATTAAGTAGTGCGTGACTTTTCCAGTAAGTGACAACCAGATGCAAGCAAAACTCTTTGATCTCTACTTCATAAACCGGGGACTGATATGCTTTGCTGCTCCTTCCCCATATTGTTTACATGAGATGCAAGCGCAAGTATACTCCATATCTGTCTTCTTGATGTGCCTGCACCATAATTGCCAGAGAAAGACTATGATTACATAAAGAGCCCAGGGTCCTGTATTGAGAGAAATCATTCTTCTTTCCCTGCAGCTTGTTCAAGTGACATGCTGTAGCTAATGTTTCACATAGAGTGCTTCAAAACAACATTATGTGGGGACAAGAAATGTACAAGTTACTATTCAGATGGAGATATAAATGTGTTTAAGATCTTTAAGAGTGTCATGTGTTTGTAGATGGGCTCACCAGCCAGAAGAGACCCAGTGTCTTACCCCTCTGGTCAGCTGTGCTATGAACTTCACTGGGACACTGAGACCAACAGCAGCTCAGGTGAGACACCCTGTGGCAATACTTAGGTATAACAACTAAAAAAAATATTTAAAAAAATAGCTGGTAATCTTTGACCTCAGTTTAGCAGAGGTTGTCTGCTCTTTCCTGTCATTTTTAAAAATCAATGTTCCTGATTGACAATGCCCCTGTTATGGCAAAGATATCTCATATGAGATATCTTTGCCATAACAGGGGCATTGTAAGCAAAAATGAGAGTAGGAATGGTAACTGGTACTGGTCAAGTTACTGGTCAATTAGTCACTTTGGACAACTAGGAGCAAT
This sequence comes from Hoplostethus atlanticus, assembly GCA_034670405.1. NCBI lineage: Eukaryota > Metazoa > Chordata > Actinopteri > Trachichthyiformes > Trachichthyidae > Hoplostethus > Hoplostethus atlanticus. The sequence goes on along the minus strand of JAXDDX010000134.1, from coordinate 365,953 downwards.
TTGCTTTAGTTTGCGCTTCAATATTCCTTATGCAACTAGCCAGTGAAACAATGAACAGCAAAGTATTTGGGCTTGTGGAGTGTTTACATGTGTGTATGGGATGGTGACGGAGACACTCCCATGTCTCTGCCTATGGAGATGTTTGGCTGATAGCAGGTCTCCTTTCTCTTACACTGCTGATTCCTCTCTTTGAGGATGGCCAAATCTGATCATCACAACTGCCTAAACGGACTTCATGTTCAGACAGGGAACTAGAATTAGGATTCTTGGGACCCTTAAAAGATGGACTTCCAGATAAAGTATTTGTTATCCATCATCTTTGAAGAAGGGAACATCAGACTCTCTTCAGGATCAGGATGCTAAAATCTGGCTGCCAAATTCCTCCAAAAATTCAATGTAAAAACTTTTCCAAGAAATATATTGTATTTGTTCCTCCAGATTTTCATAATAGCAAGGCTCTATTATAACAACGTGTGGGGTTCCATAGCAATACTTTTTAAACCTTCCTTTTTTACCAATTAATCTTAATAAAAATATTCTAGTCTGTTATACTTAAACTACATATTCACTTTTACATAGGTCTAGCTTTATATATATATATATCCCTGGTATTCCACAAGTTATAAATTATGTTTTATTATGTTTTAGCTTCAAACTATACTTGACAGTCAACTGTTCTTCCATGTCTGAACCATTGAAAATCTACAGCAGTGCACTTTTGTACATTATGTCCCCATGTCAAAGTACATAAACACTGTATCAGACAATTTTACTGTGTCAACATGATTTATGGAAGTCTGCAATCCTTAAACACCAACACACACTTTATCTTTTAAGCGATATTTTAGAGATGAATCTTTCTATTTCTATTTTCTATCACACGAGTCTTTGTAGGACCATAACAATGCGCATCCACCACAGGTAGTGCACAGACCTCAATGTTCTCAAAGGGAGATTTTAACCACTAGAGGGTGCAACAAGCTAACTAAAAAATACAAAACTTACCAAACACACACAGAAATACGTACTGTATTCAAAATGCCTGTCTTTCTCAGGTCTGACATCAGACGGTTACCTGCGTGCCGACGGCCAGCCGCCCAGCAGCAGGGACTATGAGGAGCATCTGTATGTCAACACTCAGAGTCTGGACAGCAGCCTGGATTCACTGGCCCAGGGGCCCGATGGACACAGAGGGCCCAGGGGACCCGACAGTCCTAAGAAAGACATATTTGACATGAGTAAGTCATAAAGATTTGCTTGACGCGTAATGACCATGGATATAGTGGAGAGTCAACTCACCTGAACGCCGTGCATACAGGAGTATAAGTGTATTTCTCTGTTTCATGGCCTCCCACAGGGCCCTTTGAAGATGCTCTGAAGCTCCACGAGGCCAGTGGAGGAGCTGTGGAGTCCAGTGTATCTGCTGCAGCTGGAGGTTCTGGTGCTCAGGGTGGAGGGGGAGGTGTGGTGCTCCTGGAGGACCAGTGGCCCAGCCCCCCACGCCGTCGGGCCCCTGTGGCCCCCACGGAGGAGCAGCTCCGCAGGGAAGCCTGGTACCACGGTCGCATGAGCCGGCGTGACGCAGAGAAACTCCTGGTCAGGGATGGAGATTTCCTGGTCCGGGAGAGCACCACCAACCCAGGACAGTATGTCCTAACCGGCATGCATTGTGGCTTGCCCAAACACCTACTGCTGGTGGACCCTGAGGGAGTGGTGAGTCTGAACAGTTTACCAGAAGCATGTTAGCCAATCATCAGTCATACTGGTTCCATATTAGGCCAATGGAGCAAAGATAGTCTTAGTTCAGACATTACTGGAAAATATCATTGTCGTACTGTTGCTTGTTGCAGAGATGGTTGCTTATTTGAGAAAGTAAGGAAATTAAAGCAAGTCAAAGAAATGAAAGAAGCTCAAAAATCTGATTCTGGAGACATTTGACAGTTATTGGCTGTTATTAGGTTGAGCATTCATGATGATGATGATCATTCAATATGGCGAACCCCCCCACAATCTATTCCTTTCCTCCATCAAGGTCCGAACCAAAGACATGTTATTTGAGAGCATAAGCCACCTTATCTCATACCACCTGAAGAACGAGCTGCCAATCGTAGCAGCAGAGAGCGAGCTCCACCTCAAACAGGTGGTCAGGAGGAAACAGTGACCCAACCAGCCCTGCATGGGAGGGTAAGCATGCTGTATATGTAAGGGATGTTGAGAATGACTGAATGCTTGAGATATAGTAGAGGGTAAGAACTAAAATTCAAACCAATATAAATATAAATATATTATTAAATTCATAGCATACTTTATAGTAAGAGGTGTGAGGCTGATCAATGATATTTTCATTTCATTTCAATCATATTTTCCCTTCTCCACCAGGTCCCAGAAGTGAATTCCCACGTGCCCATGCAACCCCGGAGAAAACTGAATCTTCCGTAAACCACGTAGCCCAGTTGGATCTTTGTGTGGGACTACGGGACATCACTGACACCCTCTTCCCACGGACATGGCTACCAAAGATAGCGAGACATCTGTGGTCTCCTCCTTACTCTCTCTGTTGGCTACCAGGCCAACCAAACTATCCCTCGTCTCTCATAAACTCTTCAGCATGCAGTCATTAAGCTAACAAACCATTGTCTCTCAACTGGAATCCACAGTTTGACTGATCTCAGAGCTGGAAAATTGTCAACTGATGTAAGAGGTTAAAGAGACGACCATTAGGTCATGAGCCAACATGAGTCAATCACACAGGGATTTGATGCTCGGGGAAGTGAAGTGTTACAACGCCCATAATGGTGTACCACGGCTTTCCTGGCCAGTCGGTCACACAGAGCGGTGAATCTGGACCTGCGTGGTTCACCGAACAAATCATGAACATTACCAGAACAAAAACTCTCAATGACTATCTGGTGCACATATGAAACACAAGGTCAGGTTCAATTTCCATCCGTTCTTTTCAAATGCAAGAGACGTGGTCATATTTTACTATGGCTATGAGAGACAATAGAAGACGTGTCTGTTTCATGAAGACTGTTTGTGGTTACATATATGCAGCACCAGACTCGGAGATGGCACAACGGATACACAATAAACATGATGCAGTGCTAGATGTATTACCTGGATAGTGATAGATTCACCTTTTTGTTTTCTCCATAATAATCTCAGGACCAAATCATGCAGTGTTTTAAATCATGCTTTTATGGAATTTGTATTGAAAATGGTCATTACAGAGAACAACTTGCTGGAAATCACTTTTGCCCTCTTTTACAATATACTCACCTGAGACTATATATACATGTACACAGTCGATGGGATGTGCATAGGCTTGAATGTGATCAGTTTCATTACCTTTACCACTATATCATGAGTTTGTGTTGTGTTTATATGGGCTGATCATAACTCGGTAGAGACATACTGTATGTGTTTTGTAAGCCTGTGACGATTATTGGTCAGAAAGAGACTCGAAATAATACTGCATCCTCTGCTAAGAACAACCCCTGTGCATACAAACTCAGTATATCCAGATCTATATTTCCCCAGCCCCTCAAAGTTCAGTGCCTTAATAACTACAGAGACAGTCTGTCTGCTTTCACCACTGGGGAGGACAACAAACAGTGTATATATATATATAATGTGCATTTATGCTCTTACTGCAAAAGACTAGTTTTCTTGCCATGCCAATGAATGAATGAACAGACTTCAGAATGATTAAGCTCTTATAATTGTGAATGGTGATGTAAGCTGCTCATGTTGGAGTGAATAATGTTTCAATACTCTGTCTTGTTGTATCATGAATGTTGTCTTTATGTGTCCTTCAGAGTAGTGGTAATATTCAAGCCCTTCAACAAATGTTTTTTTTTTCTTAGAATCAACCCATTACACTCCTGTACTGCGAAAGACTTAATGTCTGGACTTGAAATCCTTCACGTGTCCCGACTCAGGGAAATACATCACTTCACTGGTTGTCCTATCCCATGTCTGAGTCTCTAGATGTCTATTTCTGGTCCTAGGTTGCAGTGAGGCTGGTCGCCATCTCCTTTTGGACAATCCAATACTTTCACATCTCATTGGAGGTGGGTCACGTAGGTTTTGTGTCTATTGATATCAGATATTTCCATTGGCAACATATCTAATCAATCAGGTCCTCTACTGTTCTGAGCTGCAGCCTTGCCACAGCACAGGGAGGGAGAGAGAGGGGGGGGGGGGGGCAACAAGGAACTGAGATCAAAATTATTAATACAACTTTTTTCAAATCACCCCTTTTGCTTTCTCAGGACTCTTGTATATTTTCTTCTTCTTTAAAGCATTTTTTGTCAATAAAATGAATTGAAATGAAATGAAGGTAAAAAAAATGTTGTCCTTTGCATCAGTGTTCCTATAATGCAGCAGCTTCACAGTAAGCTCCATGCACACATGCTACAGCTAAATAAAGACTTACCCAATAAGACCATTACCCAAAAATAGACGTGAGTTATAGTGTAGAAGCTGTGGCTCTGGAAGGCTATTTTGTGTTCAGTCTATCCGTGCATGAGTTGTACAAAGAACAGGCTCAACAGGAGAGTTTGTTTTCTTTTCTTTATTATAAGAATATTATATAAAATCAGTAGGCTCGTCACACAATTACTACACGTGATTCCATCTTCTAGATTACAACTATCTAGCCACATTCACTTCCTGCCGCCATAATCTCCTGATCTGCAGGCTGCTGTACATTAATCAAGTTCTCCAGCCATGAAGGCACGCTACAGTTCTATTGTTTGACCGCTTGGCTATCAGTCAGGCTCCAAGGCTGTACTGTAGGTTACTGTACTGTAGGCATGCAGCTACTTCTGAACACAGATCACTCGTATTCGGTTTTCTGAGTGTTTTGTGTATGAATAACATCGGGTCCCATAGGTTGCTATGCAGGAGCTGCATTTTATTGACCTGTATGAGGACTAGAGGTGGAGAGAATAACCAGACTGGCAGGTGCTGTAGGACTCAGTGCTGATCCTTGTGTGTCATCCTCAGGATCTGCAGAAGTAGACCCTGCACCTCCTCGTCCATACGACCCTGTTGGGCAATACACACCAATGTACACGCATTCAAAAGCACAAGCAAGCAGACACATATGCACGTTCTCACATATTTACACACACGCAAACACACATACACACACACATGTACACGTATAAACACAGTCACATCGTCAGCGAAATGCAACATGTCACAGCAGAGGTTTAAATCTTAGTTTGTGCTCTACTGTGCTCATAGATTCATCACTTTGTGTGTGTGACTGACCTGAACAGCTGCCAGTAGATGGGAGCGGTACACAGTCACCACCTGCTTGTGTTTTCGCTCCCAATCCTGCAAACAAGTCATAGAACATATTGCTGTTATGTGAAGACCTTTGGTGGATTTCATGTTTTTTCTTGTGGTGAGTATCGTTCATGTCCTTTATTTGAGTAATTGTCATGTCCTAGGGACCATGAAACCAATTCACCATCGTTTTTTAAATACACTGGATTAACTTTTTGGGACAATAAAAACAATTTCCCCCAAAACAGCCTTATGTAATTTTTCACACAATGTAGTTGCCCTTACCAACAGACTAAAAAACATGCTCTCAATTCTGACCTGGAGCTGCTGTGAGAGTACAGCCACCCTGTTCTGCAAGGCCACCTGCTGCCCAGGGTTACCATGATGGGAGGCTGAGGAGGAGGTGATGCCAAGAGGCGGTGAAAGAGCTCCCAGAGCCTCCTTTAGTCGGAACACCTCCTTGGACAGGTCTGTTATCTGCAGGGAGACAGAGAAATCCATGAATCCTGACTGGGAATACCAATGTTTTTATTGTTTATTCATTTCTTATTCCTATTCAGGGCCACAGGGAGGCTGGGTCCTATCCTAGCATGCATTGGGCAGAAGGCAGGAAAACATCCTGGAGCTGTTGCCAGTCGATCACAGGGCAAACACACATAATCAAACACACTCACACTCTCATTCACACCTATGGGCAATTTAGAGTCTCCAATCCACCTGACTTGCATTTGGACTGTGGGAGGAATTCCACATGAACACATGGAGAACTCCACAGAAGAGCCAGAGCCGGGAATCGAACCCAGGACACAGTTGCAATCATTCACATCTGGGAGATTCCCATTATAACTAGAGTTTTCTACTGTAGTTGTCTGTTGCCAATGATCAGCTCTAATGCAATAATTGTTTGAACTGGCGACTTCCCGGTCAGTTCTCTTACCTCATGGATACTACTGCCTCCTGTTCTCACTTTCTTCTTCCAGCTTTCTCTCTCTCTCATACACACAACTACACACACCTCCACTCTTTTTCCTTTTCCACCTCACTCCCTCCACCTGTCCATCTCTCACCTTGCGGTCCTTCTCCTTGACCAGGCCCTGGGACTCCTGGATGTCCTTGTGGAGCTCCTGGAGGTGGTTGGACTGAGCCTGCACGTCGGCCAGCTGCTGCTGTGCTGTGGCCAGCTGGGCCTCTGCAACCTGTCGCTCGCTCTTATTAAACAGAGCGTCCCTCTGCACCTGGAACACCTAGACCAATAAAACCATCAGTGGCACCATGTCACTGCAGCAGCATCACTTTTAGTCATGGCTTCAACTTGGGAGCTCTGATCTTTCTTAGTCTAGACTCAAATGACATAACAGGAAATTGCTTCAATGCTCGAAAGTGTGAGCACCTAAAAACATGTGTGATGTACATAGGAGCCCATTATAACTTAACATTGTAAATGTATCTTCTTAATCTCTGTGTTTTCAAATCTCAATCTTTTCAAATGAACAGCTGAGCCACAGATAACCTATTAATTTATGGAGTGAGTTTATACTGTATGCTACAACACCATCACACAGGGGAGGGGAAACCACATTCAGAGCGTTATCAGGAACCTATTGTCAATGCACATACAGCGCTTCAATGCATCAGTAAGCAGAAATAGAGAGGGAATCAATGAAAGCGAGGCAGGTATAGAATAGAGAAACTAATACACATATGAATAATGTAGAGGGAGGAAGGAGACCTCTGTGACTCTTTGAGTGGTATTAGGTGGGATTGGAGGAGGCAGGAATAATAACACACAAACTCAAAAGAGAGACACACACATGTGCACACACACACATACATACACACACACACACCTCCTGAACACACACCTCGGTGCAGGTCTTCTCATGTTTGCGGGTGAGGTCATTGAAACGGGCCGTGCCGGTGTTGATCTCGGCCTGCAGAGCCAGCCGCTGGGCCTCAGTGGTCCTCCTTGGAGATCAGACCCTGTTCTGCAGCCTTCTGGGACTTCAGCTCCCTCAGCTCCATCTCCTTCTCGCATACAGCCTCCTGTGCTGCTGCTGCATTGCTCTCACTGGCCTGCAGGGAGCACTGCAGCTCTGCCTGAGAGGTAGAGAGCACAAGGATGACCTGAAGAATTGTACCTTCTGTATAGTTAAGTCATGAGAAGTCCTAACAAAACGATAGAAGGTGATTTTCAAATGGTCTTGCTAGCAAAACATACTCTTAAGTGAGAAATGCTTTTACAGTTGTGACAGATTGTGCTACTTGTACAGTACATCTTGTTTGTCATGTTATACTGATAATGAACTGAAGTGTTCCACTCTCCTCCTACCACGCACAAATTATAAATGTAATAAGAGTGTTTACTGTAGAGTTTAGGTAAAGTATGATCAACAATTAAGTTTCCTACCACCCCCCTAAAATCTAATCTAGACATCCACTGGCAAGGGTTTTATTCCAAAATACATTTTGTAATCCATATATCTATTTTGGGAGATAATTATCACCTGAAATTTACAACTTAATAAAAATAAAATAAAATAAAATAGCTAACAGCTGATTCCATTCTCAAAATACAGTTAATAACCAAATACTCCATGTGTTGTGTTTAATACTCATAGCAACAATGATCTTGTCAAAGTAGCCATTAGCGGATATCTCATTTTGTATTGAGATCATTGATCATTCTACTTGTCAACTGACTGACTAACCTTGACTTTCTCATGCTCCTCCCTAGGCATGGAGTCCTGCATGACCTGCAGCTGGGCCTCCAGTGTGGCAGCCTGTTCTTGGGCCTGGCCACGCAGGGTCCTCTCCTCCTGGAGCTCCTGCAGGGTCTGAGCCAGCTGTTCCGATACCGCAGACAGCGCCTCTTTATGTTTTGAGAGCGGCACTGCATCTGTCAGCTCCAGGACGTCCTGCGCCCGGCCCTCCCGCTCAGCACACAGACAGTCCAGAGCCTGGGCTGCTTCCTGCCTCGCCACCTCAAGTTCTTCCCTCACGGCCGCCAGGGTACGTCTGGAGTGCTCTGATTGGATAGAGACGTAATCAGTCAGTCTACAAAAGCCAATTCAGCATTTTGATTGGGCAGAAAATGCCAGGAGTTTCAACCACAAGCAGTCATTTTGATCTTCAATGGAGGTCAAGCAAAATGATACAATTGTTTGGTACATAATCATAGCTTCCTCCTACACAATGCCAATTTTCTTCACTCGATGAAAAAAAAAGTCCATGCTGCAGTAGTGTATGTAGAAATAATGACACAACACAAACTGAAAAACACACACCTGATGTGATTGAGGGCTCTGAACACTCTGAGCGCTCCTCCTCCTCTTCCTCCTCCTCCTCCTCATCTCCCTCTCGAAGTGGAGGAGGCCTGAGCCTCTCCAGCTCCAGCAGGGCCACGTTGAGCCTCCTGGCCACCTCGGCCCTCTCCCTGGCCAGCTGCTCACACTGGAGCCCCAGGGTCACCTGCACCTCCTCCAGCTCTGTCCGGGGCACACACCTCCTCAGCTCCCCCTCTAGCTCCCCCATACGGCCCTGGAGGCGACGCACCTGCTCCCCTTCTACTGCTCCTCCTTTCTCCTTGCCTAACACCCTGCTCTCTGCCAGGGCTGCCTCCAACTCAGTCACTTTGTCACGGAGGCACTTCACCGTCTCCCCCTCTCCTCCTTCTTTGTCCTTTTCCCCTTCCTCTTTTGCAGACTCTCTCTTGGCCAGAGCAGCTTGGAGTTCCTCTACTTTCGCTGTCAGCTGTTTAATTGTGTCACTGTTCTGGCTGCTCTGGCCCCCTGGCTGGTCGCCCTGTCTCTTGGTTAGCTCCGCCTCCAGCTCTGTCACCCTCGCTTTCAGCTGCTGTGCCTCCTGCCTCAACCCCTCCTCCACAGTCCTCGTCCCAGTGCCTGCCATGGGGGTATCCCCTTCCCTTTCGCCATCAGCCTGCTCCACAGGGAACACCCCAAGACGCACCTGTTCCTTCAGCTCCTCCAGCTCAGAATGGGAGGAGGCCAGCTGCTCCTTGAGAGCCTCCACACGCTCTCCCTCCACACCTCCTTCATGAGACTTTTCATTACCTCTGCAAAACAACACAACAATGGTCAACCAGTCACTCAATCCATCCATCAATCAATCAATCAAGTCCATGACAAAGCATTACTCTCTCACAACCACAGCCTCTTTTATTAGTTAGTCTACAGTGGAGAGAAAGAGGAAAGATGATTACAGATGATTACAAGACACCTGATTACAGGGTAGCGCAGATGAATGTAAACGATGATGACTACTGCTGTTTGTTAGTGGTAAATTTGATTGATTGAATGAATGAATGAATGAAGGAAGGAAGGAAACTTACTGCTCCTCTGCCATGCTGGAGGCCTCGTCTGAAGCCTGGGCCTGAGAGTAGCGCTCCTGCAGGGCTTCAAACTCCCTCCTAAGGGTGTCATACTGGGCTGTAGGAACGAAAGTCTGGGCTGGCGCTCTGCATGTCTGTGTCGTCCTTCTCAAACATCTCCAGCATCTAAACACCACACAGTGAAAGGAAGCGCAGTAATGTTTGAACCATATGAGCTACAACAGCATGAATGCAGTCTTAAATGGTAAAATTAAATGATCTCTGTTCTCACATCAGGCACAATAAAAAATACACTTTGTTTGTGAGTTTAAGAACAAGGCAGATGATCAAAGGCCAATAAATACATCGGAGCAAATTAATGTCAGATGTCAATTATGTTCATATAAATGAATGTCTCAGAGTGCACACAATGTTACTGCTAATAGAACCGGTAATAAAACTAGGATGATGTTTAGGTGAATACCACCGACTGTAATTCTTCATTACTTAATCAGCTTCAGTTCCCATGAGTCATGGAGTCCCAGCCTGCCCTCCTCCGCCATCGAAACCACATCACAGGCTGTGGTTCTAGTTCACCGGTCTGCTGACCTCTTTCCATAGACCCAGTCTCCCTCTGCTCTCATACCAGACATTAGACTTCCCCTCTGAGAACAGCCCCACTTCAATGTCTGGCCTTTTACCACATAGCTGATCTGAACCCACACTCCCCTGGCCTAGATCACTGCTATTCACAGTTCTAGTGGTGACTGAGCGACCCTAACTGCACAGGGATGTTCAATTTGATGTTACTTCAGTGTGAAAAAGCTCTGTCTAGCTTACACAGCATGACCCACTTAGTGATGTCTACAATACAGCCTTATGTCTCTCTTTGATGCCATCCTGTTCTATTTATACCTGGTCCAACACGACTGCTTCACCGCTCCAGAGTGCAGCGCCATGAAGTTTAAGTGGTCATGACTAATGGTTGAGTGCTCAGCCACTCTTGAAACAGCATCCTCATCTGATGACTGGGGACCTTTTAATAATTCCTTCTCTATCAATTTGAGTGAGTGAGTGAGTGAGTGAGTGAGTGAGTGAGTGAGTGAGTGAGTGAGTCAGTGAGTGAGTGAGTGAGTGAGTGTGTGTATGTCTTCATGTGTGTGAGAGTGTTTACCCAATGTGTGTGTATTTGTGCGTTCGTTTTATCAGTGACCTCACCTGCACTTTGAGGACAAGCTCAGAGTTTTGTGAGGCCAGCTCCTCTATTTGTTTGCGGAGATGAGCCACAGTGCCTGGATCTGCAGGGGAGGGAGAGGGGTTGGCCGAGTCCGTCTCCCCCTGAGTTGTGGCCTCATCCTGGGCAGGAGATGCTCTGGACCGGCTCGAGAGCAGCTTCTCTGGAGGAAAGGATCAAGAGAAATCGCAACAAATCAATGCACTTCCTGATATGACAGACACATATGAATGCTGTACACAGGGCTTCACGTTTGTAGCTGTAATGCCAGTATGGTACGGCTTAGGACACATGCATGGACACAAAGATTTGTATTGCCATACTTGTGAGGACCTTCATTGACTACATTTACTCCCTTGTCCTTAATCCCTTTTAACTTTTTGGGAGTTTGGCCCACTGGTCACCTTACCCAATATCTGACGAGACGAAATCATCGGAGGAATTGTGGTGTATTAGTGTAGAAATACATATACAACACACACCTGGGAAGTCAAACATTTCGTCCAAGTCCTCAGAGTCACTGGCCCCGATACCGTGACCTTCCCTCAGCTCCACCAGTAGCTTGTCCCGCTCTGCCTCCGTCTGCGCCAGATGCTTCTTCAGTTGGGACATCTAGTCCGCGTGCATAAGACAGACACACACACACACACACACACACACACACACACACACACACACACACACACACACACACACACACACACACACACACACACACACACACACACACACACACACACACACACACACACAGAGCTATAAAGTGGGGAACAATGTACAGTAGGGTTCAAATGGGGCCATGGAATATTTGCAGAGAGACGAATGAAAAGGGGCAGCGCAATACCTCCTCCAAGGCAGAGAGGGCGCTCTGTTGCTGCTGCTCCAGGCCTTTGATCTTCTGGAGCAGACGGCCTCTCTCCAGACGCAGACGTCGAATCTCCTCAAACACCTCCTCATCCTCTGCCTTACACACACACACACACACACACAGAGAAAATATTAATACTTATACAGATGAACAACTGGGTCACTAACATCACCACATTGCATGTATCATGGAGGATCAACTGCAGCTATGGCAAAGCCAAAACAAACCAAATGAACCAAGCATATAAAGCACCAACAGCAGAAACTTACAAGACCGGCCTGGGTAGGGCGTTGTGTTTCTGGGGTAAGGGGAGCGGGAGAGGGGGTCTGGGGGTGGGCAGGGGGAGTACGACTCGGGGGCTCTGGAGCTGGAGGGGGTGGAACACCCTGGATCATGGTGGAGGTAGATAGGAATAAAATACACCTGTGTTAGTCAAATACAGACACCCTGGAATCTGCTGTCATCGAGTAACATAAGGGTGACTGTATACACTGAGGTACGTTTCCATCCATGGAGGTAGTTTCTTACAGCACCTTGCGCGGAGAGCGGGGTGGCGGAGGGGGAGGGGCTTTCCTCTTGCGGGGGGTGGTCCCTCCTTCTACGGGTGGGGGGGCTGGGGGCTGCTGGATGGAGGTGTAGGGGGGGCGGGCAACACAGACAAACAGAGGTCAAGCTCAAAGTAAAAAAGGAGAGGGAAGGAAACTAAGATGAAATCAGGGTCAGCAATGGGAGGGGGAGGTGTGCAAAGCCAATGGAAAGCAAGCGACACACAAGAACAATGATCTCATATTGTAAAACACAATATGATCGGCCTGTGTAGTAATGGATACTAGGCTCATCATGTAATGGGTGATGTAATACACAGCTATGAAATGTTACCTCCTCACCCGCGACCTCAGCGGCTACGTAGGCATGGAGAGAGACGGACAGACAACAAGACACTTTAACCTCTACAGCAGTGAGGTTCAGCACACACACACACACACACACACACTTCCATTCGGGCATGTTACTGTAAAACGTACTTATCCACCCAAATCTTCTATTAGAGAACAACAACTAGTCATGCACGTATCATACGGATACCCGCTAAAGCTTCTTTTCTCTCCTTCATCTGCTTTCCCAACCAGCCACACATCTGTTTTTCATAAATCAGCAATGCCTTTGTTTGAAGATAAAAGTGGAACAAGCCTTTCCTCTCTTTTTTTAACCCCACTTAACAATCACCCCCAGCTGTTCGCTTGATCCACTTCCTCAGACTACAGTCATTTCCTTGGGGAGCAGAGAAACAGCCAGAATCCAGAACAGCCACAGACAGGAGACCAACACTGGGCCTGATGGTCTATAGGATGGTGGTCTAACTACCAGGGGTGGGTCAGTGGACTGCTTCCATGCATAAGCCTTTATTTTGGTCCGCTTTCAGATTTTTTGTTTCATAAATCCTCATGCAACATATGAAATAATAACTGAAGTACAGTCCTGCATTCTTTGATTCAGTCTACTTACTTGGTTTAACAGGACTAACTAGGCGTGATTCCTTATTTCACATGTATAACAGAGTAGATTTTCAGAGCAGCTGCACACACCTTGATCCAACCAATGAAGAAAAGGTTTCCTAGCCTCACAGGCAATGGTGGCATTGTGCACTTAATCACTTTCTAAGAGGAAAAGTGAAAGAAGCACAGTGGGGGAGAACACGTACCAGGAGGCGCTCCGTCCTGCAGCAGCTGCGTGATGCGCTGGTTGCCCGTGGTTGCACTGTAGTGGGTGACATCATGTCCAAGGGCATCGACCAGCTGTGTGTTGGCCCCGCCTCGGAGCAGAGCCTCCACCGTCTCGGCGCTGTCACTCTCACAGGCCAGCATCAGGGCAGACCTAGGATAGGACACCAGTTGACAGTTCAACAAACACACCAACCATAATATGACATTATCCTGTCATTTATGTGCTTGAGTTTTTAAGGGACTATCTAAAGCTGTGGCACTGAGTTTAACAGGTGCCCTGTGCATCCAGCATGTATGCATGGACAGGGCCTCCATCATTCAGCTGTGTTCTCTTTTGAATGATGAATTGCAGAGCCAGATTGTACAGCCAACCCCTCCTGTCCTACTCCAGCTAACGTTTCCTGGTATCAGAACCCTTTCCATCCTGGAGAAATGTCATAGGTGCCATCGACTGTAGGCCTGTAGGCCACGCACACAAAAACACATTTATAGGAATAGGTAAAGAGGGGTGGGGTGGCATGACCCGCCATGAAGAGAAGTCCAGTACCTTCCCTGGTTGTCCTGTATGCTTGCATTGGCCCCTCGACCCAACAGAAAGGCACACAGCTCCACTCTGCTCATCTGGGCTGCTAGGATCAGAGGCGTGGCCCCATCCTGACAGAGACACAGACAAGGTCATCCACACATTATGGAGCAACATTCGGCTCTGTGCAAGAATGGTGACCAAGGCACTATACAAGAGCAAAATCAATTAACAAGTAGATCATCGGTAATCAATGATTCACATTTGTTTATCTTACACAACCACAACCCAGAGCATACTAGGCATTACTAAACTCCTCAGCCTACCCCATCCTGGACATCTAGACTGGCTTTGAAGTCCCACAGGGTCTCAGTGCAGAACAAGCAGCCACTGACCGCTGCAGGAAACAAGCCATGATTATTTTTAGACTTAAATGTGTTGAATGTAATCTATTGCATCTAAAAGGTTATATACAAAATCATTACAGTTATCAAACCAATCGATATATTATTACATTGTGGTGTTGTAACTGTTACCTGCATGATGCAGTGGTGTCCTTCCAATGCTGTCAGTGCCATCTACAGCCAATCTCTCCTGTTAGGGAAAGGGAATGCATCATCTATAATTAATACTCACTTCAAATGTATTCTGCCATGACCATATTTCATTTATTGTCTACAGTATTAATTGTTTTACCTAACTGTGATGTGTCTCTATGTTTTACCTGTAAAAGTCTCTTTAAACACTCTGGCTGGCCGTTTTTGGCTGCTAGGTGAAGGGCACCGAAGCCTGGGTCCGTGGACAGCCACACCAGATGAGAGTAACAGAGAAAAAGAGGCACAGAGAGACAGATAATATTATAACAATCAATGATGCACTGGATACAACTGCCTTGGTTTTTTTCTTTATTTTTTATAAGAAACTGCCCTACCAGCGCCATCAATGATGTGGAGGTCTGCTCCATGAGCGATGATGACCTCCAGACAGTCTAGATGACCCCGGGACACACACAGGTGGTACCTACCAGCAGGACGATACATAGAAACATTAAATATATGGTTAAATATTATTCATTTATTCATTATATTATTTCATCATTTCCTATTTTATAATTCCTATTTTTCCTATTTTGTTTTTCCCTATTTTTGTGTAAATACTGTCTAACATTGTTCATAAAAAAGTGGTACACTTAAATTAATATTGTGTGGCATTTTCACATGAATAAATGTCTGTTTTGCAACTCTCTATAGTCAATTGACATAACAAAATTGTGATTCAACCTAAAGTCAGTTCATGAAGTGAACAGGAAGTGATTTTTATGTTACCAGAAGCAGCAACAGCAGTTTGTTTGGAATAAACAGAAGAAGAACTGGGTAGTTAGCTAAGTGATGGCTGGGAAGTGCAGTGCAGAAACACCACAACAACGAGCGCTTCATGAGGCAATATGACAATAAACATAAATGGGTAGAGTAACAGAGGACATAAAGCTCTGAAACTTTTTAAGCAACTTTGGGAATGAATACAATTAGTTCTGGTATTTGAATTACTTCTTCAAGTTAGTGAGGAAGGGAAAGAAATGAGCTGATCAACTTACGCCGACTTGCCCTCAGCGTCCAGCTTGGTGGGACAGAGAGCTTTCTTGACGATGAGGGCAGAGACTTTGTCAGGTTCGTTCTGCTCCACAGCCTGTAGGAGTCTCTCATCACTCTTGCTCCAGTCCTGACTCTGAGGGGGGCGAAGCCAGGGAACAGGTCACAACCCTGTCCTGCCTACTGCCCCAGTGGAAACCGATACCACACTCCATATCTCGTAACATACAGAACAATGAATGACTCGGCAGCCCAAAGAAATACGGCACAATGAGTAGAATTTGACCAATAAAAATAGCATTCAGTTTTTGTGTAGCAGCCACTGGTCGGCGATGACACATGACCTCATCCATAAAATGAATGAGACTATTGATGGAGCCCACATAGCAAAAGTTAACAGTCTGTACTAACACTGTTGCCAGAGAAGGAATAAAAGAGGGACAGATGAGAGAGAAGAAGTTTCACAAGTCATACAAAGCTAGTCGGGTTACAGTAAAGCCAGTGATTTGCTATTATTTGCTGTGCCTGTGGGATGTAGAGAGAGGATACCTACTGGTAGCGGCAGCAGGCTGAGACAAGGACAGAACCGCTTCATCAGGCTAAAAACAGGCTGCTGAGGATCCATCCTGCTAGCAGGGCACCACGCACACAGCTACACAGACACAGCTATATACACATGCACCGCTGTGTGTACTGTACCATTCACAGACAGTACAGACAGGCAGGCGCACGCACACACACACACACACACACACACTACTGCCTGGCTCCAAAATAAACCAACTACCCAGAGAGAACTCCACTACCCATAAGTCTACACCCTCAGAGGTCAGAGTGACAGAACAGATTTACATCCCAGGACACACACACACACACACACACACACACACACACACACACACACACACACACACACACACACACACACACACACACACACACACACACACACACACACACACACACACACACACACACACACACACACACACCTACACACACACACCTACTTTCCTCCTTGTCCTCCTTTTTCTAACCTAGTACTGTCTTCTCTGCCTGCTCTATCGCGGGATCCCTCCTCTCTCCATTAGTTTGTGTCAGCTCCTGTACGGTACCCCCGGGCAGCGTTATAGATCTGGGCTCTGCAGCTACAGAATGGGGCCTCCGTGATGTGACGACTCAGCAGAAACAGGACAAAAAAAAAAAAAAGCTGCCTGCGCTTTGCTCTGCTCTGCTCTGCTGGGCTGGGCAGGCATTCACAAACAAGCAAGATAAAAACTGAAACTGGATTTTACCTGGGCGGGGTTTGATCACACGCAGTTAGGGGGTGACGCAGGAACGAGATAAGGGCAAATTAATGACTAGGGAGGCAGAGGGGTGCTATAGCTTGAAGAAGCCCATCAATCTTTCTCTCCCTCTTCACTCTATCTTTATATCTATGACAGTTGGACTATATATTGAGAGACAGAAACTCAGTGAGTAGCTATTAAGTTGATCTACTCTCTCAGAGCAGCCAGGCTGTGGGGATCACTCAGTGTACAGACCAAGGCAATGTGGAGTAGACTGTCTAGGATGACCACTTACAGTAACAGGCTCTGTAGTAACTCTAAGTGTTAACCGGGTGACCAGATGTCCCCGTTTTGGCACTATCCCCGGAAATGACCCCGGCTTTCCCTCTATGGCCTCTCCTTTCTTTTTTCCTTCTATTTTCTTTCAAATCACAAGGAAATCATCTTACGTAGCTAACTTGTTGTCACATAAATAAACCAATCAAATTGTTGCTACCAGCTAGGTGTGATTATTCAACGTCCTGTTTCTCTCACGTGCTGCACACAACAACACAACCTCACTGTTGCAGGTAACAAGCTAGCTATGGATTTGCCCAAAAGACTAACAGCGGTACCAGGCTCCAAATGGTCAGACATTTGGTGGCAGGCTGGTTAGGGAGGCCACCTGGTAGTCCGAATGTTCACCTGGTTCATCTGCTCTTAACAGTGCCCAATACTGCCATAGTATACCAGCCTGGTCCATCGACAGGTATTGAAGACTAGCTAGCATAAGCTAAAAACACTGAGGAACAACACAATGGGCAGTTGTTTGCCATATCTGCGTGTGGTTGTACCTGTCCTCGTAAAAGTAAAAGCATAAATACCTGTTATAGAAACACAGCTAACATTACAAAGCCCTTCACAGTAGCATAAGGACGACAGCAGGAAATTAGGGATTCTTTGAATGTGTGTGTGTGTGTGTGTGTGTGTGTGTGTGTGAATAATTGAAGGCTACCTGAGAACTCTGGTTATAGCGCCAGTCTGGAGACAGACCTGCTCTCCTGCAGCTGCTCAGTGACACTGAATCCCAGTGCCCCCCATACATACATACACACACACACACACACACACACACACACACACACACACACACACACACACACCTCGGAGCTACCTGGGACCTATATAAATGACTACTTAATGTAGAGCAGCTAGCTATTATTAGGTTAAAACAAAGCCTGAACCAGATAGTTGCAATAATCAAAACAAACACGTTGTACACGTTTTGAACACACCCCATCCGGTGGTTGTGCTACAGTGTCCCTATAATAGGTGGCTCTTACCTCATTCTTTTTAAACTTTGCTTTCAGACTCTTCATGATGGTTTGATCAACAACAGCAACACTGCAACAGACAAGGTAAAGACATACACTCAGAGGGTTAGCAGGCTAGAAGACCTGCATGAGGTTGGCTACTGTAAGTTATAGCCCATTCAAACAAGTGTCCATGGCATGGAGGGGTTTCAGTTTTTACCCTTGGCTCCATCATCAAGGGTGGTCTCAACAACATCAATTTCAGTGTACCAATCTTTTAAAATGCCAATCACAAACTGACATACATAGATAGATAGATACTTTATTCTGGGCTTGCAGCAGCATAAAGGTATCACAAAAAACAAAACAGAATGAACAAAATGTCAAATACAAAGCCTAAATATCATGAGCAGGCAGTTACACTTCACACAACTCCACGTCCAGTAGTGGAGACACACGCAGGCCTACCTGTGGAGGACAGACGTTTCCCAGGCAGGTATTTCTTCTGTCCCATCAACGGCTCACAGCCTACTGATGCCTGGCGGACAGGAGAAATGAGCCCGCCCTTGTCGTAAATCAACCAATCAGCAATGCGCAAAACGCCGGGCCAACATGTAATTGGCGCATGTTAAGACGAGTTGTGTGACCGTCGTATGCAGTAACAGAACAACGTGGGTTTCTTTTGACTTCATGTGCTGAAGTAAGAGCTTTTCATTCTGTGTGTAATGGTCTGTATGAAATGTAGAAGAGTACCCGTCTCTGCACAGCCTGTCAACGTAAACTCCCCTCTAGCACCCCTCTGTTCCTCATGGGGGGTTATGGGAGAGTTCATTATTTTGGAGACTTTGGCCAATCACTAAAACCTAAAAGTGAATTCAACCAATGGCAACGTTGGGGGTGCCGAACCCGGAAGGATCGCGTTTCTACCGTAAGCAAGGTGTGTGAAGTGATGAAGATGTTAGAAAGCACGGGGCTAAGCCATCCTCCTAGAATTAAACACAACCTACTCTTCAAAGACTTACTGAGCTCCATGCCGCTTTATAACATTTATTTATTTTACTAGTTTATTTGAGGGACAATGCACATTATTAATGAACATTTCTGTAAACGTGCTAGAGTCACAGAAACGATAGTTACCATCTGTAGTCTTTAATATCTATTTACTAATATTATAGATAATCAGTTTAAATGCGACCTGTCTCTCCTGGTGACTTGGGCATATCAGCCCCACAGGACACAGATGCAGTACACACGGACCACCGAATGAGGGCAGTAAATGCAAGGAAGATGAAACCACGGAAATCATGATTTTGTCCTAACCCTGTCTGTGTGTGTAGCCTACTTTACAGCCAATTAATCCAATCCAAAAACTGATGATCAAATTCAGATTATATTCACGGCTTTGAAACGTAACCTTTGAACCTTTGTGCTTGGATATTGCGTAGTCTCAGATCAGGTGCGTCCTGAAACTGATGCTCTAAAGACAGGAGAGCTTGTTTGTATACCTTGCAAATTCCCAAATGATGCTATTCAAGTGGGAAAGAGCAACATCTGAAGGCACGAAGTTCAGAGAAAATGTCACATCCATATTTAGCCCTTCATAATTAGGGAATCTTATTAATATCCTGAAATATTCCACTGCACATTTCTGTTAGAGTCAATTAAATCTCTGGCTCTCATGCAAATGCACTGTTTTACATGCAAATACAATAGAGGAATAGCTGTACCTGTCTGTCTGTCTGTTTGCCTGCCTGCCTGTCTGTCTGTCTGCCTGCCTGCCTGCCTGCCTGCCTGCCTGCCTGCTTGCCTGCCTGCCTGCCTGCCTGCCTGCCTGCCTGTCTGTCTGTCTGTCTGTCTGTCTGTCTGTCTGCCTGCCTGCCTGTCTGTCTGTCTGTGAGAGATCTTGCTTTTCTGTTACTTCTCCCCCGCTCTCCCTCTCTGTCTTCCTCTGTCTCTTTGTATCTCTGTAGGAAATCTTGCCTTTTCATCTGTCTTTCTTTCTCTATTCCTCACTCCCCCCTCTTTCTATCTCTTTCTCTCGCTTGGTGATCTAAATTTTCCATCTCTTGCTCAGCTCCATTCTTTTGCTCCACACAGTTGTGGTTCTCACCTTGGCCAGGATGGTAGGAAAAGTTAAATGTATGCTCAAACGTGTGAGAGAGAGTTACAGCTTTGAAAAGAGTGTTAGTGGAGGTGTTGGACTGTGGTGATTGTGTGGAGGAAGAAGGGAAATGTATGACTGAGTGGTGGAGTGGTATGATTGGTGGAATGAGAGATATGAAGAAGGATAAAAGAGGGAACGGTAGCTAAGAGAAAGGCAGAGAAAATGAGGGGTGAAAGTAAGTGAGGAAGAGGAGGTAGGGTATAAGAGATATGGACTAGAGAAGGAAAAATCCAGGGGGCAACGTAATCCAGTGGTTTTAAAACATGTTCTCTTGGGACCCACAACTTAAAGAGATTTTTTTCTTGGGAACAAAAACTAACTTTTGTATAGGCTTATGTCATGGAATTGATGCTGTTTTAAGGCATAAATTTAAGCGGCCATAAATTTAATTTGGATTCTACTTGATTCTGCAGAGACCTGGCAGGATTTCCGCAATCACACACCCAGCGGCGTTAGATACCATTTCCTTCAGAATCATCCAGGTGGGGACCCATGTTTAGACTCCCATGACCCACCTTAGGGTCTTGAGTCAGTGCTTAAAAACCACTGGTGCTGACTAGTAGAGGCAGGGGGAGACATGAATGACTTGTAGGGATGCTGATGGTGGTGGTAATGGTGTTGGTGGCGGGGTAGATTCTACCATGATGACCTCATCCAGTCTCCCGCCCCTGGGAGAAAATGAGCTCATGGCTGTCATAAAGAAAGGGGCATTTACGGTCTTTTAACAGCCTTAGATGGTCTCACCCACTCTAGCGCACAATCCAATTTACTAGCCTGGACCTTGGATAATGGGACATCTGTGAAAGGATGAAACACACTCTGCCAAGTGAACACAAAGCCTCATCTTTCAATCAGAGTGGATGGGCCTCAGCCTATGTGATAAGGTGTGTTTGTGTGTTTACACTACAAACTACACTTCTCTTGGCTCCTCTTTCACCCCAAAAGGTATTGCCCAAAGCATGATGGGATCCAACAGACCCTATGCAGAAGCAGATGACGCTGAGTTTTGTTCAGCCCACAGGGGCAGAAACTAAGCTTGTGGTGCGATAGTAGGTTTTGGGTTTTTGTTTGTTTGTTGAAGAAAGCTTAAGTGGTAATCCTCCATGGCGATTAGATGTGAATAAACCATGAACATTAACATCTTGGCACAAGTGTGAAATGAAACACGTTTTCAACCTGTTTTACATTACTTATTCTCTAATTATTGTCGAGATTTTCAAATAGGATAGATTTAATTTAACAGCTCCTCTGATGTGCAGATATTTCACTGAATGAACGGTCGGCTGACTGCAAAAGGGGATAGGATATTCCACCGGGAATGAAGCACCTCCCCTTTAATCGCTTGGTCGGGTTTCTCTAGTATCTGTAGTCGCTCTCACTTGCACATTTGCCGTCAGTCGTTTCCTAGCGGAACTCGGTTGGATTTCAGTGGTCTTTTTCTGAGGCAAAATAGCTGTTTTCTTTCTCTTGTTCTTTCTTGGAGGAAAAGGCGTTTATAACCGGAGGCTTTCTCACTTGTTCTGTGTCTTTTTTTGTCACCAACATGAAAAAACGCGGAATACAGGATCCAAAGTGGCTGAAGGACTGAATGAGGCTGGTAAGTAGTGGAGCCATCGCAGCGCAGCGCTCACCGTGGGGTTTAAATGCAGTGTTTTGTTCTGGTGTTTTAGGATGTTTTTTGGTGTTTTACTTTGAGAAAGATTAGCTATGCTTTCAGACTACTTTCTCTACTGTTTTTCCAAAGTAGTTTGCGTTTATTGCATACTTATTGTAAATTGTAATCGGTGAAATAAAAAGATATAGGCTATATTTTGGTGCAACTTTGATGTTTTCTTATGTTACTTTGTTATTTGCTGTTTGCCGTGTCTTTGTCGTTGCATTTTTATCAGTGGATTAAAGCGGACTTTATTACAGGGGTGTGGAATCTAATTGCAGCCTTTGGGTTAAAGTCCAGATGCCAGAATGGGTTATTGCTCCTGCGTAAAACAAAAGGACTACATAAATCCCAGATGTTGCTGTAGAGTAGTGGGGGTCTTCATAGTGCGGTGCGCCACTGGATCAGGAGAATCTTGTGCGCAAAGATTATGAGAGGATCATGACACTTGGATTAATATTGTTTTCAGAATTAAATATGAGTTGCATTTAATCTTTCAGTTGTTTTCTCCTGCTTGTCACGCTCACAAGCACACACATACATACATACACACACACACTGCTAATCCAATCCATCTATCCATAACCTAGATCACACAATATCAGCAGAACTAAGGTCAAGCGACTAACCTTGTCCACATCTGCCTCTGCAGCCTCCTGCCTTCATCCTACTACACAACAGCGTCTGTGGAAGAAGAACCGCAATGGCCAAGTGGCTAAAGGACTACCTGAGTTTTGGCAGCAGGAGGGTGCCTCCCCAGCCGCCCACGCCAGACTACACAGAGAGCGACATCCTCAAAGCCTACCGGCTCCAGAAGAACCTGGACTTTGAGGACCCCTATGAGGACTCGGAAAGCCGGTCCAGGAGCGAGTCTGGGTCCGCTGACCCCTCCACACCCATGTTTGGGTCTCCCATGAAGTCCTCCAGTCTGGACACAAAGTCACCCAAACACAGACTGATCAAGGTGGACTCCCAGGAGCTGGGACGTACCAAGATCCTCCTCAGCTCAATCTCCTTAGAGGACCAGCAAGAGCCTGTAAGAGTTCTCTTCTCTCACTTTCAGTTCATGTCTTCGTTGGTGTACAGAGTAGAAAACAGTTGATTTTGACAACTTGTGGGAATAAGAATTTTTGTGTGAGAGGGAGGCAGGAGGGAAGGAAAAAACACTATCCAACTTCTCTCTCATCACCTTTCCATCACTGAGCCAGCTTTATTGATCAGTCTTCCTAAGCAAGTGACTGGTAATGTGTGTCACAAGTATGCATTGTTTCCATAAATCGCATTATGTCAGAACCACCTCATAAATTTGCTACCCTAGATGCCTGAAAGCATTATTGATGGCTTGAACGGACCACTGAGTCAGGAGGGGTCGCAGTCCCTTGAGCTTATGTCTTCCCATAAATAATAAATGGCGTTTGGTTTTGCAAGCTGAGAGACCCCCCATGTGAGCAGATGGTATGGG
Organism: Hoplostethus atlanticus; assembly: GCA_034670405.1. Lineage (NCBI taxonomy): Eukaryota > Metazoa > Chordata > Actinopteri > Trachichthyiformes > Trachichthyidae > Hoplostethus > Hoplostethus atlanticus. The sequence continues at coordinate 342,529 of JAXDDX010000134.1, read as the reverse complement.
CCGTATACAGTAACTTAGGGTGATATGTGAGGTGCCACAGCAGGCATAATTCATGCTGTGGTGCTGTTGGCGCCGTCAGGACCGCCGTGCCATCCTGGATATTTACTGTATATGTTTGGCTGTCGGACACATGCCACAGCAACTGAGAGCAAGGAGGGACTGGAGGAAGACAAAGGGATGCTGAGAGAGCGAGCGAGGCAGAAGCAGAGCCTCAGAACAAGGTTTTACAAGGGTATGGTCCGCACATCAATTCAGCCCACAAACGCTGAGTAAGTTAAGGAGAGTATTTCAGGCTTGTGCCGTTTTCATTGATGCAGTTAAATCCACGTCTCCCGCTCATGGAAAATGCTACAAGTGCGAAAGTCCTGAAGTGCACTGGAGTGTTAATCTTAAGTCAAGTCAATAGCTTCTTCCTCTGCTCTCATTAATTTCCCAGGGTCGGTGGGAACATCCACGCTCTCATCAACATTGCAGATTCCTGTGCATCGATAACCTGTTACAGAATCGACACGGGATTGGGATGGAATTTTGTGAGGGTGTCTAGCATGTCTAGCAGGAGTTTGGGAAGCGTGCCTCGCTTGAGTGATTGCCTTTGTTAGATAGGAAGAGAGAAATATAGGAAGAGAGAGATTTAGAGAGAGAGAGAGAGAGGGGGAAACGAGAAGGGGTGAATGAGAGAGAACGAGAGAGAGAGAGAGAGAGAGAACGCTTAGCCTGCAGGAGAGTGTGCATGTGTCTACGCGCACGTGCATGTGTGTGACCATATGGCTGCCTTTGTAGCTGTCAGTGTGCCAGCTGACCACTGTTTTCCTCCTGTGCATGTATGGTGGAACAAATGCTCCCAACCAACTCCCTCTTGATTCCCTCTTCTGGTCCTCCAGCCAAAAAGCTGCTCATCCTCAGACAGGCCTGTTTCTCGCTGCACGGCGTTCGGCTTTCAGATGGGAGCAAATTGCAAATGTTCTTCAAGAGGGAACTATATTGTGTAGAGAAATTACAGCCTCTGAATATAAACCAGGATATTCTGGCGTGATGGTGTTGGTGTGGTATTTTGATGTTTTGCCTGTTGTTTGTGAATCACTCAGTGGAAAACCGCACAAAGGTATAAACTAGCGTTATGATTATACTCCAAAAATAGAAATAGATTTTCTTTTTCACCAAACATATATTTCATATTCCATTCAAAGAGGATGTGATTGGATGTTAGAGTGGTGTACTGTTCTCTCCATCTCTGGTCTTGATGAGCTATTGTTTCCGTCTTGGCTCTAATACACCTTTACAGACTGAACTGGGCTAATCACCGGAGCACTTCCATGTCCTGGGGTGCTTTACAAAACGGTTTCATTACAAAATGTGATGTTCACCATTTAGAAAGAAATTACACATATTCTTAAAAAATGATTGCTGACATGAAAATAAAACTCATTATAGAGTTTTATCTATTTTGACACCTGTGAGGATTCGTCTGTATTTGAGATATTAAGTAAACATGCTGGTAATATCTTTTTCTCAGTGGGTATATTGTGTTCTGTTATGAAACCCATCACTCTCCATGAGTAAGGAAATGTCTTGTCCTTCAGGTGGTGCCATCTGCTCCGTTGGCAAGGGACACGGATTATTCTGACCCATTCGATGTTCGCCTGGATCCCCGGTCAGAACCGGATCTGGGACCCGTTCCCTGTGAGAACAATGGCTACATGGAACCATATGAGGCCCAGAGGGTCATAACAGGTTAGTGGACTTTATAAGAGAAGGATGCTATCATCAGTATCTTATCAGTCTGATGGGTCTTTAATAGGCCACATTGTTATCATACAGCATCATGAAATTATAGTATAGTTCCCTTTATCAATCCCTTTATCAATTTCTCATTTTTAAAACAATTATCTCCATGCATGAGGAACCCGATCACTCTTGGCTTCACAGCATTAAAAATCTTTAATACCCTAAAGGTTTAAGTCTAGATAAAGATACCACTTACATTACATACATAGAGCATATTATATTGTATTTCACATGAATACAATATCAAATCATAGCATGAAGTAATGGTATTGTCATTGATCGGTTCTTTGATTAACATCAGCATTGTGATGTTTTATCCATGTCTCAAAAAGGGAATGGGTTTTTCCATGCCATGTTCTCTCGCTCTTTCTGGAAATTGTGAACACACTGGTGCTCAATTTGTTTCTAATTGGACAATTCTGCACTCGGCCTTCGTCACCATCCACTCCACTGTGCTTTTAGTCTACAGCGGAGCCTGTTATCAGTCTCATTAAACTGCCCGTTAGAGATGTCTCTCAGTCCCTCCTCCCTAGTGATTTCCTCCCATCCTCTAGCTCACATCTATCGGTTTCCATTTGTCTTTCCTCCTGTAACATCTCTCTCTCTGCCCTCTCTCTCTGCACTCTCCCTGGTCTGGCCAAATCATTTAGTGGAAGACCCCCTCCCCTCCCTCCTCTCTTTCTCTTTCTTCCTCTGTGTCTCTCCATCTCGAGGGTTCTCCCCAGCCCTGAGGGGAATCTGGCTGGCTCTTTAATCTGTCTTTTAGCTGAATGTCCTGTCTTCTCTCCGTTGTCACTTCTGCTGCCTGCATGGCGGTCAAATGAAGTTCACAGTCTCGGGTGAAGGGCACATCCTCGTTTCCTTTCCTCAGCCCAGCAGATCCATAGTAATCTCAGAAAGAAAAGAAAATCGTTTTCCTTTTTTCAGTTGGGTGTTGCCATTGGAGAGATTAGATTCACAGTAATGATGGCTGAGCGTTGTCACAGCTCCTTCATAGACAAAGCTTTGAATGGAGCCTGTCAATCCAGATCTGTCTGTCTGTCAGCTTTTGTCTGTCTGTCCCTCGTTCTGTGGTTGCTCGTTAAAAAACACAGCAGAGCGGCAAAGACAGATGTGGGATCGGCATAGCAATTATCCTTCACAAAGACGATCCTGAAACGGCACCTGTGTGCCCCCCACCCCCCTTCGTCACACTTATGACAGAAAATCTTCAGCGTTTATTCGCTTCTGAAGTTGTGTTTCTGACTGTCGTGACTCTTGAGTTTGGTTCATGTGGATAAAAGGCGGGTCTCTCTTTCGTTTGCTTGCGTCAAGTGGCGGTCTGCCAATCATCTGCCTGTCTAAATAGACCCCCCCCCCCCCGACCCCCACACACACACACACACACACACACACACACTTTCCACTCAATCTTCAATCTCAATCACCTTTCTGTCAAGTTGTCATCTTCTTTCCCTCACCCTGTGTTTTTCTCCATCATGTTTCCAATCCATTTCTTATGTCTCGCTGCCTTCATCTTCTCCATCTCCAGGCTGCCAGTGACGCTGCGGGCTCCCAGCGCAGGTAGAGCAGCGTTCAGCCACGCTGCGCCTCTGTCTCAATGACTTAACATCAAACACAGACAGGCCCCCCCGCCTCCTTTCCTTGTCCTTCTCTCCTGTCACTCCTCCCCTCATTCCTTCTCCTCCTCCTGCTCCTCGTCCCTTTCACCATCCCCTCCTTCATCTTTTCCTCCTCTCCCCTCCTCCCCTCCTCCTTCTTGTTGTCTTGTTGCTCCTCCTCTCCCTCCTTTTCCCCTCAACCCCCCTTCTTCCATCACCTCGGGGCCTTTCCCCAGGGCCTCCGCTCGGTCGCCATGGTGACAACAGGGGCCACCCAATAGCAGGGTCTCGTCGTCTGAAGGTTAAAGTTTGCCTCTGCCTTTCACCAGTGAACCCTCCCGTTTAGTTTTCGCACTCTTTCCCTCTCACATGAGCGCACCTCCTTAGCAAGGCTGCTGGCTGAGGACACAAAAGACGTCGACTCTTTCATTTATTTCCATTTGTTTTTCTTTTATTCTATATCTCCTGTTTTTTTTTTAAGGATGCATTTTTTGCGTCCAACATTTCAAAGAGCCAGGTCCTTGCTGCTGCTTCTGCTGTTGGGAGGTTCCCAACTATTGATGCATCTGTTGTTTCAGAAACCTTATCTTGTCTTCAGGCTTGAGTCAATAATCTTTAAACCTTTATCTCATGGTTTCGTTTGACTCCGAACACAGGTGTTGTAGAAACCTTTCTTGGTTGGAGCCCACCGAGAAAGTGATGGAAATATTAACGAGGGAATGTTGCCGCTGTTGTGAGCTGTGCTAGATAGCTGCTGGGGTGCGGATGGTGGGGGGTTGTTGAGTCTGTCTACCGTGTTGCTACTCAGTGTCTAGTCCAAGGCCCTGTTAAGCCCCCCCATACGAGATGCTGAGCCCATAGCAAGCTGTGAAAACATCATTAGTCTCCCTCCACAAATTCTAGTCATGTCAGAGCTCAACAGGCTTTTTGGTGTACCTGGTGATACAGATCAGTTCAGTTGTTTAGGGGAGCCTCATCACTATGTGCAAATATTATTTTTTCTTGTAGATTTGTAAACCCTGAGACATCAGACAATACTCTGTGTGTCACTTTGTGTGTATGTGTGTGCGGTCTTGCATGCATGTGTTTGTGCACGTGTATTAATGTGCTTGTTTTTGCGCATGCTTTAACAGAGTTGCAGCGTGGTCCAGGAGGGGGGCGGGCTCGAGGAGGGGTGCAGCTCTACGACACCCCGTATGAGGATGAGCGAGGCCGGGGCCTGGGCCTGGCGTACAGCGAGCCCCAGGAGGAGGGCAAGGAGAGCAGCAGGCTGCCTCAAGATGACGAGAGGCCGGCCGATGAGTACGACCAGCCCTGGGAATGGAAGAAGGACCACATCTCCAAAGCCTTTGCAGGTAAATGAGAACGTATGTGGAATGCCAATCTGAGGGGTGAATTGACAGTACAGTAAACAAAAGTAGTAGGGAGACCATCCTTCACGGGAGGATCCAGGTTGGTAAGCATCCAAAATGTTGAACTGTCCTTGAGCAAGACACTGAACCCCTACCAGCTCTAGAAGCACTGTTCTGTAGCTGACCCTGCATCCCCATCTCTTTATTTCAATAAAGTATCACTCAAAAGATGCTTTTTCATTGGGAATCATTCAGTGGAATTAGTGGAAACAGTAAGGACCAAGTAAATATATGTCTTTTTTTTTGAAAGGTCAAGGCACTCCTGGGAGCACGCAGAGCGCTGCTGGGTGCTAGATGGTCAAATTGTCAGATAACAGTCCTGACCTTTAACACAGTGCCTATCCCCCATCTTTGTATCTTCAAAGCCTTTTGCAGGGAACTGTGACTGCAGTGACCTTCAAACGACACACACACACACACACACACATCTGTCCGCCTCACCTTTACTCTTTCTGCCCCACGTACAAACACCTCCTGATGATCATTGGTTTCCTTACTGCACACTTCCACATGATCAACCCCCGCTACAACAACCCGTGAGATGATCATGAGAATCTACAGATAATTCTTTTGCATATGTGTGGGTGTGTGTGTGAGTGTTGTGTGAGTGTGGGTGTGAGTGTGTGTGTGTGTGTGTGTGTGTGTGTGAGTGTTGTGTGTGTGTGCGCACTTCACATGGAAACACAGTTTGCGAGGAGAAGGTTAGGGGAGGACAAACAGAGGAAGGAAGAAAAGGCGAGAGAAATTTTGTTTCATAATCACAATTATTATCTGCAGTAATGTAAAAATTGAAATGGTGCAATGATTATTCTTTTTTTAAGGTTTTAATGTCAAACTCCATCCCATTAAGCTCGTTGAACAGGGAGAGAGAAAGTGAGCCTGATGGGCTCGTGAGGAGTGGATCAGTATAAGCTATGGTAGGCCAAGCCAGCTTAATTGAGCTGCATCTCCAAGTCAAGGAGGTCAAGGTGATGGGATAATAAATCACCCTGCCTCGTACGCACTCCCCTCCTCTTTTCCCGCTCTCCCCCCTCCTCCCTCTCTTTCCTCCCCCGTGTCTCCCCCTCCCTCTCTTCTCAGTTAATTACATGCTTACATGTGCGTGACTGATCCAGTGCTAATAAGAGAGTCACGGTCAGCAGAATTGCCACAGCACACGACAGCTACACACCCTCGTCTGAATACACCCGCAGACACGCGCATTCACACTGTGTTCATGCTCCAATCACATTAACTAAGAAGACACTGGAACGTATTTGAAAATTGATGATTTCAAAGGTAGATGCATTTAAAAGCCAATATCACCTCTCACCTACTGAGCTCTCATTCTTTCTCTATCTTGTTTTCCCCCCTCTCCATCTCCCTATGTCAAATATGCACTCCTGGAGAGGATTGCTTACAGCGCCGTTAGAAAATGCAATGGAGGAAAACGCATGTGCGACTGGAGTTGCCTGACCCCTTGTTTTTTCCATTCAGAGTCAGCACTCTGGGCTGGCATGCTGTCTGTCTGAGCAGACCAAAGCACTGAAGTGTAAACACACAAACAGTATTTTCCATTCTCACATTTAATCCATATTCCCCCGACCTGCGCAGCGTTGCTAGGCAGGGCCTACATGGGAGGGAGGGGAGAGACAGACAGAGATAGGAGCAGAGAGAGGGAAAGAGAGATGGAAAGAGAGAGTGCATCGGAGAGAGAGAGATATGAGTATAGACGGAGATAGAAAGAGAGAGAGGAGGAGGCATGAGAGAGAGTGCATAAGAGCAAAATGGATAGAGAGGCCGTGGAGAGAGTTGGCTAGAGAGGTTACGTCCAAGGTTATGATGGGTTTGATGGCAGCTCAGTGGATGTTTGTGAAGGCCCAGCGCCTCAGAGGGGAGGGGCGTTGAGGAGAATTAATGGTCGGGGGCTGTGGAGATGTGGGGGGGGCGAGGTGAGGTGAAGGGGGAGGAGGGGTAGTCAGGGCTATTGTGGCAGGGTGCAATCAGTCACCCGCCAACACAGCACACACACACACACACACACACACACACCCACGCACGCTATGCACACACACAGCGACGGTGACAGGGCTGTCCCCACAGCCCTCCCTCCCTGCCGATGTGACACACTCACTCAGATAACCCGCTGCAGGGGGCAAAGGGGGGGGCATCACGATCTGCCAGCAGCCCCTCAACCCTCGCCTCATCAGCACCTTCACACAAGAATGCATAGCGAGCGCGCTTGCACACACACACACACACACACACACACACACACACACACACATATATATATATTCTTAACCAGTGTTTCCAGCTCTAATTATCACCAGTCTTCTAATTCGAGGGTGAGAACAGGTTGTGAGCATGTTGGCACAAATGAGCGTATGGGGAGTGTTTCCTGGGCATATTGAATGTGGATTTGTCTGCATTGTATTTTGCTGCTAAAGCTTCTGAACAGAATTTCAGTGATTATAATTTTCAGTTTATCCCTGCTTACATGTACAGTAATCAGCTTGCTATTTTGGAGAACTGCATACTGTGGGCATTTTCAAATGGTATTACAAATAAACTCACTTCCAAAGCATTTCCAGTGTTTTCCAGAGTCCACATCAGTCGTAGACTGTCGTCAGTCGTCAGTCGTGGACTGTCGTCAGTTGTGTGAGTGTGAGGCCTGGCAGTGCCTGAGGGGTTGAATGTGACAGGCTTCTCTCAGTCCGGTGGGTTTTAATTACAACACTAGAAAGCTGTCACCAGTCACCACCTTCCAGCCCAGATTACAGCAGGCATTCATTCTTGAAAGTCGATGGACAGTCCAGTGAGAGATCGGCCCTGCAGCCATTCAGCACCAATTAGTGAGCTAATGAAAAGCACCGACTCGTTAGCTCTCTGATGGCCCTGTCTAATGAACAGACGAATGGGCGGTTTAGCTTCATACATTTTATAGTACAATTTGGGGGCTTTGATCAAGCCGTCTGATTAAAAATAACAGTAGTCTGAAGGTTATAGACGCAGGCTTGTGACCTGGCTTGTGCACTTAACCTGCACTTAACAACAGTAGGATGTGGTTGTACTGGGAAGCTGTCCATGTGTTTATCTGTAGGAATGAAAAGCATGCAGGCTCAGCAAAACCCTTCCCTGATAAATAGGTTCATGTGGTCAGCCATCAGGTCCTGGTTTTCCTCTCTGTTGGTGACATCTTTGGTGATAAGGTGGTCATTGATCACTGCACTTCCCAGAAATCACTTGGCAATCAAACAGTGTGGCCAGTACTATGATGTTCTTGATTTCCTTGGATTAAGTTTAAGGTTATTTTCTTTGTTCAGCCATGGTGGCTGTCGCTGCTCATGCTAACTACCCAGTTCTTTTTTTCTTAACTCGAGACCAACCGCGCTTGCTGCTGCCGGAAACATAAAACGCATCACTTCCTGTGCACCAGAGGATTTTTCCCAGGAAAGACCTACCTGACACTGGGTGTTTAGAAATGTGAAAGCTTTTATCAAATGGATTTAGGTTGAATCACTATCTGCAAAACACAACATTGACATTTATTTCTTTAAATGTCACAGATTATAATGATTGTTTAGAAGTTCACACTACACTTAATGGTCAAATCTTTGAAATGCTTTCATGGTGATTTCAAATGTTAGAGTACTTAATTCTTTTTAAATTGTTTTGTTTTTGTAAATAATGCTCAGTTGAAGAAAGTTTGCAAAGACACCTTCACGCGACAGATGGTGTGTGTGTTGTATTCTGAGGGAACAGGACAAGGTTTCTTTGTTTCTACTGTGATCATGTGCACGCTCCAGTCCCTGTGGGAGGCTGAACATGTATGTTTTTTGTGTGTGTGTGTGTGTGCATGCAGACAAACGTGAGCGAAGGAGAGAAAACAAGATGAGATTTCCATTTCTGGAGCGATGCTGTTCTCTGTTGCTCAAAGCGGACCCTGGGGGCATCTGACCGGCCTCCTCATCAATTTACTAGCCCAGCGGAAGGGCTCTCATCACCCTCTATCTCCTTCACTCTGACCCTCCTCTCTCTCTCTTCCCCCATTGTGTGCTTCATGTCTTTCTCCTTCAGCGTGACGCATTACTGACATTAATGAAAAGGCATGTCCTCCATGATTCCTTCTCCCTGACAAATACAAAAGACGGGGAGGAGAGATGATAGGAAATAGGGGAGGGCAAGAGAAGCAAGGAGAGAGGGAATGTGAAAAGAGAGATAATGCCCCACTTAGGGTGAAGGTGAGACAGAGATGAAAAGAGAGGATGTTAGAGCGAGAGAGAGAATGGGTGAGAGAATGCCATGCAGCCACAAGGGAATGGGGATATTGAATCCCTGGTGAATGGATACACAGAGAAGATAGTCAAGGAATGTGTGACGTTGTTGAAATTGCAGCCAAAAGGACACACGTGCGTATCTGCAGCAGGGAAATAAAGGGAATAGCCACATCTAACACAGCATATTCGCTTCTCTTTGAACAAAGCACCGCATGTTGTTTCACACTGTGGATTCACATCATGAATGGGGGACGTCTGTGAATGCATGTAGGGGTTTTTTGTCTACACTGGCATAAGGTGTTAATTGTCGGTACTTATGGGAGCCGTTTTGCCCAGCAGAAGGCCTTTGTGTGCAGAGAGGTGACTGGGTGCCAGGGCAGTTGAAAAGCAGATGTCTTCAGAAATGGACCTAATGAAGCTGTTCTATTGTCTCTGTTTGCTCCTCCTGCATGTCAGGGACACAGAAAACAGCTCATGCGATTGGAAAGCCGGTTGTTCGTCAGTCAAGTCGATATCTTCTGTGTGAAACAGGGATAGGAAAACCTATTTGTGCCGTTCCCTCCCTCACGGATAATTCCTGGTAATTGTTAGCAGGTGGTGGAGGCGCCAGGCGTATATGGGATTTCTCCAGGCCACAAATTACTCAATTGCTCTCACCTGTTTCATCAAGTGGCTCAAAATGCGAGACAGATCTGGTAGAAAAACGCCTTCCCTTCGATCAGCTCAGGCAATGAATGTAAGAGATGTTGAAGACAGCTAATGAAGATAAGCGGTCACCACTGACATGTGACCGGGCCATTGTCCTTGTCCTTGGACCATTAGAAGTGTCTCATTGTCTTGTGTTGGTGAACGAAGCAGAGAGCAAGCAGCCTTCTGTTTGTGTGACAGATCCACAGGTTCCCATTAGAAATGAATGGAAGCCAGATGTTCCCTGCTTTGTGAGTGAGTGACACCTCTGTGTGTGTGTGTGTGTGTGTGTGTGTGTGTGTGTGTGTGTGTGTGTGTGTGTGTGTGTGTGTGTGTGTGTGTGTGTGTGTGTGTGTGTGTGTGTGTGTGTGTGTGTAAACTGGGTATTCCCCCTTTTGTCATTGGAATTAGGAGAGCAGACCGTGTATAAGACAGTTTTTTTTGTGTTTCATTTCAATGTATTTGAGCCCAAATCGGTCTTTACCAGACTATTACTATCCACATGCATCAGCAGAAGGTTAAACTGAGTGCATGAAGTATTTTGTATGCACACATATTTATTCAGATATTCACACACACACACACACACACACACACACAGCTGCAGTATGTGCACCCCTGTAGTATTTCTACAGGATGTCCTTGGCCTTGAATACAGCTTAGTTTCCAAACAGACTGAGCAGTCACCCAAAGATGAGAGAGGAGGAATCTAGTTTGGAATTCACATACTAATACCTGTTCACATCTTCTGTCCTCCAAACGGCTGTGCACATTTCTGGCCTGAAATAGACTCTTTTGGTTGCCTCGATTCTGAAATCTTTAAAAAAATCTGCCAAGATGATGTTTACAAGTGATAATTTCAGGATTTTCTTGGATTAAGGGACATTGATACTGAGTGATGCCTTTCAACAAGTGTACTGCACAACGTGTCGTTTTTAGTCGTTTTCAATATCATAAAATAAGGCACATAACTCAACTAGTATGAAGATAATGTCACTTGATTCAGGAAAGTCTTGAAACAAGTTGATATGTATTGGAAACAAGTGAAATTATCACCCTATTGGCAGATTTTTTTCACTTGTTTTAAGAAAAATAATTTAAGAATCAGAACTAGACTGAATGACTTGTTAAGATGAACCTTATTTGTAATGTGAAATTAGCTTGTTTCACTTGTAATAAGGAATACAAGATTTCCAGATGCAGTATGAGACGAAATGACTTGCTAAAATGGACATTTTTTTACAGTTTGTTGTGTGAACACACATACAAACAGACCTATAGTCCCTCAATTTTCCCATTCATCTGTGGTATACCACAACCTGCTCCTATCTCCAGCTCCAATGGCTGCACACATTTCTGGTCTGAGATAGATCGTCTGTCCCCATTCTCCTTTCATTTTACCCTTCACTCGTTTTTGTGCTCTTCTCATTTACACCCTTCCCTCTTTTCTCGTGTCTCAGTTTTGCTTGAGATTTAGAGGTGTGGTGTGGTGGCAAGCGGATGCGCAAGAGAATGTGGCGGTGGTGGTGTTTTAGGGTGTGTGTGTGTGTGTGTGTGTGTGTGTGTGTGTGTGTGTGTGTGTGTACACGTGCATGCCTTTGTGTTTGCGTGCATGTCTGTGTTCAGGGTTGCCAGGCCACACTTTTAATCCTGGCTTCAGCGGAGGTGCGGCCCGCTCCAGATGGGGCCATTGTACTGCGCCATGCATCAATAATTCACAGAGAGCCAGAGAAAGTGGCGGAGTGTGTCTGCCTGCTCAATAATTAACCAGGGAGGGAGAGAGGCATGTATGTACAGCCGGGGTCTCTCTCCAAACGCCCATTCAGGAGGCCTTTGATGTCCCAGGCCTAGGGGGTCTTTGGATTTGTCAGCTCATTAAGATGTCACCCCGTTTTCCTTTATTTGTTTTGTAATCCGCTTTGTGGGGGGGGTCGAATGTACGGTGCGAAACAGGGGCAAATCACATAATGTGTGTGTGTGTGTGTGTGTGTGTGTGTGTGTGTGTGTGTGTGCGTGTGTGTGTGTTGGCACTGAGGCTGCAGTAACGGCTGTTCCAGTAGATGGTTGCCTGCCACGGTAGATAATGAGCTATTTTCGGCTCTGTCTCACAGAGCGTCCTCCTCTCCTGCCTAGGTAGGATGGAGCATCATCCTCCACTCCATGGTTTCTCCTGTGTGCTCGGTTAGACGCGTCATTCACCATAACCTTAGCCTCTCGGTCGGACCGCGCCACGTTAGCTCACGGGTCGCAGCAAACAGAAGTCGCGCTTTGTAGTGCTACCAGACAATCTTCCAAGGTAGATCAGTTCAGAGGACTATAAATAATGCAGTCCTTTGCCTCTCTTGTCCTCTGTCTTATCCTATCCTTTGCCTCCTTTTGTCTTCTCTCACATTGTAAATTGCTGGAAGTATAGAGTCTGAAATACCTGAAACCATTTTCTTCACAAGTGTTAGCAAGGAGAGGAGACAGGAGGTATATTTAACTTCTCTTCCTGACAGGAAGCGTAGTTAACTTCACCTCACTATCACCTACACACACACACAGCCTCTCCCAGTCTTAACAGCTTTTCTTCTACCTGTTACAGATCTCTTTCACACTAGTTCAATCCTACACCCGATTTCATTCTCACTTCTTGTTATCACCAATTATCACACATGTTTTCCTTCCGTTTGGCTCTTTTAAAACCCATCTACCGTTGACTCACTCTTTCGCTGCCTCTTCTCTCGCCTCCTCCCCCCCCCCCGTTAGAAATGAGGGAGTTGTCGGAGTTGCCCTGGCCTGCCCCGGTGGGTCAGTTGGAGGAGGAGCCCCCCGTCAGAGAGCAAGGTGACCTCTCACCCTGAACAACACCCCCCACCCTGCCTTGCTCTATACCAAAACCCCCTCCTACAAGTCACCCTGACCTCCATGACCTAGGTTATTGTCCTGCATCTGCTGTCCCTCCACCCTGAACCCCCAGTGGCCCGCATCTGCCCAACCTGACCCCCACCTTGGCCTCGTGGCTGCATGGACACTGGTGGTGTTTTGTGGTTGTTGGGTTGTTGGGTGGTGGTGTGCGGCCATCACCACATCTCTGAAAGCAGTCCCTCCTTACCACAGTATTCCCCCCTTGCATCAGCCCTTGATCAGATAGACATTAGTGATGATTGCAGCCGATACACGTGCATGGTTGAGAGCTAGCTACATGGAAATGAACAAAACAAAAAAGCAGCATACTCGAGTTTCCACTGTTTAACAACTGTGTGTTTCAGTCTGGCTTGTATCCTGACCTAATGGATGTCCAAGTTTGATCAAAACATGCCAAAAACTAAACAGGAGGTTTAGTTTCTGGTTTTTGTTTATTTCCATTAGTGGTGCTTGGACACCACATTCCCAGTGCAGGGTCTCCCAGGCCTCCCTGCTGCCCTGTCCACCAGGCTCGCAGCCCACTTCTGCCCATACTGTGTGCCGTATGATTACTGTTCCCTCTCTTTCCTGTTTTCTGTCGCTCTGCTCCCCACTGCCCCCGGGGGACTCAAATAGTGTTGATGATGGTGTTGATGCTGATGGTTTTGCACTCAAACAGGGTCCTGACCTGCTCTTCTCTACTTTGCCCCTTCAGCGAGAGGTCTCCCTGCTGCATGCATGGGTTTGTAATAGCAGGATCTCTGATGTGTACCCAAGCCCGGCTGGGAGGGTTAATCCCTTTTGATGATAGGACTGTGTAAATAATGTGACTCACTTTCTGTTTTTTTCTGTCTCTCTATGTCTCCCTCTCCCTCCCCCTCCTGCCCCCTCCTCTCCCTCTACTCCTCTTTACCAACAGTGCAGTTTGACGGTGCCGAGTGGGACCGGTCTTCGTCCCCCACAGAGCGGTTGCGTCCTCCAGGGCCCAGGTCCAGCCCGCTGGCAGGAGGGGGCATGAAGTTCCGAATGCCCCAGGAAAGCCACACCATGGTGGGGGAGAGGGTGGACCCTACCCTGCCTCTGGAAAAGCAGGTGTATGTAGGCTGTCTTTTGTTAGATCCATAGGAGCTACATAAGAAGGAATACGTATCAGCGGCTATGTTTACATGCACAGAGTAATTTGGCGATATACTCAGTTTATTCTGGTTGAACTGTTTATACACCTTTCATGGAATAAACCAGTTAACAGAATATTCCTGTACCTTTGCTGTCTCGTCCACAGATACAACAGTCCGCCACAAAAAAAAGTATGATGTGGCAACCAGTTACCCTCTTTGACTTTTTCTTTTACCCTCTCATTGGTAATAGTAAGAAAGTACTGCTCGCCACTATGTTTTTTGCTGACATCAAAATGTACCCATAACGCAATACACAACAAAAAGTGAAAAGAGTAAACATTTACACACCACAGTAATACCACTTTAAGCCAGGCATCTTCACTGGGCTTCTATTAATCAGAGTATGAGCTTTAACCAGGTTATTCTAACTAGTATAATGTTTACATGCGTCAAACCAAAACTGGCTTACTGGTACTGACTTGTAAATGGAGCCAGTATGTGCTGTTAAACCCTGTAAGTTGTCAATATGTCTCAAATGTCACCAGGACAAAAGCCTGTGCAGTTTATCATACTTTGTGATGGAAATTAGAAAAAGACTAGTACACACCACAAATAGCCTCCAGAAATCTGTTTCTTGCACTACACTTTAATGTGTTTAGCACACACACATTAAAAGGAAACGGTTATGTGTTTCAGCTAAGCAGCACTCACCAGAGCTTGTACAATTACAAGAGGTCAGGATGAGATCTAATTCAGTCACAACATTAAAAACACACATTTGCTTTGGTCTTGTAATTTCAGACATCATTGGTGTGATTTATGCACTGCATCTGTGTACATAACGGGTTATTTTACTAATGAAACTAATGAAACGCAAGTACATGACACCTCTGAAGCGTGCATACACACATACAAACTGTACACACACACACACACACACACTTGAGGATGGTAGTTGATTATTCTGCCCCATTACTCCCTGATGGTCTCTTAAGGGCTGTTATGGGCTCTGTGGTCCCCTTCAGCTCTGCTTTAGAGCATCATCCCCGACCTGTAGCTCTCAGTGCAGTTGGCTGTCAGGCCTGTTAGATGCTAGAGCGTCCTGACAGGGAAAACACATCATTATGGCAGCTGGAAATATATATTTATATCCCCCCGTCACTCACTGCTGGTGTCTATTACAGTTTTGTCTTTTGGTTGTGGTTTGTGAAACAGTTCTTCTTGTTGCTGCTCTGTTATATCGCTGTATACAATGGGGAGTTTCAGCCAAGCAATCTGATTGGTTACAGGCATGTTACAACTGTGCTGATAACTCACATGAAGCCATAACGCACAGGTGCTTTATTGATTTCTTCTGATTTTTATTTATTGTTATGTATGTTTACTGCTCTGAAGTAAACTGAAGGAGGATTGGAACAGGCAAGTCTGTCTCTTGACAGTACTGGCCCACAAAACCAAACAGTAATGATATCAGCAGTGAAACTGAGAAAAGTGACTTATCATTTATCTCCTGTCCCAACTAAAGTAGTGTTGGTACTAGTGGACTGTATATTGTTTAGTAGCATCCATGGGTGTCATTTTTGCTAATATGAAATCTAATTCTGCTTATTACCCTTGAGCTTTAAAACACAAAAAGCAGTGACTGCTGTTCTTCTTTGTAGGGCAGAGTAGTAGACTGCAGCAGTCAGCAGAAAATTCAGTGTAGTGAAACAGCTGAAACCATGGCAGGGGCGTCAAACAGTCCACCACATCTTGAACCGAATCCCAGTCTACCTAAACCAGTTGACAAAGCTGGCGCCAGGAGCCAAATATGGAACTGTTTCACTTACGAAGCTGTCCAAGTCAAGTGTGGTAATGCATTGCTACAGTTGTAGTGGTATCAGTGTAGTATCAAATGTTTAGATATTAAACTGTCAAGTTAAAACATTTCTGGTCTTGTGACAACAGTAGTTTGGTGTTTGTGATAGTACTCGGCCAGTATACCCATAATCACAGTAAAGAACTTCCTTTCTGCTTTCTGCAGGAGAACTCAGTTGTTGAGTCCCACAGCAGCAGATTTAAAATACACTGGAAACACACTGTTTCACCGCTATGGATTTATTGGTGATAAACAATCGTTTGACATACGTATCCTCTGCATCTTATTCATCTGTTCATCTTATTCATCTGTGTTCTGTCTGTCAGGTGGTACCACGGGGCGCTGGCGCGTTCGGAGGCAGAGTCGCTGCTAATGCTGTGTAAGGAGTGTAGCTACCTGGTGAGGAACAGTCAGACCAGCCGCTCCGACTACTCCCTGTCACTACGGTAACACACACACACACACACACACACACACACACACACACACACACACACACAGTTTGATCCACTGGGGTCAAATTGTATTATTCTCGGATCAACAACTTTACAGTTTGATTGAATACTCTTATTTTTCGTGTGTGTGTGTGTGTGTGTGTGTGTGTGTGTGTGTGTGTGTGTGTGTGTGTGTGTGTGTGTGTGTGTGTGTGTGTGTGTGTGTGTGTGTGTGTGTGTGTGTGTGTGTGTGTGTGTGTGTGTGTGTGACCATCAAAGCTACTGATCTCATATTTCATTCTCCACACCTCTCCATCTGTCTCTCCTCTCCTCTCTCTCTATCCCCCCTCCTCCCCCCCTCCTCCTCCATCGCCCCCACTTAGGATCACTGGCATACTGATTCCTCACCCGATACTCATTTGCGGGGTGCAATACTGCTTATCTGGCCAAATCTCTTCCTTGTAATTACTCCTGTGATCCATCGCCGCTCTCTCACACCTCTCTCTCCCTTCCCCTCCCCATCCTTGGCCCCTCTCCGTGGCCTTCCTCCCTGGTCCCGGCGGGCCTTCTAAGTGGTAATCAGGCAGGTAGAGCACACTTCAGTGCACACATCAGCCCCCCCCCCAATCACTAATGAATATGAATTACCTTCTGTGGGCCACACAAAAAGGGAATTGGGGAGGGGGGGGGGGAGAGAAGAGGGGGGAGACAGAGTGTCACCATGTTCAGCTGACATACCAACAAGCTTATGCATTACTCATGTACATGGATAGAGTGACAGTTTAACACACACACACACACACAGACACACACACACACACACACACACACACACACATTCCCTCTAGCAACAAGGCCACAAAAAGAGGTCTGAAAGAAGAAATCTCTCTAGAAACTATTTTCCACTGAAGCACAACGTCGTATTGTCTTATCAAAACAAAGACAAATATTGCTGAATCTGAAAAATGTTGCAGCAGCTTAAAACTTTGAACCGAAGGTATATTTAAAAAAAAAAATAAAAATTAAAATAAAATTAGGAGATAACGTTTCTGGCTGGATCATTAGTACTGACAATTCCCAGTAATGCCAATGTGCCCCTGAGAAAAGGACACCTCGTATAATATCAGCTAACATCTGAGAAACTGTGTGTCACTGTGGTTGTATCACTGTTTGGGGGAAAAAATGAACCACACCTAGTAGTATGTTACACACAGTAACACAAACAATGGGAGGCGTGCTGGCGGTTGTTAAATGGAGGCAAAATTAATGTGACAGCGAAGAGCCGGCGCAAAGTGAGTCAGCACCGAAACAGACAGGCCCAGGAGCTTTAACCCAACATTAATATTGATGAAGAAGCAGTGGAAGGTTGTAACGTGCTGCCAGATTCAGAGGACGCCCCAAAAACAAGCAGCAGTGGATGAAAGCGCACTCTCAACTTTGAGCGCTGACGTGACGAAGTGTCTGGCTCACGATGCTCCGGGAGCCAGTGGCGTGATGACAAGATGCGTTGGTCTGTTTTGTGTTTCACTGCTGTTTACTATAATAGTGAGGAGTTTTGAGAGGTGGCCCATTTGAGCCCTTGTCTTTTCCTCGGCTTCTATAATTAGACATACATCATGACTGGCTGCCTGGCTCTTAAAGGGGAAGTCCTACGCTGGCTGCCGGGCTCTTAAAGGGGAGGACACCAGGTGGATGGCTTCGCTCAGCCTCTTTCACTCTCTTGAATTCTTCCTCTCTCTCTCTCTCTCTCGGTCTTCCCTGTACTGTAATAACTGCCTTTGTCTTTCCTTTCTCGTGCCATTACAGCGCTCATCCATCCATCACTACCTCCCCTCCTTCATTTCCCCCCAGCCCTCTTCATGCCATAAATTGTGACACGGTGTTAAATCTTGGTTCGCGATGTGCCATAAAAGTGCAGGAAAAAAGAAGACCTGTCATTCCCACTGTCCCATAATGTGCAGCATGCCACATGATTGTTTCTGTGCCCCACATTTCATGTTCTCTCCTGCTTTTCTCTCCCCTACTTTCTCTTTTTGGGTCTCTCTCCCTCGCTTGCTCTCTCTCTCGCCCCTCCTCTCCCTCCCCCACTCAACCCCCTCCTCTTCTTTTCCCTGTCCTTCCCCACAGGAGCTGCCAGGGTTTCATGCACATGAAGTTCACCCAGTGTAAAGATGGCAAGTATGTGCTGGGGCAGAACAGCCCACCCTTTGACAACATCCCAGAGGTCATCCACTTCTACACCACACACAAACTACCAATCCGAGGTGCCGAGCATCTCTCCCTGCTCTTCCCCGTGCTGGTACAGACTCTCTGATTGGTCCCAACACTCTCCCCCGGACCGTCAGAGTTTCCTTGTGATCAGACACTTGAAACGTGATTGACTTGAATTTTTGGTGGGATCTTCCCAGTGGACTGCCAGTGCTCTGTTCTCATTGGACAGGACTATTTTTGATGATTCAACACACCAATGGCCCATGCCCTCACCCACCCCTGCTGTTGTACTTGTGCCAAGTGTCTGTAACATCCAGGGGATCAATTCACGTGAAATGCAATAGCTCCTTCCTCTCATCTGCTCTCTGAACCAAGGGAGCTGAGTTCAGGGCGTCTGACATTGTTGCTTTCCTTATTACTCTTCATTCACATCCCTATGAACTGACAGAGGAAGAGGGTGGAGGAGAAGTTGTGAGAAAGTTTGTATATTCTGAATGTGGCTCATAGAGGAGACCAGCAGACGATCGAGATTAAATATTACTGCTCCACAATAACACCTCATCAACACTGGTGGAATATTGCTGTTGTCAGGGGAAAACCTTGCAACTCCTATTTTGCTGATTTTCATGTTTATTCTGTAATTGAATGATTACATGGGATGAGAAGCAAATCTCACCCTCGGACCTAGGAAACCATTTTGTAAATTGGAAAAACAAAAAAAATAATGGCCATCAATCTATTGACTTTTTGAAGATATAAGGTTTTTACTCAACAGCAGCAATATTTCAAAACTTTCCTACACAAATCCACACCTGTACTGTAGCTCGTGGGATGATAATCTGTCGTGTGCTGTCATGCTGCTATATGTGGAAGACTTGCTTGACCCTTATGTCTCCATGTCACTTGTGGGTTGTTCATCCACAGAGAAGCTGTGTTTTGTCGGTACTCGTGTTGACCTGTATCTCTTGTTGGTTGCCTGCATTGCATTTGGTAGACGACGCTGGGTTTGCAAAAGGCAACTCGTCACTGATGTCATCTTCCTCCTACTGACTTAAAGCTTGGAAACTGGGCCATGTGCCACGTCCAAAGCGAAAGGGGTGCTTATCATGAATCATTGATCACTCTGAGAACCTGAAACTTTGAATGTTGGCCCTGATCTCACACTTCCTACGTAAGTGTCTCTGATCCCAGGTTTCTTGGCTGCCCAATTGATTACATGCTAGTCGGTGCGTTCTCCTAGTGAACTGTATGCCATCTGGAACGGGTTCCCGAGGCTGCTGCCTGGTTGCAGTGTTTTCTGTCTTAAAACCCGTTTCAGAGAAGAGCCAAAGTTTACTGGCCACATTTTGTAACCATCACAAATGGAAAAATGATTCAGATTATGGTTTGTTAATCCACTATACTATATCGCCTGGGTTGTCTTCTTTATTATTATGGTCGTTTTCTGTCTCGAGTACTAAAAGATGACAGGTTGCCTCATTTACCTGCTGTGTTGAATGATTCCACCCGTGGTCAAAACAATAAAGTGTTTCTATCGAGTGTTGAGTCTATATTTAGTGCGGATCCTTATTGTCGTGTGTATGATTCAAGTAGAAAACAGATTAAGGGTATAGCTCATTATGTTTCATACAAAGACACTGGCTTCTTTGCAGCCCAGAGAGTAGGAGAAGAAGCACAAAGGACTTGGCAAGATTGCATGCCTTGCATACTCCAACACACACCCACACACACCCACACACACACACACACATGCTTTCCTCCATCCATTAACAGCAGGGTAGTGGGAGGGAGAGGGTGAGAGTCGGGGGGTGAGGCAGCCCTCATTATTTGGGGTGCGCTGCAGTGAAAGGCACGGGGATTGCTTTCATTACAGAGCCAAATGAAATAGCGGTGGCTGATTACCCGCGTGACGGAGAGAGGAGACGAGCTGAATCACTCTCCATGGAGAGGAGAGATCAGGAGAGAGGGAAGGGGGGTGGGGCAAGAAGGAGGGAGAGAGGAAGAGGGTAGGAAAGGGAGGGAGGGAGGAAGGAGGAGAGGAGAGGAGAGGAGGGGGAGGAGGAGGAAGTTGTCTGGCTGTATTTCCCAAACAAGACTCCAAACAAGTGTGTGTGTGTGTGTGTGTGTGTGTGTGTGTGTGTGTGTGTGTGAGAAAGAGGGGGAGAGACAGTGAGAAAGGGGGCTGCTAGAGTCCCATTTCTCAACAAGGCTCCCTGAGGAGGGATGTGAATAATAACAGTGCAGCTTGTAAGAATCAAACAAAAATCACACTCATATCCACCAGCTTTTGTTTAGCTCTTACCTTGACTCTGCTTGTGTGTTTACAGTATTACAGCTCATAGTAGGCAGATGCTGGATTTGTATGAAGGTGTGTGTGTGTGTGTGTGTGTGTGTGTGTGTGTGTGTGTGCAGCTGTGTTATCAGAAGCAGAATGTGTGTAATATCAGGTCTGTGGTGTGTGTCAATGATTATGCAGTGACAGCAGCTGGTAATCTATCAGACAAGCTTGGAGGAATGCACACCTGTGATCGCCATAGAGCCAGAGAAATGTCAGGCGTACACACACACACACACACACACACACACACACACACATGCATTTCCACACACATTATCAAGCATATTCATATATATTTACAGTACCTATATCTGTATGTGGAGATCATGCATAGGCATACCTTTATAGACAGACTAGTGGTTAACACTGGTTAACACTGAAGTCCTCAGTTAACAAAACAACAAAGAAATAATACTTTTAATGAATTCATCATGTAAATTGGATTTTTTTTAAATAAACTTCATTCAAAATATCTTTCCGAAAATGGATGTACTGTGTAGTGTTAAGGAATATACATGTTGGTCTCTCTCTCACACTCTCATATGAGAAGTACACTCAAGGCCCGTGATGGATGCCACCACCTCCACCACCACCTCCACCACCAGTGGTTTTCTCACACAACTTACACACAAAAAAAGCTCCAGGCTGCTTGCATGCGTAGAGCAGGGAATCAGCCAGCTGTGCACACACGCTCAATACCACAACTGAAGGACACGCATGTCCTCCCTCTCGCATATCCCGCCGTCCCAGACACGCTAATCCCCGCAGTTGTGTCAGGCGTAGAGGAGATGGGTTGGAGGCCATTCTGAGCAGGTGTGTGCACGCCGCCAGGCCCTGGAGACTGCAATCAGAGAAGGGTTGTGGAGGAAGCAGCTGCAGCTGCTGCGCGGGGGAGGTTCGGTAGGAGGGCGGTGGAGAAAAGTGGGGAAGTTGACTGGGTGTTGATGGTGTGTGTCTGTGTGTGTGTTTGGGTGGGGGGGGGGTCATGGGGAGAAAGATGATTGCTTATCAACTCCTGCCACCTATCTGTAACGGTAAGGAATATACAGTAGATGAGAGTTCAATCGTTTTCATGTCACTGACTCTTAAATAGACACACATCAGGTTACGGATCCCCATTTGTCCCAGGCACCTATATGGGAAGAGTTTTGTTGGTGGTGGTGTTTGAGTATTGAGGCGTGAGGGAGATAATAGAGAGTGATACCTATGTTCATAAGTCATTTGTGCATTAGGGTCATTTCTAGTGAATTTAATAATTTATTTAATAATTTAATTTAATTTACATTTATAATAGTGAAATTAAAGTATTCCTAATTTTGCTGAGCACCCCAGGAACCCTTTCGAGGACCCCTGGGGGTCCCCAAACCCCCTGAAAAGCTTGAAGTATAGAGTGACAGTAATGTGACTTAACTGGGATATAATAGGTTTCACTTTTCATTAGTGTTTCATTAGTCACTCCTATGAGTCTCCATCAGTCAGTATTTGACAGGTGAATTATTTGCCGTGGGGTGTGCTGGGTAAAAGAAGGAGTATCCACCAACCCAAATCTCAGCCAGCTCCTTCAATATCCCACTAAGAAGTGACCTTTGCCCTGGCTCCCCCAGGCTCTTCCCAGCTGCTCCCCGGATAAAGCCCTCTGATCCTGGGGGAGCTTATCACCAAAGCCTGCCTGGGTCTTCACTTTTATTGTTCCACATGTAATTACACTGGATTGGAATTGAAGCGCCGTGGACGGGAGGTGGGGAGGGAGAATCATCACACACCAGATGAATGTCAGTGTCTGTCTCCTCCGGTGAGAGTGGCGGGATTCAGCTGTGGAGGAGGAGAGAATGGCTCCAGCAGGATGAGCCGGGCTCTGCTGAGTGTGAGCGGCGGCCTCAAACGGGACCCCTCGCCGCTCCCCAGCCTGGCCCCCCTCCACCTCGAAGCTGCTTCAAACGGGAGACAGTGGACTTGAGAATGACAAGAAGTGCTTCATACTGGCACATTCAGTGGTTCGGACCAGATGGAGTCTTTGTTCCCTCCAAACACACATGCACAAAAGCTTGAATTCACATGCGTGCGTGGGCGCAGGTACACACACACACATACACACACATGCATGCACAGACAAATGCCAGTAAGCGTGCACACACATCTACCGCACGTGCACGCACACACTCGCTCATGCGCCACATATGCACATGCCCACAAACACACACCACACACCAAGCCGGGATCACGGTGACATGGGGTGGTGTGATCCTCTTGTCCTCTGTCGTGTTCACATTAGTCATGTGCAAAGAGACATTGTGCTCTGAGAATGACACAAATCCACCGTGTCTAAATCCTCACAGGCCGGTGACGCCTCTTTAGTTAACATGATTTATTAAGGTGTTTGACCCAGTTAGGACACGCAGCTGTTTATGGTGGTTTGGAGAAATGGAATCTACGTAGCTGTACGTTATGGATACGAACAATGAAAACATTTGGATGTTTGAATTTTTACTGTTTAAGGTGTTTGATCCAGAAAAAAGATGGAAGGCAAGGATGAGGAAAATGAGGAGTGTGAGGAGCAGGAAGGTGAGATACATAATACAGGTGTGTTACATAATGTTTTTTGTGTATTATTTGGATTTGGTCATCAAATTTCTGGTAACAAAATTAAAAAATGAAACAATCTGATCTAATGAGGATGATGGTGGAGGTGAGGAGGAGGAAGAGGACAAACAGGAAGAGGGAGAATGGTTCACTGACTGACTAATGACTCTGGTCCTCAGATTTTGACATTTGGTAATGTAATCATATCCAGCTAATTCGGGGGAAGATAACGTTACATTTCCGATAGGAACCTTCGTTGACCTTTAAGCAGGAAATGTGCAGCTGCTACTGAATTCATCAGAACTGGAGCTGCGGAGACACACATCCTTTAGCTGAGGTGAGTATGAAATGCCAGTCTGTCAGCTGCTGCCTGGTCCAACAAGCAACAAACTCCCTTACAGCCAGCAGGCCATTCTATTGGTTGGTCTAAATTAAACCCCATCTCCAATTCAAAGTGACCTTCATTGCAGCAGGTTTTCTGGGACAACATCTAACACGCAGAATGAATTGAAGGTTTTTGTTTCAGCATTTATCCTGAAAACAAACTACCCCTCTGCCCCTCTGCCTCCTGCACCCATCCAACTTATCACCAATTCATTAACTATACTACGTGACAACTCTGAACCGACATCAACAAATACAGACACACACACCGACACACCTTAGACCTGTCTCACACAACTTACACAAACAGGCCACTATTACAATACCTCTTGTAAATGTGTGTGATGTGAAAACCCCTTAAAAGACAGCAAGGTTTTAAAGTCTGCCACTAACTCTCAGCCCTTGTTGTCTGAGATGAAATGAAAGATGAAAAGGTTAACACCTTCTCTGGTGTGCAGACCAAATACCTTTAGTTCATACAATCACAGGATTTATTTGACAATCATAAAAAGTATTTAAAAAACAATTAAATATACGTTTCATGATTGACAACAACCAAGGATTATGTGCATTATTTACTAGTGTTTGACCCAGGTCTTATGACTAGGAACAATAGAGCATGAGTGAGATTCCCATTAGGATATTAAATGGTCATGAATGCAGTAGGTTAAGTTAAGTGAGATGAGATTTCTCACCTCCCGTCTGAATAGTGTATGACACAGTGACAGATGATTACAGCTTGTGTTTTCATATGAACCTTGACAACAGGCTGATAACAGGCTGACGTGTGAGCTATCATCCGCCGTACGTGGAGAGCAAAGAGTTTACGGATAATCATCACTGGAAAAAAAAAAAACCCCAGAAAATATAGATAAAGCTTGTTGAGACATCACATCAGAACACAGGATGTGATTGTACCATGTGTTATTTATACAGAGCACCTACATAGAGACCCGACTTGGATGTCAGAGGAACAGGGGTTTGAAAGCAGGCAGACCATTGATTTTATATAACAACATTACACGTGTGGAAATCTCATAAAAAGGAATAGGTTTTTATTTTGTTTGGTATATAACGGTATTAGGCACCACACCACTCTAGGCTGAAATGTCATTTACAGTCTACCACCATTAAATAATTCAAATCCAACACTCCTACTCACTAGTGGTTAGTGGACGTGTGAGTGGCTTCTAGACGTGCTGTTGAGAGGCACAACTGTCTGTGAGAGTTTTGTTTCTCGCAGCACACCTCAAATCATAACAAAGTCAATATTCAACTCCCTGTGCTGTGACGGTTTTTATGCACACAAAGCAAAAATTATACCACACAGTTTAT
The DNA here is from genome assembly GCA_034670405.1 of Hoplostethus atlanticus. Lineage (NCBI taxonomy): Eukaryota > Metazoa > Chordata > Actinopteri > Trachichthyiformes > Trachichthyidae > Hoplostethus > Hoplostethus atlanticus. The sequence goes on along the minus strand of JAXDDX010000134.1, from coordinate 317,641 downwards.
AGTACTGAGAGGGCAAAGGTTTTCACGGAAAATAAATAGTTTACAGAGTCAAATACTGAGAGAATAGGCAGGTGATTTGAGTTCGCTTGTATATAGCACATGCAAAAAGTGCTCCTAATTTCATCTTTGTTGGCAAAAACATGATACACTGACAAAACATTGATAAAGCTAAATAATACTCTGTTATGACTTCTTTGAAGCACTATCACAGGCTGGTTTCACAGACATGGAGTAAACCACGTCACTCTCAGGTGAGGAAATGTATTTTAAATGGGTTTTGGGTTTTTCCACCTCCATGAAACTGGCCAAACATATTTCATAGTTCTGACACGTGAGCACGGATCATTGTGTAAGACAGACACAACGTTTCAATTATTCTGTTGCTGGGAAAAACATCGTTGAGTTGCTGTAAATAGTGGTTTTACATAGTCCTGACTGTACTCTAATCTACAATCCACCAAATGAAATGTCTTTGCTACTCAGTAACTGATCCATGCTGCACTGACCACAGTGCTGTCTGATAGCAGGACTATGTCAGTTGTTCTGTTTAGTTCTGTCGGACTGAGCCTGGTCCCGGTGAGAGCCGTCCAGTCAGAACTTGCTGAGGGAGGGCAGAGCCCCAGCCTTGACTAGCACAGCCGACAGCAGGTGGGGCACAGCGGGGGAGGAGGGATCCCCATGCTTGTTGTCAGAGGTCAGCGCTGTGGGCATCTTCCCTCTATTCAGAGTGGACCTGCCAGCCCCACCGCCCCCTCCTCCACCCAAACTGGACTTGCTGTTCTCCGCCGTGGGGATGACAGTGCCCAGGTGGGGGTTGCCCGTCATGGGAGGCCCCGTGGACTCCATATTGGTCTGACAGCAGCACAGCAGCCGGAAGAATGCGGCCCTCATCTCCCTGCTGGAAAGGGTGTATATCAGGGGGTTGAGGGCTGAGTTGAGCACGGCCAGAGCGATGAACCAGTCCACCTGGTAGAGCACTGGGCAGCGAGCTGGACTGCAACCCACATCCAGCAGCAAGAGGAGGAACAGAGGGGCCCAGCACATGACAAACACCCCTAGAACAATAACCACTGTCCGCAGCAGGGCCAGCGAGCGCTCTGAGGGCCTGCTGCTAACCCTGCGGCCGCTGGAGGTCACCAGGCGGTAGATCCTGATGTAGAGGATGATGATGGCCATCAACAGAGCACTGAAGACACTGATGCAGAAGGCCACGTAGCTCTTAGCGTAGAGCGGCAGCACAGTGGAGCAGGAGGTCATATCTTTCAGGCAGTTCCAGCCCAGGCTGGGCAAAGCACTGAGCAGTACTGACACAGCCCAGCAGGCCCCCAGCAGCCCTAGAAGGCGGCCACGGCCCGCCGCCTCACATGGACGCAGACGCACCATAGTCATGTGCCTCTCAATCCCGATGGCCAGAAGGCTGAATGTGGAGGCGCTGAGGGCCACAAACATGCTTCCTTCACGGGCCAGCCACTGCGCTGGGGTCAGAAAGAAGGTATTGCGTCCCGAGGTGAAGATGTTAACCACGTAGGCCACCCCGGCTAGCAGGTCTGACAGCGCCAGGTTGCCAATGAGGAAGTACATGCGGCTGTGGAAGCGTTTGTTCCTCCAGAGCGCCAGCAGGACTGTCACGTTCTCCAGTACGATCAGCACGCAGATGAGGAGCAGCACAGCCATCTTACAGGCCCCGCTGCTGCGAGGCCGGTCCCACTTCCCTGAGTGATTGTAGTGCCGGACGATGACATCGTTCATCCCTTCCTCCAGTATGTTCCCCATACTGCCTGCCCTCCCTGGCCTTCCTCGGTCACACAGCAGAGGGCGCCACAGCACTGGACACAGCAGAGGGAAGCGCGGCTACTTGACCAGGCAGAGTCACCACTGGCATCTCACAGTCTCCTCAAGGACCTGCCAGTTAAATACAGTACCATTCAACACTCACAAGTCACTGAAGTTAGAGGAAATAACACTACTGTTCTTTTAAAAACAGAGAGGCTGAAATAATACTGTGAAAAAACACTTGAAAGACTGATCATGACTCTTAGATGCTTAAGTGCTGTGCTCTAGTGTTAATAAATGCCATGCCCTAAATGCCAGTGTTACATGGGAGTACTGTGATTCAAGGATAAACATATCTATTAAAAAAAGTTTCAAAATAAAATGAAATTACGTTTAGATTAATTGAATTTGAACTGAATTTGACTGAACAGCTTTTCCCCTTCTCACAACGAAACACAACAATTTCAGTATAGATATCCCTAAATCATGAGAAACTAGTAAGATTAATATTATTACGTTTGAGTGTATCAACTGTCAAACAAAAAAAATAGTGCGTTGGCAACGTTTCATCAATGCTGGACCTAATCGTGTCCCATGTGTTTCCTTCAAACAAGAATGTAATGCCTACCCATTAAAGTCTGAGTTGCCTTCCTGTTTTGGAAAAGTTGTTCAAGGCTTGTATGCGGCTTGTATCCAATAGGAAACGGTGACAATTTGATGTCTATAGGGCGTGAAAATATTGTTGTCCATTACCACAGCTAACTGATCTTACCTGTTTGAGTTATTGTCCTGTAACTAAACATCCCAGCGGTATAACGGGATGATCTGGAAGGTGTTTTTTTTTCTCCCGCGGGTTCAAAAATGTGCTTGTTCAAAATATGCGTTTCTCGCAAATGTACATCCACGGTGCAGCCGAAATGCCATATCTCGTCCTTGTCCGAGTAAAAGTTTCCTGTCATTGAAATATTTTCCTAAACGTCCACTAGTGTTGTGTCCTGGACTTTCCAGCGTCCGCCCCGCACCGTGACTGCCCGGCTCTGACCCGTCCCGGTCCCACGCCTCCCTCCCAGCCGGTGTGGGGCTGAGTCCTCCCTCACAACTCCACTGAGTATTTACCGCCAATTATGAGTCAGGAGACAGGTCAGATGCGTGTCATCATACCAGATGCTAAAATATCGTACATGCGTGTCACGTGTTTATTTTGCTTCTTTACATTGTCAAACAAGCCGCTACAACATGGGAACATACTGGGATTGATTGTTTTTTCTTCTGTAGGTCAGAGGGTTTTGTTTTTCTTCTCTGTACCACACATAGCCTGGGGGCTGCGGGAACACCTAATTTGGCTGCTCCAATATGTTATTAAATGACAGCATATACTTGTCCCTACACGTGCATTTACTCCAGTTGAAATAATTGACTTTTCTAGTCATGTAGTGCACCTTGAAGTTGTGTGTCATCTTCAAGTAGTCCTGTACACCTCCAGAGCTTTGCCACTGCCCTCGGGTGACTCACTCCAGCTACCAACTTCATATAAGTAGGTGCAGATCTTGATTTGTTGGAATGGGTCCATTTTTTTAAGGTTTAAATAAGTTTAAAATTTTGAGAAAGCACATAAAATGATATCTAGATTCAGTCATCCTATCCAAAGTAATCCAGAGTTTTATGAAACCATGCAAACTTGACATGCTCATATCAGGCTTTGTTTATTTGCTTTGTGGTATTTACCCTCTCCACTGACAGGTCAAGAAGCAGAGTTACAACCCCTTGTATATCCATGCGTTTATCAGACATTGTTTTTCATGCTCAAAATGAAGGATGACTAGTTCCCTCTGCCCCTCCAGTGTGTGAGATAGGTCAGACCTCTCCCATTGGAGCCAACTGGAATGGATGGGGATGGAAGAGTCACACTATCCTTTTCCTTTTATGCACTTTAGTCACTTTATTCAGGAAGGAGTTGTAAAAAGAAAAGGACACAAGAGTCTGGGAGGCCTCCCAGACTCTTGTCTCCTTTTTCTTTTTTAGATATAGATAGATATAGAAATAGCTTGTGGCTGGTTTTGAACCTGAGTCTGTGGGGTTGCATGTGACGTTCCAAAGGGTGGGTCAGGTTTTGAGCAAGTTGTTATATCATCTGGACAGTCAGGGGCACCGCAAGTGTGCTGAAAGGTAGAGATTCTGGACGGGCAGCAACAGGGTAGCCCAAAGGGTGGAGAAAATATATATTTAAGAGTACATTTTCTCTTAAATATGACTGTCCAGGAGAAAAGAACAAGTAAAGTTATCCACCCTTTCATCAACTACCATTAAGGTGCCCCCAACTACTCAGTAGCCAACAGGAGAATACTGCAGTTGTGCGGGGAAACTCCTAGGTGGGCATGTGTGTAACTGCATGATTGTAAAGCCGGGGATTGCCGAAAAACAGCAGGTGTGCTCAGTCAATCTTTCCTGTATAAATAAAGCTGTGTTTTGTGTCTCAAGGTCTGAAATCCCATGCTGCGCCCCTGTGAGTACCAAATTGCTCTCCACTCTGTATCACAGGCCTTTCCTGGTAACACTTTAAGTGAATCAGTGATTTGTGACTCGAGCAGAAGCAACTGATAAAGGAGGAGACAAAGGAGAAACCACAGCTGGATGTGAATGTTATGAAACTTGCAGACAGGCTGAGGACTGTGGCCCGCTAACCCTCCTCCTCAGCTCTGCTAATCCACCCCCCCCCACCCCCCCACCCCCCATTGCATTGTGTTTACAGAACAGAACGTACATTCCCATAAAATTCCCAAAAGGCAAGTGGTACAATCCATTATTTCAACCACTGGATGGTGCAATGGTTGGAAATGGAGGGTGGGGGCTATTACCTCTTATTGTGTGTTTATGCCACGCATTTCGTTGTAGCGTTCCCACATTATGGTCACTGAGTTTAGTTACCGTAACACACCCTGGGGAGAGCTTGGTTTCACATTCAGGCTGCGAGAGATGGAGGGAGGCTGGGAGAGAGGTTGGAAGAGAGTGGGAAAAAGACTGGGAGAGAAACTGGGAGAGGCTTAGGGTTGAGTCTGAGGTAGATGGGCTTCATATTTTCATCCTTTGACTTAGGTTCAGTTGCCATTGGTGATATTTAACACGGGTTCATGAAGAAGAAGACCAACCATTCAACTTATTGTAGTAATAAAGAGGGAGTCCATACAGAAAGAAAAGCAGTGTTTGAGATCAGATGGCTCACGTCAAGATCCTTGAGCTGCAAATAAAATTACTTACTTCACGTGTGTCTTACCTGTTTTGATATTTGAGGAAGAAGGACATTTTATTCTGCTGGACTATGACTTGTGTAGCTCAGCGGGTAGAACATGGCGCTAACCCTGCCGGAGCTGAGGGTCCGATTCCCACTGGGGCCTCCATACTAACACTGCATGTGTTGATGTTACTCTGAGGTGCTTTGGATAAAAGTGTCCAACAAATGGCACCAAATGGACTGTGGTTATGGGGTGGGAGGTCCATTTTTGCTTGTCTTCTTTTCTTTTCAATGTTGGCTGGTCAGTTCTCTTAAACTGGGTTAGAAATTGAGACGCGAGGGATGGCTAACAGTGACCGACAGCGTAACAAATGTTGATGAAAAGAAGGGGAGATGGATAGAGACAAGAGAGAGCAGAAGACTGAAGTAGACAGAGGTTGTGACGACTGTGAGAGCTGGCTGCCCCCCCCTACCCTCGTTCTTATTCTCTCTCTCTCTCTCTCTCTCTCTCTCTCTCTCTCTCTCTCTCTCTCTCTCTCTCTCTCTCTTATTTTCTGATGTCGCTGATTGTGGGGAGTTACAGGCACTCTGGCCCTCTTGCACATGTCAGCCCAGGCCTTGCAGATTAATGAATGGCCCCAAGAGCTGTTGACTTTACCCTGACCAGCGAGAGATGTACAGACACAGTGACAACCCATTTATAACCATATCAAAACACTCCAACGGGCTCCGTGTTGCTGCAAGGACACAGATTTTCCTGGATATTTGGTGCTGTTGGAAAAGAAGACATGTAGCCAGAGGTCAGATCATGAAAAAACAGCCTTGTAAAGATTTATGAAATGGTGATGCTGGTGGTATGTGGTATATTTATCTAGCCGTGTGTGTGTGTGTGTGTGTGTGTGTGTGTGTGTGTGTGTGTGTGTGTGTGTGTGTGTGTGTGTGTGTGTGTGTGTGTGTGTGTGTGTGTGTGTGTACGCGTGCAGCAGCATTGTGAGTCAAGGCAATCTGACGTAGGCTCCGGCGGTGAGTTAGCTGTGTAGGAATGTAAAGTTTAGTGGGAACTAGCGGGGTGTCGGGGCTGTGGAAAGGGAGAGCCTCTGGGGCCTTCACCCCACTGCCCCATACCCCTGCAGCCTACCCACTCCCCCTGAAAAATGTATACAGGAATGGGAACTCTTTTACGACCCTAAATAACAACTCCCAACAGCATACACTCATTCAATTAGGATTATAAAGAGAGTTTTCCCGGTGACGTAACGCACCGTCTGGCAGCCATAGTGGAGGTCGCGTTGCTAAACCTACAGCTCAACAGAATTGAATAGAGAGGGTTAATTTCTGTGCTGTTTTCACTTGCACACTAGCTAACCTACCTAATGGAAGTTAGCATACAGTAGCTAGTAGTTGCATGTTAACATTAACAGTTAAAGAGCTAACAAAACAAAAAACAACTGTTTGTTCAGGTTAACTGAGCCGACCCGAAATTGCTAAAGACAATAGAGTTTCTTGTGATTTCATTGGAATCTACATTATCAGACAATTCATTTTTACTTCTAATGCTACTGAATCCACACCCACACCATGGCTAACTTTTGCAGATGCCTCTCTTTTTCTGTCCCGGTTGTCATATATATATGTTTATGCACAGCCAGCTCTCATGAGGACCTCCATGTTGGTGCCAGACGTGGTTGCTAGGCGATTTGAAACTGCAAAGCCTCTATGGGATTCTCCATATTACATGTCTCTAGGTATACAACATATTACAACAAAACAAGCCATTTAACAGATTCAATTTAGTTTAAACCATGAGACCATTATCTGTATCTCCATCACATATTTTCTTTTTCCTGTGGAGTGTTGGTACCTCTCTCTAGGAGGTCCTGACTAGAGGTTTGAGAGCTGATAGTATATCTGGGGCAATGGTGCTGGAGGGTTATCAGTGGACTGTGAGGTCTTTAAGGGCTCCAGGTGGCTGTTTGTCTGAAGAACAGCCCTTCTGCTCCCTTTAGATAACTGTTTATCTGGACCCAGCTCAAAATAGCATCAAAGGATGAATGGCATGTGATTGGATGGATGGATAGATAGATGGATAGGTGTGTGAATATACATCATATTTTCATTGTGTGTCAGTCATTTTGTTAAATGTGCTGTTCTCTCTAAGACTATGCTTTCTCTCTCTTTTCTTTCTCTGTCACTTTTTCAGGTCTGAGAAGATAAGCCAGATGGAATTTAGAGACATTGATGAGATTTTCTCCAGATTCCTTCCTGGTTGCAAGCAGGAGTTATCAGTAGGTAGGAGGAGAAAGAAATGATCAGGAAGGAAGGGGAAGACGTAATGGACTTCAGTCTGCATCTTTCAATCAAGATTAAACAGTCCTGATATAGTTTAGTTTGTCACCCACAAACACAAGGAGCTTTTTGACAACGTAATTTGTAAATACTAGAAATCTTAGAAGATCACAGGAAGCGATAGAGCAACTGATTTTATGTGGCAATTAGAAAACGGGATGACCAAAATGTAGGGACTCACGTGATGGTGAGAAACTGTGTGAGAGCGGTGAGTTTCAAAGACGTCAGCTTTAATGATTTAATGGCGACAACACTCTCCGGACCTCAAAGCGACATTTAAGTGCTTGTACACATGATGCCATATCTCCACTGTTTATTATTACTGCCTCATCTTAAAAATGTCACCATCTCTGTTCTCACACAATAAAATAGGAACTTACAACATCTTGATCTTTATAGTCATTATTGACTTTTATTTATTTTTTTTACGATCGGAGCCTAAAACACTAAATAGAGCTCAAGCCTTTGCCTTGCCAAAATATGTTCAAAATAACTTGGACCTCAGTCATGCAAACAATCATGCCCTTTGAATCTATCTGCTTTTCTCAGCACTGCTCTTCAGATGCCTGGGAAAGCTTGTAGATGAGTGTGTGTGTGTGTGTGTGTGTGTGTGTGTGTGTGTGTGTGTGTGTGTGTGTGTGTGTGTGTGTGTGTGAACGCAAGAACGCCTGTTAGTGTGTGTTTGTGTACACTACTGCCCTTGCTCCTTCACACCAGAACCACTACTCTTTATTCCACATAAAAAGCATCTCGGGGGTTAAAAAATCTCAACACAGCAACGTAAACCAAAAAGACCTGCATCCTTTTCATGAAATTCTGCATCCAATTTTACGTTTTTGTACATGTTGGTTGTCTGTATCATGTCTGCAGTCTGCTGTTCTATAAGAGGAGGTCAAAGGCTGCAGCTCCCTTGAGAGGTGGAGGAATGCTCAAGTAGTTCAGTATGTGTCGCTCCAGACATGCTCCCCTGACCCCTAATCATACACCAACCCCCACCCCACCCCACACCCAATCTTACCCGAGGCCAGAGACCCCCTCCGGTCCCTGATCTGGACCAGCCAGACCTCCCAGGGTATGCAGCTGGGGCCTGAGAAAGTAAGAACTAACCCACTGACAGAAACAGGCCAGACTCCATCACTACTAGTCCTCTAGTACCATTTCAGAATCACTTTACTCTTTAAAGTACAATACACAGGACAGGAATTTGTCTTGATGACAGCGGTGCAGAGACATATTGAAAACTTTCTGAGTTGCCATACTGGCATACTGGCACAACATGGTGCAACAGGACGTCATAAACATAATAAGGCCAGTGGTATTTTCCCAGTATTTGACCCTGCATGGCGGCTGTGTGAAGTGAATGGTGTATATCTGTGAATGAATCACGATGTGAATGGGGGTCAGTCAGAGCCAGGCTGCCAGCCCCTAATTGACAGACAGACAGTGGGCTCTGTAGCCTGTGTGACACGGCGATGCTCCACATAAAGAAAGCCTCGATAGAGATCTGCAGCGGTAGCAGGCGCTACTATGGTGACCGCTCAACCGGCAACAACAGTAAGACAGGCTGGCTGTCCTAAAGCTCCCTGGCTCCAGAGACCAGCCGGCCGAACAAAAAGGCTAAAAACACACACTTCACATCTCATTAGACAGGGCCGCTGTGACAGCTGACGGAGAGCCCAAAACACGACGACTCCACCATTTAGAAATAAAAGATGTTTTTGTTTTGTATGTTAAATGTCATATTTTGGTCGACCTGTTTCACTCAGGTGTTTTCACACAGGAGAAGGACGTCAATTCTATCTGATCGGTACAATCTAGCCCCAAGGAAACTACAACTATTAGGTGACAGGGGTGACACTATTAGGTCTCTATCAAGTACATGGATAAAAACTAACCCTACCCTAATACGTATATCCAGTCAAAGTCTATAGGTCTGCAAAGCCAGCCATATGTTTCAATGTTGAGGAGCAATTTTCAGGGTCCTAGATTTCATATGCTTGTATTTCCATCGACTGTGTAACAGGTTGTGGATAATACGTTCTCTGTTGCCGAGGGACCTGCTGATCCCATACTACTGCCTCTAAGATACCTGGTGGGAAACAGTTGTATTTACAGATCTGAGGACAGCTAATCCTCTTCATGTGGCATGATCCATAAAACAGCACATGATGGTGATTAATTTCCTTTGTTTTGAGACACTGTACAGTTCTGGGCATCTGTGGGGCATATGGCCTTGCAGCTTCTCCATGCACCCACACACACACACACACACACACACACACACACACACACACACACACATTCACAAACACTCATACTCTTGGTGCTACGGTCCACCTGTGTTTATGAGTCTAGCACAGGACGGTATGGCCACATTGTTGAGTTCACAGCGGTCTCCTCCACCACCCACCCAGCCAACCGAACCAGTCATCCCACATCTGCCCTCCTGTCCCTGGCCATGTGCTGGGGAAGCTCTGGGGGGGGGGGACACAACACCAGCATGCTTCAGTGGTGGACGAGAAAGGGCGGCTGTGAGTGTGGCAATGGGTTGTTTATTGATGGAGTGTGAAGGGAACAGAGGAGAGGAGAGGAGAGAGGGACGGAGGAGGCAGACGAAGGTTACTTCACGGAAATGTGGTGTGAAAATAAACGAAGCGGGACGCAGACAGTGAAGCAGACAATGGCGTGTCAGGGTTTGTGTGCCCTCTGTATAAACACTCGTTCTGAGATCATCCTTTCCAACGGTTTGGCCTTTGGGCTGGACCACCTGAGGCCGAACATCTCCACAACAGCTCTCTGACAGTTAAACAAAACGAAATATGCACCCACACACACACACTCTTGAGTCCCCGGCTACACCCTTGCCCTGGCGTTGCACCTCTGGACTGAATCCCCTGGAGTCTCAACCAAAACAATCAAAGCCCTAAGACTGGAAAGTGAACACATGGCTCCAACACATCCATCGCCATACAAATCTAATCACCCACTATCAGCGGATGGAGTCCTTCCAACACACACACACACACACACACACGCACAGGCTCTGATCCATTTCTAAATATTAGCTTTACTATATTATGAAATGTGAGTGCTGGCAAATGAGATGGGCATTTTATCTGGTGGGTTTGTGTTTGGCACCGCCGGCTCATACTTCAACCTGCCACACTGACACTCACCAGCACTGTTTGGTTACACACCTCATCACCAGGGTATTTCAGAATCACGTTCTAGCGCAGAACAACAGTGAGGTAGCCTCCAGGACAAAGTTTTATCAACAGCACAGTCTTTCCAGAGGACTCGTTGAACTTTATGCTTTCCACGCAGCGCTGACCCCGATGGATTGTTTTCCATGGATGGGGACCAAAAGATTAAGACACGATCTCTCGGCGGACTGCCTCTCTACCCGACAGCCACCACCAAGACACACTCTTCTTTGCATTCTTGCTGCCTTGGAAAGTTTCTGTACAAAAATAGCCTCGGAGGGTTGCAGAAGCAGTGCACTTGAAAAAGCCACAGCCTGATATTGTAGAAAATTAGAACGGTGGAAGATACAGCCTGAGGAGTTTGATTTTATTGGATTGCACTCGTGTAAATTAATATCTGTTATTAAGGCTTGGTGCGTTAAATACCAGAAACAATTTAGTTTTAGTTTTGTTTTGATGATGCGCTCTCTAATAGTGGTAAAACATTATCATAAAAGTCTTCCAGTCCATGATGATGGGACCTGAGGCATTAGCAAGCAAAGCAAGCAGTAGCAAAGTACATGAGCAACATATATGTTTCAGGTTTTAACCGTTAACATGATGTGATTTATGTCCAACATGTCGCAGAGTTTTGAAAAGCGGCGACTGTTGAAAAGTGATGTAATATTTCAAGTGGCTCGTTTTCACTCTCGTATGACTGAATGGAGGGAGAGAGGCAGGTCACGATTGCGGATTAGCTGCGGATTCAAACAGGAGACGAATTGTGTCCTGTATCTATGGCACATGTGTATACACACCAGTGGGTCCTCTGTGTGAAAGGCCTGTGTGTCTGGGCGTCACTGATTTAATGACACTACTTACTGGCCTAATTCACACTCTAGTTCTAGTGCATGTTTGAAAAAATAACATGCATGGAAATCCGACCAACAGAGAATCGGTTGTGCCAGTCGGAGTGGAGGTGGACACATTCAGGGTCCGTGTTTGACCTCCTTTGATCCGTACACTGGGTCAAAATAGATTTCTGTTTATCCTTTTATCCGACAGACAGAACTTTTAAAAACTGAGCATTCTTCAACGCAGCTTGCAGCTTCACTTATAAGGAGGATTTAGGGCCAAAAAAGGTAAATGTACAGAAAGGAGTGGTTCAGCCAGAGAGTCACAGAGGAGGAAAGCTGGAAGGGAGGGAGTGATGGGGGGAAGGAGGGGGCGGGGGGGGGGTAGGTGGAGTGGAGAGAGAGCATAACAGGACAGGGCAGAGCCACACACACATCTTTCCACTCTTGTGCTTTTATTTGAGCTTGTTGCGTCTCACAGGAAGTGCCCTCCACTGTTTCCACGATGGCTTCTTCTTCTATGGTAAAAGTCGAAGAGACTATTAATAAAACAAGAGGGCAGAACAGGACTGGCGTGGCGTGGCTGTTAGCAGTTTCGATGCTGTTCCTCCTCATGACATGTTCCCACAACTTATTTAAGATGATGTTGCAGTTTCACTATAATTCATCAAACACAATCAGTGCCCTGCAATAGCTAAAAAAACACTCAGTCAAACACACATTTTATCACACCTGTAGTTCCTTCCTGAAAACATGTAACTCCTATCTCTTCATGTGACTGTTGGTTACTCAGTGGTGCACAAGTGATAAGCACTTGAGCAACATGTGGCATTTTTATGCCATGAATCGACTTATGATTCGCATCCTCTTGTGAACAAACCACAGGCCTCTGTTATTAGCTGTGGTATGCTCACATGCAATGCAATGCAATAGAAGAAACCCACAGCCTCACAAGTCTACATTTGCAGGCATGATTATTCTTGTGTGACAATCCTTGACGGTGCATGAACCACACAGCAGACAAACATTTCACTTATCTTCTCCATTAGAAAAGAAGTGGAGTACTCAGAGGCACTTCTGGCCATTTCCTTGTCAGTGACTGAAATGGTCATATTCATCACTGTGCTGCTTATCAAGCAAAAATAATATTATTCTGCTTTTGTATGAAATTGAAATAAACATGGAGTGATGATAGGCATCTGAGCAGAGGGGGGTTTCATTGTCAAGGCAACACAGGCCCAGGGGAGGCGTAGGGCCGTGTGCTGCTGGCTGCATGGCCTCCTGTGTTTTGCTGTGTCTTGCTGTGTGTTGGTTTAGTGGGGAAGCCAAATGGAAGCTCTAAATCCCTGTTAATCTGCCACAGCGCTGGGAGAGCTGGGTGCTCCACCACCACGCTATCTGATCATCAGCGTTGTACTGGTCTGCTGCCGGCAGCCCCCGGTGAGCCACAAACATCCTGTTTAAAGAGCGAGAGAGAGAGAGAGAGAGAGAGTAGCAGTAAAGATCATTAGGGAAGAGAACAAGGAAGGGGATTGACAGGAAGGTCTGTGGAACTATGAAATCAAAAGTCACACAAGTTTTCTGCGTTAGCTATTCTGTCTGGTTTCAGCTTTGTTTGTTCACCTATCAGCTCTGAAGAATACATTCCTTTCAATGCACAAACTTTAAAGTGTGGCGAGAGAATAGGAAGTCATATTAGTATGCAGGCAGAGAACCAAGAGCAAACAGAGCCAGCAGACTGAAAATTGGCCCAATTATGACTGCACTGCATAGCAATCTCGTTCCCCATCTAGGGCCAGCCCAGGCACAAGACACAGTATGAACAACTTAGAGGAATACTGGTTCTCATATGTACAACTCTCATAGAGTCAACTCTTCTGCCATCGTTGTTAATTGGATGGTTTTGTAATCTTGTCCGTGGATCCTCTGTGTGCCGCTTTGCAAATGAATAACCTGGTGGGGGAAAAAAGTAGAAGACTGGTTTAGGTTGTTACTGAGGCTTTCAATCACGGAACCACTCCATGCTTAGGACAGCATCGCCCCCTTGTGGAATGGTACTTACAAGTGGTACAACATTCCCATCTCAACAGATTTAAGACAGAAAGACCAGAATGTCCACATTAAACAGACAAAACTATGAGTTAAACTTTACAGTCAGTGAAGGTTTCACAATATACTTTGTATATGTATGTATGTGGACAGTGTTTCCTCTATATTTCAGCAGTGCTGCTCTACAACAGCAAGAACATAAACACAAAGAAGCTTCCTCTACACATGTACAAAGTCCATTATGAAAGCTAGTTGTGTTGAATTGTTTATAATTCATACTTTTATTGTGATTAAGAGTTTTAGGAAGATAAATGGCTCCAGAACCTGGACATGGTGTGAAACCAAAATTAAAATTACCCACTTTACTGCTATGTAAAATGTAAAAAGTGGTAGATGTGGGAGATGAATCTTCCCATGTATTTTACGTCCACTGTGTTTTGGAGATATCAATCAGCGTGAGCAGTCCACACTGGAGTGTTACTTTCACTTTGAATGAAAATCTCAATGACAGATCTGGGGTCTTGCTTCCTCTTTACTTGTTGTTTTGGGGAGTTTGGAGCCAGTCGCAACCACAGAATCAGAGACTGTGAAAAACACGATGCTGACAGATTCCATCACTACATGATCTACATGATCTACATGATAAAGCTCCTTGTGGTGACAGTTGGCCTATGTAAAGTTGTGGTACAGCAGCTACTGTAAACATACAGTGACTGTAAACGGTTTGCATACACTGTGTGTAATTGAAGCCATTTCCTGGATGTCACTATTTCCTTCCTGTATGGACCTTTACCACCCTACTGATGAATGTGTCTTGGTGAGCTTCCTTCATAAAAACATTGATCATGTGTGTCATCTTTTTTATTTTAAATAAAAAGCTTTTACAGAGTCACACAATTACCACGTCCCCATACATCAAATAAAAAATCTACTTAAAGATACATATGGGAAACTTTATAGATTAATTGTGTGATAGTGTCACCATGGGTGCTCTGTTGTGGTCAGTCCAGGTCCACTGATGAGCATGTGCTCTGTGAAGAAATGAAAGAGAAAGTAGTGTTGACCAGCTGAGCACTGGTAATGCACAGTCATGGCCAGTGTTGAGGAAGTTGCTTCCAAGTACGTCAAAGCATTAAATGAGTTATTTCATTTTGTTTTGTTTTCTGTGGCAAGAAATGAGTTGTTACAAATTATATTGTTTTGTGGAGTTGGCCAAATATGCTCAAATGTCTTTTTGGGTATCCAAATTCAAACAGGCTCTAATGACTCCTATCAATGAGCTATGTGGGTTTTCCATTGGTCCAGCAATGTAAAGGATATATTTAACCAAAATGCCTCTCAGTCTCTTCATTCTGCCTAAAGTGTGTCATGAAAAGCTCATAAACTTTCATAGACAGTGGAAACCAAACTGGTCTCATAGAACCTCATGATATAAAACCGGCTCAGCATATAAAGAACCATGGAAAATATGAAGATCATCATCATAGCAGTAACTCATTAGAGCAATACTATTACTCTAACTCTTAGTTACATTATGAATTATCCCTCATCATGGCCTGGTTATATAATATGGTACAAAGAATACTGTTTGATTCACTTTAGGTATAAGTAATATTACATTATATTTGTGAGATTGAAATTGCAATCACATGGTGGCATGCCGTGGTGTGTCATGGGAGTACCCTTTTCTGTGACTTACGAGTGAGATCTCATTTTTTCTGGCAGCTCCTTGTGACTGCTGAGTGGTTGCCATGGTGACTCAAAGACACAGATCTGCAGGGCAAAATCAGGAGGATCGGGAGAAAGGACCACTATTGGTTGAGCTGGCACACACTGAGCACAGACAAAGAGAGAGAGCGAGAGAGAGACAAAAACCCTCAATTGTTCCCAAAGATAATATAAGCAAACTTACTCATTCTGTTCTGATTGGTAAATAGGCAGACAGACAGACAGACAGACAGACAGACAGATAGACAGACAGACACTCATCTAACCCACCTAACCCACCCATCACCACACGCATCCACACTCACAGTAACACTGGGTTCACTGCCATGTCTCCTTACAGCTTACCCTGATGACTTGTGGTCTGAGGCCTGTCAGCTGTCTGAGGCAGTGCTTCACCATGGTGTCTGGCCACGGTGTCTGGGAGTAGCAGGTCAGCAGGGCTCTCTGCTGGGACTTGGTGAGTCCCAACTCGCACTCCTCCACGGCCCCTACCCCGCCACTGTCCCCGGACAGAGGAGGAAAAGAAAAAATAAATATTGAAAGAGAAGAGAAGAGAAGAGAAGAGAAGAGAAGAGAAAGAGAGGAAAAAAATGTTTGCCTGGCCCATGCAAACATTTACACTGAATGTCCAAATGTTCACAGTACTCACTTTGTGTTTTCCTCTGTGTGTCTTCTTCCTCTGTTGCTCTGGCATTGTGTGTTCTTTCTGGCAAAGATGGCAAAGATGCATGAGTAATAAAACACAGATTGAATATCGAAGACTGCAATAGCTTTTCACACAATACTTTTCAACAAGAGCGCACAATGAGAGAGAGGGATCAGCTGAGGAGCAGAGACAGACAAGAGCTTAAATGATTTTATTTGCTTTTCACTTTTTTGCTGTCATGCTCCTTCTACAGCTACTGGGAGCTCACCAGAGTATAATCTCCTCTATAGATCTTCCATCCATTCCTGGGAAAACAGCTAGAGCTCTGTGCCATGGCAATGTGGTACTGGTCCTGGTCCACACAACCTGGGTACCAGTGCTGGTCTATTCCCCCACGATGCACTGCAGAGTCTCCTCCATGATCTCCACATGCACAATGTGGCCAAACTGCTCCTTGTGGACTGAAGACGTCACTGCACCCGAACTCCACTGAAATTAGAGGAGATGAGGAATTCTTTGGATGTTCAGTATTGTACTATAATGATCCACCGCAAGACACAGACACATATTAAGATTCAGTATGGAGAAGGAGTGAAATATTAGCCGATTTTACCCATTTAACATTCTGATTGTTGCCATGAATGCGCAGTATCACGCAATCCAATCTAAATCTAAACAAAATAGATCAGAAAAAAAAATGTAAATCTCCATTTACAGATAACTCTGGTCCTCCATGTTTGTCTCCTGTAGAATCATGCTATAGTCTCCTGAGTTTCACTGAGTCTGTGGGTTATCATCACCGACTGGTCGATCACTACAGATGGTGCAGAAGGATATATTTGAGGAACCCCATAATCCTACCTCTATCTTTTATACTCCCACACAAAGCCCCCACCAACGGACACCATATCTATGTATGATGGCAGGATGCAGAGTCAACCACATAGCTCATGTGTGCACATACACGTACATTCAAGACATCAAGACAATCTATTAAATTAGGTGCCCTCCTCCTCATTAATAAAATAGTGAAACCGTTGCCACCCTTTTGGTCATCAAATCAAATCTCACTGTATTTGTGGTGCGGACAGTCTTACAGGAAGGTTGTAGTGCCAGGAACAAAATAAAAAGAGAAGAGGAACAGATAGGAGCATCGATGCCAAAGTCAGCATTCAGTTCAAAGTCTTTTCTTGTTCCTCGTTTTGGTTTCCCCATGCACTGACTGGTCATCTCTGGTCAGGAGTTTGAACTATCTTGTTATCACATGTAAAATGCCCAGATAAAAACTAAGAGATGTGTTGACGGACACTTTCCAGCACAGGATTTGTTAACAACAACAAAATGTTGTCAATATAGTAAAGTAACACAGAGCTGTCCTAAAGAAGACACACAGATGTTTTAAAAATGGCACATCCTTTTAAAGAGTGTGTTCTTTGACATTTTAGGCATTTCGAAGATGCTCTTATTGACACCATATTACAGTAAAAGCACCAGTAGAATACGCTTAAATTCATCACTAACACTGGAGGTAGCCACATAGAAGGGGTGCGCAGCTAAAACAAAACAGTGGCCAGACAATAAAGGTAATTTGATATGTGTATCATGTTGTGGCAACTTGATGTGAATGTCTCCATTTATTTTAGGTCATTTTAGTGGGTTGCAGGTTCATATTTCATGGTTGGGAGTGATGGAAAAGGTGGCTTGTGGGTAGATGAGACGACAAAGGTTATGAGCTGGTTTCAAACACACGAGGTTAGCAAGCATGTAGATGTCATGCACCTTAAACTGAAATAATAATAGTTTCTACTGTATTGCTTTGTCCTCGCTGTGATCCTGCCTCTTCTCATGAAGTCGTTCCTGTGTGTCAGCCAACACAAATTAGCGTGTTGCTGGTGCATTTACATTCTTGCCTGAGACAACACAAACATCCCCAACACTCTTGGGACACTCAGCCTTTTTCCCCACCGGCTTTTCTTGTGTATACAACACACACACACACACACACATACACACACACACACACACACACACACACACACACACACACCTAATTAAAGACCAGGAGCAGAGGACACATCCCCGTGTCCCAGTGCCCCAGCTTGTATAACCCTTCTGAAGCTCTTTCACTGAGGGCAATTAAAGAGAGGCAGGGTAGCTTGGTGAGGGAGGAGCAGTCTGTTGGTGAATACTTTACGTACTGTCCTGATCAAGCCCGGCTCACGCCCACTCATTTACAGGATCAGCATCACTTACACAGCCTTGAACCTCTCTCCCCTCCCACCATACCCTCCCATTGATATGAACAGCAAGAATGAGCAGCCAATACACCGGCCATATAAAACCCCCAATATTAGCTATGTGGATTAATGAAGTAAGCTGATGCTTAGCTGCACCACCCATCCATTCTTCTCGCTGTGTCTGTTTGCTCATTACTACTGAAATGCATCAACATGGGGCAATGAGGGAGAGGTAAGACTGGATGCACGTTGTGATTTATTTACATTGGTATCTGCAGCAATTTGGCAAGGCAGTGTAATCTGTTGGTGCTCTTGCTCTGAACAAGTCTCTCCCTTTCTTTCTCTGACTTTATTAATCGTGCGTCTGTTTGTGTGTTTGTGTTGGATTAATTGGACCTGTTGTAGGTGAACCTCCAACTGTGTGATTGAGTGTGTTTGTCTCAGCATGACCTCACTCTGTGGCGTCAGGACGGCAGCTCGTGTTAACCCTTTCTAAACTGCATTTCTATTCCAGCAGTTGACATGGAGCACAGTGGAAGCATTCTTCGGCTCTGAATGTACTACTTGAAGTGTGTTTAGTCTATTGTCTTACAGTATGTCCTGCCTGCAGCCACATACTGTGTGTGTGTCTCTGTTACATTCTGTCTGGTGTGTCAGGTAATGCTGAGGGGTGGGCAGAGGTGGAAAATAACTAGTTACAACTGCTCTAGTTTTCTGTACTTTCGTTACTTTGAAAAGTCTGTACTTAACTAATTTATATTAAGTGTAAACAACAGAGAAATAAAAGCACTGTGAGGATGAACAATGGTAGACAGAGTACAAGTACATGAGGGCTGTACCTTTCTTTCTAAATGAGGCATTCTTGATGTATTCATTCTCACTGTTATTTGAGTGTTTTATCTTTAGACACAATAGTAGACATAGACGTAACAGTAGTGAGTACAATGACATGAAGGAGACATCCTGAACTTTATCTCCAAAAGAGATACTAGCTTTGTTGATGTGAGCTAAAAAGGAACCAAACCTTGGCATGATAAGGACTCATTCATGCTATGGTATGCTAAAATGGGTAATCAATGAATTGTGTGGTGGGGGAGAGGGTGATTTTGTAACATGCACAAAATCTTCCTTAAGTTTGCTCATAAGTATTTGAGTTTTTTAGTGGGTGACTTTAGTGGGTGACACTTTAATAGTCATTTCACAGACAAACACCCTGATTTGAGCAGAAGTAGCAGTACTTCTACATGAGTATTTGAGTGCTCTTTCCACTGGGGGTGGGAGGTGATCAGACCTGTGGCTGTCCTCTATACAGGGACCAAAAGTGTCTCTAAAATAAGATCCAGATGTAGACGAACTGTGACCAATGAGACAGCTTTTCCTGGCATCACCTATAGATTAAACCTTTTTCTCTTTGTCCAGACTTTGAAGACGATTTCCTGCTCTTTTTGATTTCATGTACATGTTTTAGAATCTGGAAGGAGAAACTGAGTAGGAATGAAGATTTCTATTTCAAAACACTAAACTTCCTTTTTGGGAAAAATCATTACCTGCAGTTTATCGTTCAATAACTGTAAAATATAGATGTATTAGTCTGTGTAAGTGTTATACTTTTGCCAGAGGGCTTGAGTTACCTGCTGTATTTTCTCCTTTATACTATCACTCATCTTGTAATAGATGTCACTTTTTTCAAATGGAGGTTATCTCGTTTTTGGACAAAACGGTTCAAATGTGTCCATCTTTCGTAACCTGTTTCCTTTGGTCAAAACTTAAGCTTGTGTAGTCTATAAATACAAACGGATTCATTTAATCTTTGTCACATTATTTCTATTCTTGGTTGAATGATATCACGTGTGGGCACCATATACATTGACTTTACATCTCCTATCTCTCTACGCTTAAGAACCGCACTCATAGGCTGCAGACAAACCCTTATATCTTTATCAGCTTTGGCCATGTCCCGTCCCCTCCCTCATTTCCACATATGAGCCATATAGTATCCAGTATAAACTTTGACAATATTCTTTACTGGGAGATGGCATTTAAATGAAATCATATTTAGTATTGTGTTCATATATTTATTTATGTGTCAAGCTGTAGCCATGTAGAGTACAGGGGCAAACATTTATATTATATTAATGTAGGGCATGACCTGTAGCATATATTACATATTTTGTATGTATTTTTTAAATTTTGCATGCGTAAAAATATATCGTTTTTATGGGGATAAAATTATATTTTAGAATTGATACCGAAAGTGGAGAAAGCTTTCGAAACACTTGAAAATAGTCAAACGTCAGTTGTCAAACGCGAGACAAAAACAGTAAACTTATTGAGAAACAGTCTGAATAACTTCCTGCACCTAACTTATTTTGCTCGTGTAGGTCGGTTAGGTTACTGTAGGCTACTCATCATAGTTGCTGAAACGTTGCGGCAATAAACGGAGCAGTACAGAAGAGTAGACCTACAACATCCGGGCAACAGCCAGCCTGCGCAGAAACGGAATGGCGGAGGTAAGTGAGCGAAAACGAGGACTGTAACGACCCAAACGATAGAGAAACCGGAGCATTTTTAAGACCTTGTGTCACGCCACACGGTACACGTGAATGTTGACAATTAAACCCGCCGGTGAACGCCGGGTGAAAGAGACCGATGGGGGATATAACCGGGGGGGAGGGAGGAAGAAATGGAGAATCTCTTCAGCGTATCGCGTCTCTCCGCGTTCTCGGCTTTAAAGAGCCATTCCCTCCGCCTGGATAGTAAAAGCCGTAGAAAACAATAGGAGTCCGGCGGGGTCTAACACCGTGGTGCTGAACTATTTCAGGTGCGTCCGGGCCACAAAGTGGATTGAGCGAAAAGTTGGGAGAGATGTTGTCCGACTCGGCGCACGCAAACTCTGTCTGTCGTGTTCGGAAACATTGAGAAGTAGTTATTTCCTTCTTGTGCCACTTGTAGTGAGTCAGAGAGAGGAAGGGACGTTCAGCACCAAGTCACAGGAAAGCGCCCTGGTCAGACAGCCAGCGCCCACGGTGGGAGAGACAGGCGACCTGGGAGCTTTAGCCACACTTTGATCACTTATTTGTCCAAGAATGTTATCTGAAGAGTTTGTCAGAATTGTGATATAACTCACTGGATGTTGACGACTTGAGTTGTGTCGACAAGCCAGCCTCCTAACTTGCTGAGATCTAGTGGTACCTAAAGTTTTGTAACTCTTCTGTCTACTAGGCCCAACTTTCTAGTCATGACTTGAAATCCACAACATCCTCTTTTATGAATTCCTTTAGCCTAAAAAGTAGATTTCAAAATATAGATTTCTATCTCTGAAAAAAGATGTGTGTGCTGTGATCCCTTATAAAAAAGGAACTAATCCTATAATAAATTAAAGCTGCTAAACAAATATCACAGCAAACTTTTAACATGTCATTCAGCTACAATAGGTCAAAAATTGCACCACAGGAAATCTTCTCGTTATACCATAGCAGATCAAAACAATTCCATAAAGTACAATAAGATCACTATAATCTCACTACTGAGTACCTGCGGACACACTATAAGCCTCTATAGGAGTATTATAGTGATTTTCTTTGTTAGAGATACCTTGGGGCCTAAGTCTCAGCAGTTGAAAAAGGGCGGTTTAAAAGTCAGGAGTCAGCTGATCTATAATGGGATGAGCAGGGATCAGACGCCCCTTTGATCCATCATGGTGTGTGTGTGTGTGTCTGTGTACATGTGTGTGCATGTGCCAAGGTTACGCCTGCGGATGAGTGCACATGAGTGTGTGTGTATATGAATGTGTCGCCCTATTGTGTTTTATCACGCTGTTGTTTTCATGTGTGTCTTTTTGTCTCTTTTTGTATTATGTTTTTCACTCATGTTTTCATACATGACTTTGAATGTTTGTGACTGAAATGCTGTGTGTGTGTCCTAGGTGGTTGAATGGGTTCTGGACCTGAGTATAGTGGTGGTGGCCTAGCGGAGATCCTGAGGCAGAGCTATGAGGGCCCTCAGCAGCAGCAGAAGTCAAAACAGGCCTTAGTGGAGTTGGACCAGAGCCAGGGGGCCCAGTACTCTCCTCGCCCCATGAAGATGGCAGCTCGATCCCACACGGTACAGTCAGGTTCAGCTGCGGCTATATCCTGTGTTAAAGTGATCATAACTTAGCTATGAATCTGTATTGATTACTTTTGGTTAATATAAGTCTTTTTCAGCCAACTTAGCAACTTTTCTTATTTTATTCCTATGTGTGCGCTGTATGCTACTTATAAGAAAACCTACCAATCAGTGTAGTGTTGGTAACAGTCATACAAAAGTTATAATACCCTTAAGGATGTTTTTTACTGTGATTATAGGTACTTTGTAGCTGCCGACCTGTTGCATCACCAACATACCCATAATCATACCTGCCCTCCCTCTTTCACCCCTCCATCTCTCCCTGTAACCCTCCCTCCTCCTCTTCACTCTCTCCGTCTGTAGGCCACTGAGCTTCCCTTGGAGCAGCTGCTGGCTCTGTATGGCTACGAGGTGCCAGACCCTCTCCTGCAGCCAGAGAGGGAGACCTGTCAGCTGGCTGCCAGCCTGCCGGACATGACACTGGACAAGGTGAGACACGCCCCGAGCCGTATCTGGACATAACTCTGGCCTTGGTTTAAAAAAAATATATACTTGGATTTAATATTTAATAAGATCATTTTCCAAGTTGTGCTTACATCTAGTGCAACATCATTGTCACATAAATATTACAATTTATGGCTTAATTTATTGGCTCTCAAGTCTGCAGTACCATAGAATAACCAGCAGGCACTGTGCATACGTCAAGTTGAGGTTTTATAAAGAACTATCTTGTTGTGATTTTCTTCCTATGCCACCGGGTGAGATCAAATATGATCGTAAGAACTTTCTATATATGAGGTCTAGTCTCAACTAGCCATACCTCCATGCTACACAAGCATTCTGCCTATTGGTCTGATTGGTGAACGCTACATCTAAAAAGTGTGGTGGAATGATGCACTTGGACAGAGCATATGCCTGGGGATTGGTCAGTCTCGCTGTCTGTGATACAATCTTCGGCCAATCCCAAGGTCTGTTCCACTTTGTCATTTGATATAGACTCATCTATGTTATGCAGCTAAAGATTCTATGGAGAATGCAGACAAAAATACAATGCGTGATAACCTATGTGTTAAAATGAGTGAGAATTTGAAACTCAAAGTTTGTCTTACTTCCCCAGTCTTTCAAAATGAAGTGGGAGAAAAGTGAGGGACGGGTTTACACCAGGACATACCCAGCCATAGCTGCATGTTGTTTGGATTGGATGGAAAGTGCAGAATGTAAACACATATCTGTTGGGCAATTTTACCAGAAGGCTATCCATTTCTCAGCCCAGTTGAAGTATATGTGGAGGGGTTACTGAGCCAAGCAGGTTAAAACCTACTTAAGCTATGTGATAAGCTGTGGTACCTCCATCTAATACCAACCTTCGGTTACGCAACACTGGACATATTGCAAACCTATAGGGCTTGATTAATATGCTCACAAGCTTTGAATGAAATTAATTGAATTCTGCTCTTCTGTGTCAGGATCAGATCACCAAGGGTCTGTTTCCTGGGGAGGAGGAAGAGGAGTCATCAGCCGATGACCTCACCCCCTCTGTCACCTCAAACACCTCAGATCTGCTCCGGCGCCTTCAAGGTAACACACACACACACACACACACACACACACATGCTGTCCCCCTCTATGTCACTCTCTCTCGCTCACACACACAAACATACACATACATTTACCCTTGACTATATGTGTTATAGTGTGTAACACTTTATTTTCAGTGTTTGAAGTTAAATCAATTCTCCCAACAAAAGGGAAGCTAGTAAGTCAGTTTCATTATTATATTATTATTATTATTATTATTACTATTAATACGCCTTCTCTGTACTCTAACCAGATCTTGTACATACATACTCTTATATTTTCTGTTAGATGATGTTTTTTGCTAGAATATTCTCTGTAGTTTCAGTTTTAAATCAGTGTTTTGCTGAGACTGCAGTGTATTACTTACTTACAGCTAGGCAGTGTACTTCAATAACATTACTTACCAGAGTTTATAATGTGAGGATGTTCCATAAAACCTTTGATTTGCTGCACAATCTGATGTAGGACCTGCTTCGTATGAAGTATTGCTCTGTGTGATCCCTATCCACAAGAATGAATCAAATCAATAGCAGGAGGAGTTTTAAATAAAATCAAACAAATTTCTCCTGATAGTGATTGTATTTAAACTCAGCTTTGGGAAAAAGTGACGGCATCAGTGCTGAGTGTACAAAAAATATTAGAAACACTAAAGAATATACGGCAGGTACACAACTTTTTTTAAACTTTATTTATCCAGGGAAGATTGAATGAAGCCTACATGCTCTTTTTCAGCATCGTCTTGCTTTTCATTCATTCAGTTCCATTGTGATATTTGTAACCTCTTATACTGTGTTGCACCCTCTTTTGAAACAGTCCATCCATCCAAAATCAGTGATATCTCGAGGCACAATGCTTTATAAGACTTTATAATAAATACCTGCACCTACAAGGAGCCAGTGAAGGGTATTATGTGAGCGGTTGAGTTTTGAATAAGTCAGATATTTGGACAAAAGCGTGGATCAGTTTTTCTAGGTCAGTAAAGGAGAGCAAAGTGCCTCATCCTGGAGATGCATTTCAAAGGTGAAGAAATGCTGTTTCCTTGATATGACTTTCAAAAAAGTGGTCTGGATCGAAGATGACACTAAGATTGAGTGTAACCTTTGATACATGAGTTGACATCAATAAGCGATCATATCTTTCACCAGCCTATCTCAGCAGTGTTCCTGATGCTTTTTCCTCTCTCAGGTGGAGACAAAGACATGTTAGTCAGCTCTTCAGAAGAAGACTCCGACGATGCCTCCGTTCCCTCCAACGAAGAACGCAAGGTAAGCCTCTGACAGAGCTGACACACATCTCACGTTCAGTGTATCCATTAGAACTGACTAGAAATCGACTAACAAACACACACACACTTGGATCCAAACGTGGAGTCATGCACATGCTCAGACACCTTCCCTCTCTGAGCATAACTCAGTCACACACTCAAAGTTGCCCTCCAAATCAGACTCTCTCATACTTGTATCTTCCAATGTAAAGTTACTGCTAAGCATTTTTTTCCTACAAAGAAATTAAGTCAAGTCAAGTTTATTTGTATAGCCCTTAATCACAGTTACAGAGAGAGCTGGACAAGGGACAAGGAAAAACTCCCACAATTACCTCACTTATATCGAAGAGGCAAAAAGCATGTTGTGTTCTGTTGTTTGCATTTTTGTATGGGAGAGAAAATCACACCAAACTCCATCGCAAACCCTAGCAGTTTTTGCTGCAGTGCTTATCAGCAAACCTGTTTTTTAAAACAAATTCAGCTTCCATATGATCCACCAAATAGCATTCAATCAAATTTCAAGTTATCGGGGCTGTGACTGACTAAATCTTTGACTTCTCAGGATATCATGGTGGGCTCTATGTATCAGGCAAAAATCCCTCCCCTCAGCCCGTACACCTACCAGGAGAGAGGTAAGCCCTGGCTCTCTTCACGCCCTCTTTAGATCTTCTCTCCATTTAAATTAATTGAATTACTCTAAGCAGCGTGCTAAGATTCAGCGAGGAGCTCAGTCACCCCCTCTAACGGTGAACAGAACCCAGCAGACACATCATCTGGATAAACTTGAATTCAACAGACAACCATTGCAAGTGTATGATTAATGAGGATGAGGCTGGGGTGGTGGAGGGAGTAAGCAGCATGTGGCAGGTAGGGACCTCAGGAATGGAAGAGGAGCTGACAGCTTAAATAGGCCGCCTTGTTAAAGTGTCAAAACATGATTGGAGTTTGTTTGGATCAGCTGACGATCAGCTGATGAGGCGCGCATGACTACATGTCCTGCCTGAACTAACGCAATGCTTCGTTAAATTCAGTGTGACGGATAGGAGCTGTACTGATTTACTGTGTAGACACGGAAAAGCGATAAAAAAGATCATATGTATTACTTGGGTAAAAAAATATATATATACCAAGCTAATTCAGGTGATTACTCTTCTTTTTTCTTTGTCTGTATCACACCATCATCTTCTGTTCTTCTCTATTCCACCTCCATATTCTGCCCCTCTCCTACTCTAACTCTCCCTCTCTCTCCTTTACTGTCGCTTCTCTCCTCCGGCCCCTCTCTTTCCCCGTCGCCAGCCTACGACGGTGAGGACCAGTTGCTGTGGAGTCCAGGGGTTTTGCCGGTACAGGAGGTGGAGGAGTTCCTGCTGAGCGCACAGAGACCGGGAAGCCAGGAGGGGGCAGCACACACGCAAATACCAGGGGACACTGTTCGAGACAACGAACAGGTACAGTAACACGACGTACCATCCCAGGAGACACTGTCAGATACAGTGAGCAGGTCCAAAGAGGCAAAATTGGCCTAAAAGAAGAGGCTGACTAGTAACTGAGTGGTTATTGGTTCGATTGAGGACAACGACAGGTGGGTGTATTCAAGCTGTGAGCTGCTGACTGAAAGGTGGCTGGTGTTATATATATATATATATATGGTGCCACTGCCCACCAACAGAAGTGCCCTTGAGCAATGCACTGAACCTCAAACTGCTCCCGGGGTGCTGCAATGCTCGGGCCTCTCTGAAGAACTGCATGTGTATTGGTATGCACATGTATCCAATTCCAAATAGTGTTGGGGATATCGCATGACTTTGTAATGCATCTATTTCATTGAATGCACAGGAGTGTTTTGCAGGCCTTGTTTCTCTTTGATGATCTCTCTTTCTGACTCTCCCTGTCCTTTTGTCTTTCCTCTCAGGCACTGTATGAACTGGTGAAATGCAGCTTCAATGCAGAAGAGGCACTGAGACGGTTACGCTTCAATGTGAAAGTGTTCAGTGGTAAGGACCTTGCTATTGCTCTCCCTTTTCCCTACCTGCTATTATACGTATTTGTAAAGCTCTCAATAGTGACAATCGGTGACAAGGACTCAAAAAAAACATCTTGGCTTGGCAAAGTTTTCATATATTCACAAACTGATTTAGATCAACTTCTGCCGTACTCGTCCAGCTGTAGAGCTCCTTGCTTGACTAGGCATGACAAAGAGGTTTTAGTACTCTGAAACAAACTGAAATGTCAAGCTCTAAACTAAATTAAATAAATAAAACTGAACCCAAATTATTTTCAGACTAAATCTTTTGACCTTTGCCATATTGTAAATGAAGTTTTTCTCAGGATGTACAAAACACAAGTACTAAAAACACACTTCATACCAGCACGGATGCTGCAATACTATTTTACCAAAAATTAAATAATAGCTCTTCCAAAACAGTATGTTCATAAAAAAAATAAAATCAAACTAAAGACATACACTGTCTTTAAAATGATTAAAAAATATAAATAAACACTCCAGCTGCTCTTTCCTCTCTGCAGAAGAGCTGTGTGCCTGGAGCGAGGAGGAGTGTAGGAACTTTGAACACGGCTATCGAGTGTATGGGAAGAACTTCAACCTCATTCAGGCCAATAAGGTGAGTGCACAGGAGACAAGAAGCTGAAATCTCCAACAAAAAAAAAAATTCGTCTGTCCAAACCTAGCAGCTGTACTTGTTGGAGTATTCGATGAGATGATTTTTTTACTGCTCACAGCAAAAAGAAGGCATGCCACTTTTTTTCTCTCCCCTTCCCAGGTACGAACGCGCTCCGTGGGAGAGTGTGTGGAGTATTACTACTTTTGGAAAAAGTCGGACCGCCACGAGTACTTCACCCAGCAGGCCACCAGGCTGACCCGCAAGAAGTACAGCCTGCAATCAGAGAACATGTGAGTAGGGCTGCGGCACGAGTGACGAGGCTGTGCAGGTTCAGTCTACTGTACGACAGTATGTAGGAAAGAGGCAGGCTTGGGGTTCAAATGTGGTGGTGTTCAGACATGAAAAATACATTATCTCACACCCTATATTTGCCCTTTTGCGAAGGGTTAGGGTTAGCAAATAAGAAGCAAATAAGCATATAAGCAAGTGCTAAGAGGCAGGGTCAGTTAGTGGTTTCCTACGTTTCCCAGAATGCCTTTCGACAACTCCCCAGAGAATGTGCCTGAACTTGTTGCTGTCAATCAATTGGGACATATAAATACCTTGGAAGTCTGACCACTCAGCGGTGGGTTGTATGTGTAGGTGGCGATAGCAAAAGCAAAGTGCTATCATAGACACGCTGGGGTGTATCTGTGATCGTGGCCACGCCCTTATGCCAAACGGGTGCAGCTCTTGTTGCTGCTCTACATTCTGGTCTATTGAGGCTACTGTCGGTGGCGAGGTTAGTGTCACTTCCTCTTCTGTGATGGATTTCTCCCTGTATGATTGTTGAACGTCAGTGAAAACCGGTGGGCCTAGAAAGAAGGCCTTGCTCTTTGAGTTTGAAGGACTGACACCAAAGCCTTGTAGCTGTGCTGGAAATATCATCTACGTTTGGCCAGTTACCAGCGGGAATACGAAAAACACACCACCGCCAGTGTTTCTGAACTTCACTATAGGGCAGCGATAGGCAACCGTGTGACATGGAGGGCTGAGAGTATGCAGGTTTTCATTACAACAAACATTATACCAGATCCCTAGATGAATTCCTCCTCTCTGGTTGAACGTGTGCTAACCAGTATCCTATACGTTTGTGGCATAATTCAGAAATATTAATACTGGTTGAGTGCTTGCTTATCTTATGCCCCCAACCTGGACAGGCAATAGCAATACTATTTAATACTGTTTGCCCCTGCTCCTGTCTGTCTTTGTTAGTGGCAGGTGTCATGAAAGCCATGAACGTGCATTTGACTGCTCAAACCAGGCTTGAGGTAGACTCTTTACGTCAGCTGGAAGTTGGCTTTATGGACCCACCTAGTCCTGGATCAATGTGTTAACTCAAGGCTTTTCATATTAAGCCCCACTTTTCTTAGCCACCTTTGTGGAAGAGCGCCCTGGCCCATGTACAGGAAGCACAGAGAGTGTACAAAATATCAGGACCACCTGCTTTTTCAAGAAATGGACTGACCAGGTAGATCCAGGTGAAAGTTATCGCATGATGATCCCTACTGATTTCCTCTGTTTCGGGACACTGCAGTCCCGAAGGAGACATATAAATGAAGGGGAGCAAACCGGTTCAGTTTTAAGCTGTGAGGCAATTTCAACTCAATATTATGAAAAGGGTTCCCAATACTGTCTACTCTGTTTGGCCCTGACAAGCAAGAGAAGGCCATGTGATCTAGACCAGTCACTCCTGTTCCAGTAAAACCCAGGCTGGTTTTTCTGTTTATTTATTCATTCCCATTAGTTGCTTCTCCCCAAGGTAGCAGTTCTTCTGTCTAATAGTCCTCCTCTGGGACGCTATCCTCTGGGGGTGATGTGTTGTACGCCGTCGGAGATCATATAGTACTGTTAAAACTAAATCACTATTAAATCTCTGTTTATATGAAGTATATCTAAGTGTGCCTCTTAACTGGAACTCCTACTGCCTTTATTTTTGTATGATACGGGCTATGCTAGTGACCGGCTGATCCCTAGTATAGTGATAGCTCTCTGTTCTAGACCCCGCCTCCCCTTTGCTTGCAAATCTTGTATCTCGTTTGCAAATAGTTTTGGCAGGCTTTGAGCGCTGAAACGGTGACAAAAGTCGGCGCGCGCAATAAATTGACGTTTGCAAGTGTAAAAGCGTAATTGAAAAGAGAGTTTTGTGAATACAAATCAGATTTTCTTGCTCAAATTGTTTTTCGCTCTTGTAAATCATGAGGTACACTTCTGAAAATAGTTTTGGCAGGGAAATACCTTCATACACTCTTCTCTATTACAGCCCCAATTTGTGATTTAGGCTGATAAGACAGTTTCGGGTCCACAGCTACTTAACAATAACAGTAAACACAGGTCCAGGTGGAAACTTGCCAACTGGTGCTGTTATTTTCTCATGTGGCGCTGAGATAATACCATTTTATGATTTTAGCCTGGAAACATTTCACTGAGGGGTATGCACTTTGCTCTCTGTGTTGTAATCTGATGGTAACCTGATGCTCTGCCACCCACTCCGCTGGTGTCTGCTTTCCTACGATGACGGTGGTTGTGTTGTGTGTTGCAGGGAGGATGGCGATCAGGACGGGGAGATGGGGGAGCTGGAGGGGGGCAGCAATTCCCAGGGCTTGTCGTCTCACAGCTCCCTGGGCCACGGGCGGGTGGAGTCCCCCTCACCTCCACCGACGGGCCTGGACCTGGAGAAACAAGGTAAAGCTCAGACCAGAACAGCTCAATGAGAACTAACAAATGAGGTAGAAGGGATGTTTCTTGGCCCTGTTGTTTGGCTTGCACCCCAGAGTCTGAACCGATTGTGGTTCAGCACTAGTCAATACATCTTCCTCACCCTGGATCGAGTGCCTGGCCTGCCATGTTCTGGCAGGCCATGTTTAACCTTTATTGAACCTGGTTGTCCCATTGACATGAACAACTAAACAACTACAATCATGTAAAAGCTACAGTGACAACAAAGTGAAATTATTCTCAGAAAGCAGTAGTTGACTAGCAAACCATCAGGTTCACAAGCTAAACCTCAAGACTAGACTATAGGCACTATAGACTACAGCAGGAGTTCCATTTGAGCAAGAAGCTGGTCTTAGATCAGTTTTCTTATCACTGAGAGGGCAGATAAGTACTCTAGCATTTAGCTCCATTCCTCGGTAAAGATAATGACCTAGATGCTGAAACAATCCCAGAAATGGTCTACCACACATATAGTCAAGAGGTCACGCTTGAGGGATTGAGTTTGGTTTCTGATGAAGCAGGAAGCTGTCCGCCTTCACCCATCCCCTTATGTGAATGGTTCATCTATAATTTCATAATGTGTGTATGTGTGTGTATAAATGATTCACATACTATCTCAGACAAATCACATCATTTTCTGCTTTAAATCTTTCACTGCTATACACACAATTTATTTCTATTGTATTTCTTCGTTTTGATTACATGGTTTGCCTTTTATTTTTGTGTCATGTTATTTTTGTGTCATGTTCTCATTATCTTATGTTTTGAAGCATTTTTAATGTGTTATCTCCCCACCTTTGTGCGTTTGTTTTGCCCATTGTTTCTTTTTTTCGTGTGTGTGTGTGCGTGTGTGCATGTGCGTGCGTGCAATGACGTGGTGCAGAGGAGGAGGGCCGTCCCCGTCGCAGACGAACACCCCGCTTTCTCTTAAAGCCGTGAACTCGGTCCACACAGGCCACAGAAAGCAGGCAGGGCCTGCAGGTAAACGGGCAGGAAGAGAGAATGAGAGAAAGAGAGAGAATGGGAAATAAATAATGTTGTGATTGGGAACGAGTCTCGTTAACTTGCCTCTACTAAACCATTAGACTGTAATCAGAGCCATTCAAAGACAGATATATATATAGTTGTTTCAGAATAATTCACCCTCTGACTTTTTACTTTTTCGTGCATTTTGTTGTTGTGCATTTTGATGTTTTTGTCTCTGCTAGAGTAAAATACCTCTGGGAATCTTAACTGACTCATAGTTCAGGGTTAATGAGGAGAGACTTGTGGGGAAGAAAGGAAAGTTCGATGAGGCTTCATACAAGGATATGAATCAATATTGTTCCTGGTAATTTGTCCACTTCTAAAGAGAAACTCATTAATGCAATGCATTTCATGATAATGGAATTAATGGATCAAATCTGCGTCTGGCTCGGTAAAATGTGCAACGTTTGATGGGAATGAATACTTTCTGAAATTAAAGTAAATTGTAAATTAAATTACACAAGTGATTTAAGCATTTTTTTTCTTTGAAATATAAACTCTATAAAATGGGACTTGTAAATATAATTGGAATTTAAAAGTGACTGACAGAAGTGAACATATCAACTCCTGTGTATCCGTCCAGGTGGTGAGCTGGTGATGGGGCTGTCGGAGCTGTGTGCTGATGGATGTCCTCAGCAGCTGTTCAGCTGTCCCTTCTCTCCTCTCCCACCCGTGGAGGACCTCCAGGATCCTGGCCCAGGCAGCTGTTGCTCCTCACCTCCAGCCCAGCTCCAGTTCCAGCCCTCTCCCCAGAGCTCCCATCGGCCCTCACCTCCCTCCACCCCTGATGACCATCACCTCCTGGGCTCTGGCTTCTACCAGCTCCAGCTGCATGGGCCATTTGTCCCTGATGGCCTTGACTGTGGTACTTCAGGGAGTGGGAATGGCGCTCCCCATAGGCTGCAGGTGGACTTTAGCCTGCCCTCTGCCTCCCCTCCCTCACATGCTATCCTCCCATCAGATTTTGGGGCATTCGGCGGCCTCCTGTGCCCCTCTCCCGTCCAGCACCCCCGCTCGCTCACACAGTGAAGGGGCACAGGAAAAGTGTATTCCAATCAAACTGAGTAGTACACCTGGTTTGCCCAAAGAAGTGATCTCTGATTGGTGCTGGTCTTTAGGTGTAAGAAGCCACCCAGGACAGGAAGTGTGTTTACATAACTTCCTCTGCTTGTGTATGTGGAGAATGATGGGCCTACTACCTGCGTTATGGGGTTTACTCATCAGTCTGATCCCTCTTCCTCAGAGGCAGGTTGAAACCCCTGTTTGTTCTGGAATTACATGCTTGTAATTCGGCCACGGCCTGTACGAGGATAATGCTATTGATTGGATATTGTGAACACAGACTTCAGTCAGGAAGCACAATGCAGGTAGTGAGAGCAACAATGACCGTGCATACACACCACCAGCATCTTGTTTCCGAAGTCCATGAGTCCATTTTCTACAACCAGAGGAATGTTGGATAATGTTAACCACTGTTGCCTCATTTTCTTATTTATCAGTGTGGAAGAGTTGGCTGCAGCATCGTCCATCAAGAGTCTATCTTCTACTGGTGTTGCTATATGTCCCTTCTATTAATGCAACACTATCAGAACTGCAACTAGTTCAACTCAGTCATTGAATAGTAGCACAGCAGTGTGGTTGCTGGCAGTCCGAACAGAGTAAAACTCTGTCCACACCCCTTCAGAGTAGAGTGTTTAAACACAAACTGCGTCCTCTACTGAATCTGTAACGGCCTCTCATCTGTCGGTTCCAGTACGAACTGTCTGCACTTCCACCCTCACCTCCACTCCGTCTGTCTGTGGACCTTTTGGAAAAGAGTCAGTCTACCTGATTTTCCCTCAAACACTTTGTTTGAATACGAAAAACTTAAACAAAAGAGCATTTTTCTATACAAAGTTGATTTGGAAGTTAAAGTGTAGGAGCACCATGAGACAATACTGATTCTGGCACAATGAGATTTTAGTTTTGTTTGTGTTTTTGTGGAGTTTTCCTTGAGGGTTCACAGTACAAGCAGAGATAAACCAAGGTGTAGTGCTGTTTCATCGTTTTCTGCCCAGTTCTAGATGCCATGTTGAACATTTTGTTAATACCATTAAGAGCCTGTTTGACATGCAGAGTAGACATTTTAACCTGTACGTATTGTGTTATTGTACATGCTACTATAGGTGATCCACTGAACCCAAACACATTTACTCAGGTGCTGCAGCTTTGAGGATCTCTAAGCCAGGTATTTGTGACTGCCAATTTTCCACGAGTCTCTCTGGACAGGTGTCCATATCGAATATACAGTTGGAAAAGTGATTTTTATTTAAAGTTTCTGGGATTAAGCCACAGCTCGTTGGTCTAAGAGATCTAAAATTTAGAGATTGTGTTGTAGAGGTAATGAAAGGCATTGTGGTCCAAGGATCACCCTAACATTCAACAAAATTGTTATGCCACCTTCAGCTTTCCTCTGTAGGTTTTTTTATTGTATTTTAAGCAAATCATTTAAGCTGTCACAGGTGTGTACTGAATTTTCCGAAAACACCCCAGCTCTGAGTTTCATGATGATTCGTTGGAAGACAGATAAGCATCCTGTTGGTTTGCTTATGAAAACCCAGCCTGGATAGATGGCACCGCTTTGAATTGAACAAATGTAAGGAGGAAGCAACATGACAAGTAACTTCAAATCAGTTAAGATGAGTGAACAAGGGTACAGTAAACTTCCAAGTGGCATACTGAGGCAGATCCAGACTGTGTTATGGATTAGCCAAACAAAGAAAATCTTTGTCATTCCCTTGAAATGTTTCCTTGAGCTTCTTCACTGACCACCGCTTGAAAAGGTACCACATATACAGTATATGTTGAAATAGACTTCAGAATATTATATATATTTAAATACATGTATTAGTTAACATTATAAATAAATATATTCCTTAAGTATATTTATATTTTGATATGTACAAATATGTCAAATATTAACAAAATTGACAAATCAAGTATTTCATCATCTGCATATTCCAAAAATATTTTCTATAGCACAAATAGATTTGTGCTTTAAAGTGCTTCCTAACAGGAGCATTTACACATATTTTTACAGATTTAAAACATATATATATTTATACATTCATATATACCTATATGTGGTATTTTTTTTTAGATATGTCAGTACATTATATTCCCTCTGCCTCTAAAGAAGTAAAGGAAACGTTACAAGGTAAGGAAGGATGTTCTTTGCTGTTTGAATCCAGCTTACTTCCATCCATTTATTTATTCCTTGTTTCTGTCTGTAAATATGTGATCTCTTCCTGTGACCCCTGCTTAGAGCCGAGCCAGTTTCAGATCAATGTCCGTTTTGTGTTTGACCGTTTACATTAGGGGGTTCAGGACAAGACCATCAGGGCAGGAAAGTAAGTAGAAACACTGCCTTTTGTTAATTCTTTTATTTTTAGCAATTTATATATTGGACTGCTTCTGTTATGTATGTTGGTTTATAATTATTCTATTTTGTAAAAAAAAGAAATTATTAAAATGAACATTGTTGGAACATATTGCTTTTGCATTGGTTAACTTGAGGTCTGATACAGTGGGAGTCTGTACTTGTCTGTGGGCTGAGCGGTGTCCTGTACAATTAATCCTGAATAATCTTATATCGCAATGTTAGTTTCCACAATAATGGTAGAATTTTGGCAAATCGGCAATATTGAAACACTGCTGTAGTTAGTCAAGATGTGTAAGATTCAAAAAGTGCAATAAAATAATTATGTTCCTCACATTATCAAGACTAATAATCATGATTAATAATCATGATCAAAAGGCTGAGACATGCTGGAAAATGACTTTTTCATTTGTTAGCTAACTCTCAAATCATCTGCTGGAATGGTCTGTTCGTTTATACACTGTTGAACTTATTCCCAAAAGAGTAACGTATGCTCTTGGTACCACTGGTGCACACTTTAACGTCACAATGAAATGAAAAATGACTTTTTCATTTGTTAGCTAATTCTCCACATCATAATGTACATCTATTTAAAAATAAATGCCAAAACATGTACACATTTTCTGTATATATATATATTTATTTATTTTTTTACTCATATTTTTATGTCAAGTTTACTTCCTAGAAACCGGCCTATTTTAATGCTTACTTCATTCTAAATCAGTAGGTAAAAATTCCAACCAATAAAATCTAGGCTACATTAGGCTACTTCACACATTGGTGGCTCCAAATGGCAGCAAAAGGTAACTGTTTGAATTTTGCAGACTTCAAAACCCAGAAATCATGTAATGTGATATCGGTGCACTCCTCAGACTTTTTCTTCTTCTTTGCGGCTAGTGGGGTGGAGGGGTGACGAGGTTCAACCATCTTTGATGAGTCCAGCTTTCTCTGGATGGAGGATCACTCGCTCGCTGCTGTTTAGGAGCAAGTTTTGTATTTCAGGCTTAAGTTTTGATTCGTCACTTCCTGTTTGGAGAAGATTTCCTGCCAGTGATCATACCCGACACCAGAATTTAATTTGGGCAAATAGGGCAAAGCTATGGCATCTCAAATAGGGGGCATGTGACGCTCTTCTCTGTTGCAGCCTCACTTTGTAATTAAGACCTTTCCAGTGTCTTTCCTTCCCCAAGAGATTGAGCAATTATCACACAAACAATTAGTCCATAAAGTCACTTTCCATTTCCATATTACTTCCTTTGTAATATGATTCTTTGTTTTCTAGCATTTGGACAAATTTGTTAAAAAGATTTACTGAACTGTCTATGATTATAGGAGTAATGTGAATTATTTTTAAGGGTGGATTTCCACTTTAAAAAATCGTCTAATCGTCTATAATCGACCTATAAAACGTCCATGTACTATGTTCCGAGTACTGTTCATGTGGTAAAACACATGTTTTGGTCCAGTGAGTAACAGAGTACAACAGATTCCTTGAGGAGAACAAAGACATAGTACAACTCTACTTGGAGGAGGAGCAATTGGACATTGTTGGTAGGAGGAGTAGTATTTTATTTCCAAATCAGAATATTTATACATATTTATTTATTTGATATGAGTTTTTGATATGATATGAGCAATTTGTATTCACAGCAGCTGGAGAAACAGCCAACAAATATGAGATCAAGGAAATGGAACCCTGCCAGATTTCGACATCCTGGACAACAACTATTCTAGGAGTGTGTGTGAGCGGCTGAGCATATTCTGCTCCCCAATTTTCTTTGTATTCCCTTGGATTCAGAGATAATAGTTATCAAAGCAGGCATTTCTCAAACTAGAAGACACAACTTTCTTTAAACAAGTTATTTACTTCTTGATATTTTGGGAAATTGTAGGTACAGAAAATTGCTGGGTACAAAGACATACAAACAGATTAAAACATGAGTAAACAAACACATCAAAGATTTTAAGACAAAGCTTCATCATGTAGCCATGTTGTCCTTCCATTGACAATAAAAGCTCTATTGGTTGATGAACCCATACTGGTCAGTGTTTCCCCTAGGATGGAGTTGTAGCAGCGGAGGTGAAGCACGCGCGCAAAAGCACAAACATTTTGCAACACCACAACTTGCATCACCACACTGTTGTGTATATAATCAAACAGTGTTAATTTACTTAAATGTAATGACATTTTCAATGATAAAATAACTTACATTTGTGACGTTTCTGGTAGATCCTTTCTGGGAATCCAAAGAATATGTAATATCTCTGAGGGAATCTATCAAAGTTGTCTTTGAGATTGACACCTTTCGCGCGCCAGGTTCGCGGTTTTCCCGCCAAATTGGGCTAGTTTGAAAATGCAGTCGCAGGGTAAAAATTACATAGTCGCGGTGTGCGGTTTTTTTGGGCTACTTTCAAAGTTGACCGCGGCCGTCGCATTTTATGAATGTGTGTTGAACATGATGTTGAATATCTGGCAACCTCTCAGGACAGAGAACAGAGATAGGCACGTACAGTGGGCTGCAGGAGAGAGAGAGAGAGAGAGAGAGAGAGAGAGAGAGAGAGAGAGAGAGAGAGAGAGAGAGAGAGAGAGAGAGAGAGAGAGAGAGAGAGAGAGAGAGAGAGAGAGAGAGAGAGAGAGAGAGAGAGAGAGAGAGAGAGAGAGAGAGAGAGAGAGAGAGAGAGAGAGAGAGAGAGAGAGAGAGAGAGAGAGAGAGAGAGAGAGAGAGAGAAAAATACAAAAATACATACTGGTACAGTGAGGACGTGAACGTTAGCTACCTAGCTAGCTAGCTAGCAGTACACACAGCGACAATGCCACCAGGTAAATGGGGAAAATACGGGAGAAGATATTGTAAGGACTGGGAGAGAGAGAAAGGGTTGATGGAATGGATAAAGAGTGTTCCCAATGACGACCGAAAAGCATTCTGCAAATATTGTAAGACAGAAATAAGAGCCCACCACAGTGACCTGGTTACCCATGCTGCCACAGGAAAACACAAAAAGAATGCCGCTCCTTTCTCAAATGCCAGAACACTATTTGATACAGGCACGTCATTTCTTAGAGGAAATGTCCCTGTGAAGGAGGCAGAGCTGCAGCTGGCTGCACATGTTGCTTGCCATTCAAGCATTTTAACGGTTGATCATTTAGGATGTGTAGTGGAAGAAATTTCAAAGAAAAGCATTAGTTTACACAGAACAAAATGCACAGCACTGATAAATTCAGTGATGGGGCCTGTAGCAAACGAAGACCTTCTGGAGGATATAGGGAGTGGAACATACTCTCTCATTGTTGATGAAAGCACTGATGTCACAACCAGAAAACAACTGTGTGTTGTAATCCGATACTACAGCAAAAAGCACTCACAAATCATTAGCACTTTTGCAGGAATGATACATATTGCAGCTGGTAATTCGCTGACCATAGCAAATGCTTTGTTCAAGTTCCTGGATGACAACAAACTGTCCATACTGAATTGCATTGGTCTTGCAACTGATGGTTGTAACACAATGTGTGGACAACATAACTCAGTGCTTCAGAAATTTCGGGAACGCAATCCCCACATTGTCTACATCAAGTGTGTGTGCCATTCCCTTCAGCTTTGTGCATCAAAAGCTGTGAATGTCCTGCCACGCAATGTGGAGTACATGGTGTCTCAGACCTACAGCTGGTTTTCAAATGCCACACATCGCCTTCAAAATATGCAGAATTGTACAAGACCATAAATGTAGGTGAAACCCCCTTGAAGATACTGCAACTATCTGACACTAGGTGGCTTGCCATCAGTGAGTGTGTGAACCGAATCATTTCATAGTATGAGGAGCTGAAATTGCATTTCCAGTTGACAAAAGACAGTGAGAGAAGCTATGCTGCAGAGCTGCTTTATCAAATGTACAATGACAATATTAATCTGATCTACCTCAAATTCCTCCAACCAATTGTGTCAGAGTTAAACAGGATTAATAAAATCTTTCAACTGGACACACCCAATCCTGCAAAACTTCTAGCAGAACTTGTAACATTCTACCAGTCTCTACTTGAGCGTACAGCGTTGCCACAGACATTCCAGAGCTGGCATGACATCATGGAGTTTACCCTGTCTGATGAGCATCTTCTCCCCTTAGATGCTGTAGACTTAGGGGTGCAGTTCCGCAGTGGCGGCTGGTGCATTTTTCTCCAGGGGGGGCTATACCAAAAAAAAAAAAAAAAAAAACATGTACTAAGGTATGATCAGTGTATTTAAATAAATGAAAAGGCCTTTATTTGTATTTGCTGAGCTGAATGAACATTTGTTGTAATGAAACGTGCTTAAGGTAAGTTAAGGTACTTCAATTACTGCAAATTCTTCATAATAATTATCTTTTATACTACAATATGTAATGGTGAAAGACTAAAGTAAGCGAAAAGTGCCTCGATAAGTGCAAAGGAAATCTGACAACACACAAATGAGACAATGGCAGAAAATTATGAACACAGTAAGACCTAATAGAAAATAACATTTAAGAAAAAAAAAATGAATATGGTATTACATTTGAAATACCCAGTGGCATCAAAAAGCTGAGTGAACTGGCTCAAAGATATGACTTTGCCACCTTGTGGCTTCAACTTTGCGTACCTAAATTTGGCCCTTCTTTTTGTTTGTTATTTATATATTTATTAGTTAGTTAGTTAGTTAGTTAGTTATTAGTTATTATTTATATAAATTTGTTATTTTAAACAGCATGTGCCTGTTTTTGTCAACCTCTTCATTATGCTCACGGATCCCTATCCTGTAGCCTTCATCAAGCTGAGCAGCTATGTTTACTTTCCCAAACATTTGCTTTTGTTTTTTGTGATATGTGGTTTAAATCATTCAAACCTGTCTGAATCCATGCTGGGTCTGAGACCTGTCGTTTGAAAAAGGATGCAGGGAAAGCAAAATAAAGCATTGGTGTCACTACATGCAGTTAGCCAAGCCTTCCTACTAAACCAGCTCCTTGAAAACGACCGAGTATATTGTCTCATTCTGGCGCATTTTATGTCAGATGTACCACGAGCCCCTCGCTCTCTGCTGCCAACCAGTGGTTGGTGGTGTGTAAATCAGCAGCATTCAGATAAATGCTGTTGGGGCGCAGCTTTCCTGCGCCCCACCAAGCTCCTATCTCTTGTATTGAGAGGAGCGAACTGCGCATGTACAATTTATAACGAGAGTCAATGGGCAAAGATTCTTGCGCCCCAGGCCGGAAATACGTGACCTAGCAGTAACATTAGACAACGTAGAACAATTTTAATCTACATTTTATTGCAGATTATACATTTTATTTACTAACTATATAATATTTACCTCGCTCATTTAAAAAAAAAAAAAATTCAAAGTAATTTTCAAAGTCTTATTCAATGAAGTCTAGGATGTGGGGAGTGGTGGGGCGGCGCCCTAGCGCCCTCTATTGGCCAGCCGCCACTGCAGTTCCGTCTTGCTTTGCATGAATCAAGAGGAATAAGTGACCAGGCAGTACAGGACATGAAAAAGAGATGCAGGGACTACATGCTAGAGTTAGCCAAGGAGATCAAGAAGAGGCTTCCAGATAACATGAAACAACTAGAGGCTCTCAAATTCCTGCCACCCAGCCATGTTATGTGTGCAAATAAGCCAAAGCTAGATGATCTTCCCTTCTTCCTCTCTCTCTTCAAAGGAGATATAGGAAAAGCAGAGCAACAGTGGAGAGTCATTCATGCTTTACAATGGAAAAATACAGAGGACAGCAAAGTTGAAGACTTTTGGATTGAAGTTGCAATGCACACAGATGCAGCAGATGACAGAGATTTTGAAGAACTGGGAAACTTTGCCCTGTCTCTTCTTGCTTTACCATTCAGCAATGCTGCTGTTGAACAGGCTTTTTCCCAAATGACTCTCATAAAGAACAAGCTGCGAAACAGGTTGGAGCAAAAGTGTCTGTTAAATATAATGAGGATTCGAGCTTATATGCAAAGAAACAAAATCTGCTGCCACAAATTCAAGCCAACACCAAGGATGCTCTCTCTCTTCACTGCAGATATCTACTCAGCTCCGGCTGAGCAAGATGAGGAAGAGACCACAAATGTTTAAAAGAAAAGGCATAAAGACTGTAAATAGTTCTTGATCAAAGCTAAAATCAAAAGGAAGCTGCACAGTAAGATAATAGTTTGGAAAGGAAAAGTTCTGAAGAGTCATGGCATAAGAGGAGAAGAGGACAGAACAGAAACATGCAAGCAGTTAGGAATTTAAAAGGTGTGTGATGTGGCACCAGAGAGCAGATAGGAAGCCAAGCTTGTGAATAGTTCGACGTGTAAGCTGAAAATCCGAATAGATCTTCGGATAATAAGAAAAGGAAGGAGAAATTGTTAGAAGACATGAAGGCGAGAAGAGGACAAAGTGAGCAGTCAAGTCCATCTTGTAAGCATATTGTTTTAAGATTATAATTTTGGCAATTACTGTGATCTGTATTCCAGTGTAGGCCTATTGTATGAATGTTGGTGCTGGTGTATTTAGACAGAAAACAACAATGAACAGGGAGAGGAGCAGAGAGGAGAGAACAGAAAAGAGTAAGTACAAGTCAAAGTCAATACTTTCATGGATAACATTTAATAGTCTTTACTGGGATCTGAAAATTAGAACCAGATCTGATTACTTTCTTTATTGTGTGGGGATTTAAAGAACTACAATGTCTTATTATTTAATGTTTATGGTGATAACAGGTGTGTGTGTGTGTGTGTGTGTGTGTGTGTGTGTGTGTGTGTGTGTGTGTGTGTGTGTGTATGTGTGCAGCAGCATTGTGAGTCAAGGCAATCTGACGTAGGCTCCGGCGGTGTTTATGGTGATAACAGGTGTGTGTGTGTGTGTGTGTGTGATCATAGCAGAGTAGTAGGCTATATCAATAATGCTTCGCAATATACAGTTTTGGCAAACAACGTTTCAGGACACTTTAAATTTTGGGCTAGTTTACGCTTCCGTTGGGCGGGTTTGAAGCAGACTTTGGGCTAGATATTTTTCCTGGACCTGGCAACCCTGCACGACATATAGAATACTCGTCTCGCGCATAGTAACGCCCGCCTCCAGGAGAAGAGAAACAATCGGTGCATGTGGAATAATAGCCTACTTTTAGAAACGAAAACGAAACGAAACGTATCAAGATGGATCTTCCAAATGTTGTTTATTTCACAGATATGCGTTTCCTTGCGTATTCCTAACAAATGATTGCGTTTGCTGTAACGTTACTGTGCGATATTCACGTGAAGTCGCAGAACTGTTTTCCCTTCGGCGAATGATAATCCTGAATCCTGAATCCGTGATCAACATTGCTTGCTTGTTGACATCTACCCGGTGCTTGTTGTTATAATCGTTGTGCTGACATTATCATATAGCTACACTTAGGTAAGCGCAAAGTTTCTCGTTTATATGCTTTACTCACAAGTGTGTGAATTGACCTGGATATGAAGCGACCGTAGCGCAAAATAATATAGTTCGCCGCTGCTAGGTGCATATAAGGGAAACGTTGCTGGTGTCCTATAAGAGTGTGTAGGTGAGTGTCTTGCAGTGGCGGCTGGCCAATA
Organism: Hoplostethus atlanticus; assembly: GCA_034670405.1. Lineage (NCBI taxonomy): Eukaryota > Metazoa > Chordata > Actinopteri > Trachichthyiformes > Trachichthyidae > Hoplostethus > Hoplostethus atlanticus. The sequence continues at coordinate 275,259 of JAXDDX010000134.1, read as the reverse complement.
GAGGGCGCTAGGGCGCCGCCCCACCACTCCCCACATCCTAGACTTCATTGAATAAGACTTTGAAAATTACTTTGAATTTTTTTTATTTTTTTTTAAATGAGCGAGGTAAATATTATATAGTTAGTAAATAAAATGTATAATCTGCAATAAAATGTAGATTAAAATTGTTCTACGTTGTCTAATGTTACTGCTAGGTCACGTATTTCCGGCCTGGGGCGCAAGAATCTTTGCCCATTGACTCTCGTTATAAATGTACATGCGCAGTTCGCTCCTCTCAATACAAGCGATAGGAGCTTGGTGGGGCGCAGGAAAGCTGCGCCCCAACAGCATTTATCTGAATGCTGCTGATTTACACACCACCAACCACTGGTTGGCAGCAGAGAGCGAGGGGCTCGTGGTACATCTGACATAAAATGCGCCAGAATGAGACAATATACTCGGTCGTTTTCAAGGAGCTAGTTTAGTAGGAAGGCTTGGCTAACTGCATGTAGTGACACCAATGCTTTATTTTGCTTTCCCTGCATCCTTTTTCAAACGACAGGTCTCAGACCCAGCATGGATTCAGACAGGTTTGAATGATTTAAACCACATATCACAAAAAACAAAAGCAAATGTTTGGGAAAGTAAACATAGCTGCTCAGCTTGATGAAGGCTACAGGATAGGGATCCGTGAGCATAATGAAGAGGTTGACAAAAACAGGCACGTGCTGTCTAAAATAACAAACTTTGCATCTCTCAAGGAGAGAAGGGCAAAATTTAGGTACGCAAAGTTTAAGTCACAAGGTGGCAAAGTCATATGGCTTTGAGCCAGTTCACTCAGCTTTTTGATGCCACTGGGTATTTCAAATGTAATACCATATTCATTTTTTTTTTTCTTAAATGTTATTTTCTATTAGGTCTTACTGTGTTCATAATTTTCTGCCATTGTCTCATTTGTGTGTTGTCAGATTTCCTTTGCACTTATCGAGGCACTTTTCGGCTTACTTTAGTCTTTCACCATTACATATTGTACTATAAAAGATAATTATTATGAAGAATTTGCACTAATTGAAGTACCTTAACTTACCTTAAGCACGTTTCATTACAACAAATGTTCATTCAGCTCAGCAAATACAAATAAAGGCCTTTTCATTTATTTAAATACACTGATCATACCTTAGTACATGTTTTTTTTTTTTTTTGGTATAGCCCCCCCTGGAGAAAAATGCACCAGCCGCCACTGGTGTCTTGTCATCAAAATTGTATCAGATTTGGATTTAAATCACGTTTTTTGGTGAAATGTAGCACATGGGGAGAGGAAGTATATTCCGTAGTGAATTTGGTGTTATGCTGTTTAGCACCCATGCTGCCGAGAGATTAGAAGTTGGTGGGGTGGTGGGCTGCTATGGCAAAACAACAGGGCTCAAATGATTCAAATAAGGATACGGGACAGAGGAAAACGTCCTGTTTAATTTCCCTGGAGGTCAATAACTCCTCCCCGTCTATCCGATGACACATCAGCCAGAGTGAAAGAACTCCAGCACAGTAGAGCACTGTAGTAGCACAGTAGAGCAACAACTTGCTCTAAACGTACCCTGTTCATGGCTGGTATTGATCACATTGATCCTCTGCTCCAACAGAGCTCCACTGATGTTTTGTCAAGCTGAGCTGCGAGCCAGGCAGAAGGAACCCGGTTATCTCACCAAGCCCAGGCTACTTTTTTTCGACTTCTACCTTCTTGGCGCTGAAACCCTGGAGGGATGTCTGAGGAATAGTCGCCTCCACTTCAGAATGGACAGAGGCTCTCTGACTCAAGTGGCGCTTTACATCAGCTTTTGCTATGCTGCTGCTACAGGTGGAGATTGTTTGTCTCTTAAATATGTTTTGAAAAGTAGTTTGATTACATTGGATATGGATAATAATGTATTTCTTACCTGCTGAGCATCTATGACTGAGACAAGAGCAGAGGTAGTATTTGCTTCCAATGTAACATCACATTGTTGGGGTATTTTATGTGAGATCAGAGATGGATCAAAGGTTTGAATGTTAACCAAAACTCAACAACATGGGATTGTTTTTTATTGCTGTAGTACAAGTTTATTAATCCGACATACATAAGGTTGTAATTACTGATTAATTAATTACAATTAATTTAAAATCACACAGCGATTCTTGCGTACTTGAGTAAAAAACAGATCACCTAACACATAATGTTCCTGTGTCAGATTCACAGACATTACTGAAATCCTATTTCTCTCTCCCATCTGTCCCGTGCAGAGTTACTGCTTAGCCCCAGCCAGCCCCGTTGTGTCGTCATTGACTACCGTAATGTGACATGCCACTGGATGCCAGGGAAGGACTCTCCCTCTAACACTGTCTATACGTTTGAGGCTAACATGTAAGACACTATCACCCACATCAGTAGTAATACTGTACAACAAATGTACTTCATTTTGAGAGATGTCTAGCAGCCATAGATGATACTTCTGGCTGGGCTGGGGAGGTACAAGCTGGCCAGGTTGCTGGTACCATACCAATACAGAGAAATCAGCCCACTGCTGTCTCCCACAACCAGTTATGAAGAATATTTTCAAAATAATTTGAAGTGGCCTGCCACCTTATATGGCTACTTTTATATCATTTTCTGTCTTGAAGATCCATTCTTAGGGGGTTGACTTATTAATCACCACATTGAAATCCCATGGAGGGGCTCCTCCCACTCCAAAACAACATTGTCAAAGCTACCAACATTTAACCTTGTGAAAGATGGACTGCAAAAAATGGTTATGCCCCTGTATATTGCCTTCTTGATATGCAATAACTTATTGGTCAATACACGATTTTAATATTTTATTTTACAATTGGTCAACATCTATATTGCCTTTATGTGCAATAACTTATTGGTCAATACAATATTTTACTAATACAATTCTTGATCCACACTGGGTGTACATAGGCTGGCACTAGTTTTGCCAAAAGGTGAGGCATATTTGCATTGCAAAACCTGAGGTTGTGTGTATATATATACTGTATATGTGTGTGTGTGTGTGTGTGTGCGTGTGTGCGTGTGCGTGCGTGCGTGCGTGTGTGTGTGTGTGTGTGTGTGTAGAGGTTTTGCAGTTGCGTCACAATCTCCTAGCAACCAGGGCGTCATGGTGCCATCATGGAGGTCCATTGGAGAATATGCTGTGCATAAATAATGACTTGCAAAGCAACTAATATTAGTGTTTCCACTAGCCACCGATACAGTTAGCTTAGCAACCTAATACTAGCTATTGTGTGCAAATCAAATGTGACAGCTAACCAGATGCTATGATTATTTAGCTGGCATTTATATTCCTCATTCTTCTTAACAAGCAGGCTAGGCTATATATAACGGGTCACTCTGGTGCAAGAACACACATTGGTAGAAGAAGTTGTCCAATTCATCATCAACAAAATCTACTAAGAAGGCCCACCTGAGGGTTTTGTGCTTTTTGAGACATCATTTAATTATGTCAAGTGTAATTTAGTGTTTGTTTAGAGGCCTAATTATGTGACGCTTTGAGCAATATAATCCACAGTGGAGTATAGACAAGGAAACAACACTGTCTATGAATGTTTGTCAGAGGAAAGTTGACGGTAATTATTTTGGTTTGCTAGTGTTCCCCTGGTTATTTCAAGATATGTTTTTCCAACATTTTCTGCCTAGCTTGGTAATTGTGCTTCCTTATTCATTCCCCCTCAGCAGGAGATTGCAAAACCATTTAGCCAGTGCTGTATGGTGCCATGAATGCATATTTTCATATTTGCCATGCTTGGCTCCATTTGATCCCAGGTGGTAATGTTCACACAGAGAACCAACAGCCAGGACTAGAAATATTATAAAACAATGGTTTCATGGCCAGGAACATTCTCAGTATTTTATCATTAGAGTCTTCTTAGGAAGACTAACTTCTTAGTCTATTAGACTATTCCCTAGAGATGTTCTACGAATAATGGAGGAGAAAATCCTTGTGCTATTACGGCTTCACATAATGACTTCACTGTTACTGGTTGAATCTTTCATTAATATTGATATTTTGTAAATGGACAACAATACAATCAGCACTTATCATCAACACTCCCCTTTAGAATAAGTGCATGTGCTCTCCACAACAAGGGAGGAGGCTCTGAGATACTGTTTGTTCAGCTAAAGCCTGCTGCTGGAAGTCAGTACAGGGGAGGATATTCCATGGGGAGGATTATCACCCTCATAGCCTTTTCCTTAAAAAGTAAAATTGTTTATTCAACAATTATACTATAGACGTAATAACAACACAAGGCCATACCTCTTTACTACAATTTACAAAACCCTGTCCTGCATTTTACAGAGCCCTGCCCTCCTCAGCTTTTGAGTCATCAGCTTTCATTGGGCGATTATCAGTGCTATATGTGGATAACTAGTATAGGTATAAGACTGACCGCAGTACCAGTGCTGTGTTTATTTTTAACCTTTACTTCTGTTAAACATGCATGCTGTTGTTCATCATTGCCCTGCTTCACATTAATCTGGATGTGGGAGCTTCCCAGTGCAGACTTTTACTTTTGGCTACTGACCAACTCCGCTGTGTATTTAGGGGTAGACACCTAACCCCTAAATACACAGCTGAGTTGCTCAAGGTACCTTGGTTCTTTTCCCCTTCCCAGTGTTTCTGGCCATAAGCCTGTTTCCTGAACCTTTAGGGTTCAAGAGTACCAAAGTATTAAGTTACAGTTATGTAATTACAGTACGTCCATTCACCGTCTCTCAACATTCTCCCATAGTTTATTGTAGATAAGGTTCCTCTGTACCAGCAGTCAACAGTGTCTTTTTTTAACATGAATGGGCTTCAAAAAGGAAATGAAGGCAATGAAAAGTTCAATTGTGTTTTTTCCAGAGTAAGTTTGCACTACTATGCTTTTATGGCAGACCGGGGGAGGGTGTGGGTGAGGCGTAGGCTGGAAACGGGAGAGAATGAGCTAGTGGGCTGGTTCTTCCTGCATCCAGCCTACGCCTCACCCACACCCTCCCCCCAGTCTGCCACAGCTTTAGTTTAGCCACATGTTCACACCTGGGAAACACCAAGTGCAACCACAGTCAACCACTGTTATGTTTGAGTGCATATATACATGCTCATGCACCCATATTTATGTGTGCACACAGAACAAAGGTTTGGACCCACCTGTGACTCTTCCTTCCGGCACTCCTTCAGTTGTACCAGGATAACTCAGACACACTGCTCTGGTATTGATCGTCTCTACCGTCAGTACTCTTTCAGAGTGGTGGCCCACAGCTCCACAGCAAACGCCAGCTCACCCACCCTCTGCATCAACGCAACAGATGCTGGTAAAGACACCTACACAGTACTGTAACTGCAATGAAGGGTTTCATTTCAAAGGGCTATACACGGTACATAGTGGAGATGCCACGTGGCAGATGACTTACCTTACAGTACCATTACCGCCACCATCTTTAACTTGGGTGACGCCAGTAAGAAATTAACCCTCATCATTGCTAGTGTTCATGCTTTGCTCTACCCAGTGAGCAACACAGTATATTCTACTTTTTCCACAATTTTAATTTTTTTTAAAAGGTAGATTTTATCATCTCGAAGATTATTATAAGCAAATGTGTTAAATTAGTTAAAGAACTTAATTAGTAATCCATAGTGTCCATTTCTCATCAGAAAGAAACTCTTCAGGTATAGCTAACCTTACAGTGTACTGAAAAGATTGTGAATAGGAAAGTTTCAGTTGGTTTGGTAGGCTGTGATTGGCTGGATATTGTTGGTGGGCTTGCTCTATGTATACATTTCATACATGTCATTCATTGTCTCATACTGTATTTTCAACTGCATTTTCAACAGCTTGAAGTTATTTATCCATACCCGGCATCTTCTGATGTTTGAAGTTCATATATATCCCTCCCTCCTGATCCCTCTTTCTCCAGTGAAGCTGCAGAGGCCGGTCCTGTCTGATCTGAGACCAGTCGAAGGTAAACCTGGGTGTCTGGAGCTGCAGTGGCACAAACCTGATGTCTTGGCTGATTTGATCTGTTCTGGCTCTGTGAATTACCAGCTACAATACAGCACAGATGATCAGGTGTGGTAATACACTGACACTACTTGAATAGCAGGCTGTATACTTTTTTCATGGCGTACTGTATCAACACTGAAACATCTAGAGTGTGTTTACAACAGTGCTGACTCTAGAACAGTGTAGTGGTAGTTCAGGAGGTGGGTATACTTTGCCCAGGAGGGTATAGTGTTATAGTTGACTCTTTAAAAGGAGGTGGGTATACTCTGTATAACTGTTTACTCTTGACTGCACTACTGCAGTGGAAATGTTTTAGGAAAATCTGAGACAGAGAAAAAGTATAACTTCGCTATCAGTGAAAATCAATGCTTTCAAGTCATGTTTATAGCCCTATCACAGTCGAATCGGCTCCACATCGCCCACATCAATAAATGAAATCAATTGCAGACTAAAAGCATATCGACACCACCTAACTTTAGACCCTCAATGACAGTCACACGTGCAGTGGGTGCCGAGAGCGAGCAAACAACATTACATTTTAATAACAAAGTCCCTGTTTCTCCCAGCCTGAGGCCCAGACAGTGGAGGGGCATTTGGAGTGTGAAGGGTCTCTGGTTCGAGTCAGAGGCCTGTGTTGCTTCAGACCATTCACTCAGTACACAGTCCGGCTCCGCCAGCGCTACCGCAGTAGCTGGAGCGATTGGAGCCACCAACTACAGAGCTGCACAGGGATGGCAGGTGAGAGAGAGAGAGAGAGCAAGTATACATGTTTGCGTGCATGTGTGTGCATGTATGAGCTGGACAATATAAACCACCGCAGATTGCTGATTCCTTAACATTGTAACTTAACTCAGCCTTATACTGTGACGGCTGCACCTGCTGCACATTAGTCATTAAGTTGGTGATTCACCTCCATCATCTTAATTAATTTCTTTAATTCGATACACTTGATGCATGTTAGTGTTCGCAATACACAAATCACATAAATCATGACACATACCCAAACCTTTATTCACATTGGGACAGTACATATTGACTCATGAGTGCACGCATTTTGGTTTAATATTGTAATGTCACTATTGTTACTTTTACTTGGGCCTTTACATTTGTGTTGCAGTCGGTTTCATCTTTGTTTAATACGTTTTTCCTGTTCTCAATATGTTGACTGCCACTCTGTCTGGTCCTCCTCTTCACAAAAGGCTTCCAAACTGAATGGAAGAGACCAAATACCAGCAGAGGGGTGCCAGGCTACCAATAACTCAAAACTGGGGGTGGTTTTTGAGTAATAAAACCCCTACATTGTTGCACTCTACTCATGTGTCCTCCTGCCTACTTGCTTGCTCCCTCACAAATACTCAAACTCAGTCTTATTACTATGTCACTTTTGGATGACTTTTCCTCCAAATTCCATTGAAACAGACAATTTAATACAATTTTGTCTATAACAATTATTGTCTATAACCAGTATCAATTATTTCAAGTTCTGCAAAATTATGTTTGTATCCGCAAACTCTAAATGCCTGCTTCAAATATCTTACTGGGTAATCAACAAATCAGTATCTATTCTATCAAGACTATGTACTGTATTGAGGAAGAAAAGGGAGTATTGTCTTTTGTGTCGGTGACGTCAAGGGTCAGAGCATAAAGAATGCCTGGCATCAGTACTGCACAACTTCCCTGCTTGGAAAGTTAAATTTAGGATAAAACTGCTAAAGACCCTCTGACTGTTGTTAAAGTCACCAACTTCAAACCTAACCCCAGAAAATGTAACTTAAAGCCCATTAGTTGGAAGTTTAGTGTCAACAACCCCAAGTATTTCAGTTGTCCCAAGTTGTCCCAAGAAACATCTGCTCTCGGGGTCTCCACTGTTCGCTGCCAACCGGTTCAAACCCCAAATGAAAGCAGCTCTCAGCCGTTGTTTGTTTGAAAGGTTAGATTGTGGTCAAATTGTTGTATTTGTATCCTCACTCCCTTTTTTCACAGCACTATACTGCTAGTGGGAGCGGTAGGAGCAGCAGGCTATTTCGTGCCATCTGTTAGATAGAGATAGACAACACCAGAAACCTCTGTGCAGGGTATTCGTTTAACAGCCTCCCTCTCATCCTCCTTTTGTCTCCAACAAGAACGAATGCTATCGAGTCACTCACTCACCTTTAAACAAAAAAAGTAGACCTTCTTAGCACTATATACTGCACCTATGGTAATACCTTGAGTACCAGAAAGTTCACACAATCACAATACTTTTCTGAGATTTACACCTTAACTGACAGCATCTCAATAGCAGTAAACCCCACCCACCTGGTACCCAAAGCAGATTAAAACAACCACTGAGGTCCAAACTGAGAAAGAAAAGAGGGTTTCCAAGTATGGTGACTCTGCTGCATGGAAAATGCTGCAGACTGGTTTAGATCTTAGTTCTCAGGCGAAAGGCTGGATCTCGCTCTTAGCTGACACTGAACTGTGGATGGACTCCTTGTCTTTAAGTGTTAATAAAGTGTCCACTATTGGTTATATACTGGCTCATATAGTAACCATCATTGATTGTATGCACAGGGAGAATTTGATTCTATTTTTGGATCTGCAGTATGGTCACTGTTGAAAAAGAGATGAAAAAATACTGTATTTGTTTGTTTGTGATTGTTTACCCCAGCTCCGATCACTGCCCCACAACTCTGGAGAACACTAAAGCCTACGGACGTTCCTCACCAGAGACAAGTGACTCTGCTGTGGAAGGTGAGAAAAGATAGTTGTTACTTCCTTACTTATCATTAATGTCAAGTGTCTCTTTTTTCTTCTTTTTCCATTATTTTAAAACCCTTTTACAATGAAATGAAAAATGGCTTTTTCACCTTGTTAGCTAATTTTCCATGTCATGATATACACTACACTATTTAACAAGAAATGCCCAAAAATGTACAAAAGTTTCATATTGTATTTTTATATCAAAATCCCATTACTTTTACTTCCTGGAAAACAGTGGACCTTTAATGATTACCTCATGGTGTACCGGTAGGCATACATAAAAATAACCAATAATATCACAGTGTTTGACCAAATTACTCTTCCACCCTTAAATATAACTGCCTTTCTATTGGTCTACACTTTTGAATGATCCCTCCCCGTGTTATGTCCTACAACAACATCCTGTTTCAACATAAAATACGTCAAATTCAGGAAGCAGGATGCTCTCAAAATGACGTTCCATTGTCATGCCAGAGCCAAGTACTTGTGCAGATGTGGGCAATGTCAGTCCTAATCTCAGTTTTCATCTCGTTGTTGATCTTGTCTCACATACAGTTTCCTCCAAAGAGTGAGACAGCTTGTGCCAGCCTGTGGTTTAATGTGTCCTGCCGGTCTGAAAGATCCCACAATGCACTGCAGACTGGGCGTTGCCAGAGTGTGACAAACACTTCCTGTGAGCTGACCCTGCCCATGGAGCGCTGTTCCTGCTTTCTGACCATGTCCAACTCTGCTGGCACCTCCCCTCCAGCCCGGGTCACCCTGCCGGCACACACAGACACAGGTCTGCTCAGTCTCAATGAAAAACACATGATATATATCTATTATGGAAAACGTTTGCTACCTGAAATACAATATGAGTCATTATTTCAAAAACAGATAATTCTGTCCACAAAAATCACTCCTAATTTTAATACTAACTCATAATGTAGTTTATTTTCATACTAGCAGTAATTTTGTTTAATTTATTTGTAAAATAGTGCACAATTTGTTTTGGAATGAGACTGTTTTTTTTGTGGATTTATTTCTCAATGCCATTTCAATTTCAATTCATTATTTTTTTATGTTGAAATAATAAAATCTTTCAAATTAAAACTGTCTATTTGAATCAGTAATGTTGCCGAGAGCCAGAGAATTGAAATCCAGTCACACAGAGAAAGGGTACAGAAAACAATTATTTAATCATGTTGTCACATCTTTGTTCTTGCTTTCCAAATTCAGATCTCAGGTCTGTAGTAACTAAAAGGATATAGTAGGTAAAAGTATAGTTGTATATGTATCAACTGTACCGTAATACCATGACCTTCTCCGTCAGTGCTCAGCACCATGGATCTACTCAGTGTGATAGCATTGGACGACTCCAAACTGGAGGTTAGATGGTCTGCAGTCAAACATCCCTCACTCACTGGCTTCCTGGTGGAGTGGGAGTCAGCATCAGAAACAGCCAATCATCATCGACACTGGGAGAGACTGAGACATAATAACAGCAGCATGGTCATCACTGGTAAGTCACCATGTCGCTTATTCCTATAAAGAACTTTAATATATGTAATGGCTTTTAACAAAACTAATATCTAAATAAGCCACTGTGGGGCGAACAGGGTGAACTTCCCGTTGCCACACACCTGATTCTCACCTGGAGCTTAGCTATATGCACTTCCTACATTAATGCTCCACCCTGTGTTCAGTGTCAGAACTGCATGTGTATACATAACAGTCCGCTAGTGTTTTTAGATAAGGATAAAATAAAACAAACAAAAAACGACATTATGGCTAAGTCATCATTAGCTCCCATAGACAAAAGAGAGGAATATTACTCAGCTCCTCATCGGTGATACGAAACAGTTGCACGGCCCCTTGGACAGCTCTTCTCCTTCTTCTGATTTCTTAGCATTTCTCTTGCATGTTCACTCATATATTGTCAGGGCACTATGGCTGTGACTCTTGCACTCCTTACTATTAGTTGCTTGTACTACTTCTAATGTTGCTTGTACTTCCACTGTTGACAACGTGCATCAGAGTGTCAGCTAAATAAAGTGTAAATGAAAGTGAGCTGGAGAAGATGGCCGTGGTGACAGTGACCCAGCAGAAGAGAACCTGGTAATGTGTGAATCTAACATTTACATGACCTCAAACTAACTGTGCTTTGCAGAGTGATACATTTAGTCTACTGTTATTCTACTGTATGTCCTGCTTACTGTTACTTTGCACTGTATGCAAGTTTCTGTCATCCTTGTACTATGTGTACCAGTATGCACTATGTTACTATGCAAGTTGTAGATATGTCTCTGCAGCAATGCCACCAAGACTATTTTGTGTGCTTGTTCTTCAACTTGGCTTGATTGTACTTGTAGACTTGCTGCCGGAAGTGCGATACATTGTGAGCGTGTGGCCCGAGTTTGGCAGTGAGAGCGGTGAAGCAATTTCAATACAGACTTACACCAGACAAGGAGGTAATGTACCTTTAGTCATTACGATGGATAGGGCTTTAATCAGCCACTTCCTCTCACCTCAGTTTGACCTCAGTATGTCTTATCCTTGGAGTGAAATATCATGGCTTATGTACTTCAACATCTTATCAGACTCTTGCCTATGTTGGTGCTGGTTCAAGTCTTACTTTACGCAGGAAAAATGCAATTCATATCAAGTGAAATGTATTTATTAAGTGCTTTTAAGGAGCAGGTTTGTCACATAGTCTTCTACAGAGAGCAAAATACAGAGATACAGATACAAACCTTCATCAAAAGCCATTCAAGATGTTTTTTATGCTTCGTACTTGATCTTACAGACAATCATAAGATCTTCCCACTCATCAAAGTGTGTCTCCTGTTTCCCATCTGGCACTTAGTGTGTGTATCCATTTATGATATTATAGCATTATGCAGCACAGTTTGAATCCAGCAGTTATCTGTCAACACCCTCACGTTCTGCCCCCCCCCAACCCCACCTCACTCCCCCGCTCACCATCTCTCTCTTCCTGGCCCTCCAGTGCCCTCCACTGGCCCCAGGCTGAAGGTGCAGGAGTGGAGCTGGAGTGCAGTTCTCCTTGAGTGGGAGCCTCTGGCTGTGGAGCAGCAGCATGGCTTCATCACACAATACACCCTCTACTGTCAGAGGGAGGACAACACAACATGTAGGTATACACACAAACACACACACAGCCCCACACACCCTCACCTCTCATTCCCAGGGTATTTCCATTTCATGGTGAATACTGTATGTGTTATGCCATAGAGCTCATACGGGACATACAAACCACATGCTGTTACACTCATCTGCTTTCAAAAATATCTTCATGCACTAGTGGAGATGGGTCAATAACTATGATGTTACTTCCCCCTGTTTACTCCTTTGTGGGGCGGTCATGGCTTCAGGCGTGGTTGCTTCAGGCTCAGGGATGGTGGTAATACCTGAATCCCCTGTATTTCCACTTTGGTGAAAACCACTTTAAAATATTTTGACTGCTACAACCCACCTCTGCTTTGGTGTCCTCTGTCTCTTACAATGTGGTTAAAAACAGTTTAGATTCAGACATTTCACACATTTTATATGAATTGCATATAGCAGAAACCTTTACAATCAAGTTACACAATATTACAATCTTAAATTCATGTACATTATGTAAGAAAATTAAAGTGCCATTGAATTAGATTGGGAAAATGTTATGGCTCAGTCTGCATGATCTTTATCGTTACAGCAGATGGAAGTGTGTAGTTATGTCTGTGTCACTTGAAGCAGTAGGTAAATTAACATTTCTTTCCTGTTGTGGTGCAGGTGGGGTTCATGTGGTGCCAGGTGACAAGCTGCACTACCACCTGACTGGTCTGTCTGGAGTCTATAAGCTCTATATGACAGCTCACACTGTGGCAGGAGAGGGGCAAGCCAGGCCGCCTCTCTGGGTCACTGTAGGTAAGGACCAACAGAGTCACATAGACTGTTATCTGTTTGAATGAAGGATTGCAACAGCATGATCTATGTACTCTACATCTGTGCCTGTGTGGTTGTCAGAGGGAGGCTATTCGTTCAGGACCGTTCTGTTTTGCGCCCTCCCTCCTGTGTTCACCGTGGCGTTGCTCCTGATCGTTATTCCTTGGAGGCAGAGGTGAGAGGATCTGTCCCTGTACTGCTATTTTTGATTAACAGTGATGTAGTATAACCAAAAATGTATTGTATTTTCAGAAAAACATTAGTTCATGCTGTCCCCCTTTAGCGTGCATTTAACTTCCAACAGTTTGATACTACTTATTAAGATGTACACTATATATTTACATCATAAATGTATGTTAGCCTAAAAAGGCTATAATGATTTTAGCTGGGTTCACCCTCCACTACACTCCTGATTGCCAGACACAATACATATACAGGAATTTGTACTATATGTTTTTAATTAACTTCCATTTGTATCATATTTACCGCCCTGTTTCATGTTACTATAGGTACACACATTCCCAGTGTTACTGATCACACACGCAGTTAGGGCTTAAGTGCCTTGCTCAATTATCAAATCATCGAATCAAACCGGTGGCCTTCCAGTCAGTAGCCCGCTTCACACTCTGTTCTGAAGCAGTGTAGCGTACAGTATGGTTTCAGCTGTAGAGTGTAGTGCAGTGACCAGTAGTGCATTGGGCCAAGGAAGTTATACTGAATAGCATGAGATACAGGAAGTAAAGTATGAGCGTTGGAGAACCTACATTCCTGTGACTGAAAAGTGTCATTGTGTGCAAGATTTAAAATATACAAGGTCGTGCAGATATTCCCCATTCCCTACATTCCTCCTAAAGTTTACTCATATCATAGATTTGACAGATTTGCTTGCTTTGAGCTTAGTGCAGATAGTAGAGTTTCCACCATTAAAATCCATAAGCGTGCACAGATGAAGGGAGAAGGGAGTTCAGGCAGAGGGTAGCAGACCAGAACAGGTTTGCCCTCATTTGCTGTAACAGCAACTGTCCTTATATCTTATCTGGCCTCCTGCTCTCCAGGCCAGGTTTCTCTGGCTGATTAGGACCAGGCTGTAATTGCGTAGACAAATTGATCAGCGTGAGGGAATAGATACAAACTGGCCATCCCAGGTAGCCTCTGGGGTATAGTTCGATTATTTATTTTTTGCTTTTCTACAGTCATTTAACAGTGGAGGTAAATATGATAGCATAGTTTGCTTACAACAAGACAGGCAAAAATACAAAATAGATTTTTTAATTTGGCCCAATAACAATATTTGGATGGTAATCTCTCAGCAGGGAATCAAGTTTCTATAAGACATGCCTACTCTATTTGTATGGGGCCAAACTAGCAGAGTACCCTCGACTGAGTGTGAGAGAGTCTGAGAAAGTAATTGAAAGAGTGCCTTGATATTCAGCATTTTAAGTTCAGCATTTTCTTCACCAGAGCCTTACCACAATGCAGAGAAAAATAGTCCGTCTTGGCATTTCAGTCAATTGAAGCAACAACTTTGGGCTAGCAGTGTGATTGGTGGCCATCATTGGATTCAGTGAGGAACATTAACAGTACTAATGATGTGTTTCTGGATAGCTCTGAGACTATGTAGGGCTGACAGTAAGAAGAACCCAATAAGGACTAGCTATTTCAGTGAGGAATGCTAAAAACGCTGAAGAAAAATGTTAAACATCCACTAGAAGAACAGCTTTCAGCTTGTAGTGAGCATTGGTTCCACTGAGGCATGCTAGGAAAAACAAATGTAGGCAGGCACCTTTTGTCCCATAATGTGAGTACGTACCTGCTGAGCAAAAAACTAAAATTCAAAATATCAAGGCATCCCTTTAAAGCGCCTGTTTGTTGTCCTCAGGATACGACAGAATATCTGGCCCCAAGTTCCCAACCCCGCCCTCAGCAGCCTGACCGCCTGGACCCCCAGCTCTGGACACACCAAGAATAAATTCTACCACGAAGGAGAGGAACAAACTTCGACTTGTAGACTGGCTAACGATGAAATTGCTTAAAATCACATTGTTCTTTCTGAAAAAATAATGGATCAAGGGGAATCATGGGTATTGCATGTATAGCTGAAGAAGAATAGCTCTTGTTGATGCATTCTGTGCATGTGGAACCTTTGCCTTCCTATCGTAGCCCAAAGTACGAAGCACTTCCCCTCAGCTCACAAACAACTATTATAGCTCGAAGGTACATTTTGAATTTCTGCCTGGCTGTCATAGACTGACAGCTCGTCTTCACTCTCAGAAATTCAGTCAATTTGAGAGTTATTTCTCCAACCTGTGTTTTCTGTGATGGAGCTCCTTCCTCCTGTTTGTGTTTTGACTCTAAATTTCACCTTTGCGCTGGTATTGAAATGTGTATGGGCTGTCCTTTCTAATAAAATGAAGCATGAGCAATAGATTAGAACATGTAGGGGGAATACCATTTCATTTAGACTTCCCATATGTAATGTTATGCCATGTAGAGGAACAACATGGGGCTGCTTCTTTCAGCATATAGAGGAATTAGAATCTAAAATAACATAGGATAACATTAGAATAACGTGAGGGCTGAAATTCAGTGGTATTGCTCTCTGGGTGAAGACTCCTGCTCACACTGCATCCCTCTGTATCTCACACATATGTCCCATTTTGTAAATTGTTATTGGCTAGATGATATCTCTGTCCTTTCAGTTGTTTTGACAGTGATGAGCTGAGACGTGTCTTGCTGCTAGAAACAACCAGAAGGGGGCAGCTTTGAATTTGAACTGATTATCTTTATTGTTTTACAGTTACACTGAAGGCCCCTGTGCTGTTGAACTGCTTCCTTTTTTACCAGATATTCTTTCTGAGTGATATCACTTTGTTTTACCTGCAGACTACCTGGTTTTAATTGGTAGGTGGACAGTGTTGAGTAGAATCTTGCTTATTATGCTTTTGCCGTGTTTGTAAGTGTGCAGAAAGACAAATAAAGGTGTGAGACATAGAATGTGTGTGTGCATGCAAGACTCTCTGCTCAATTCAAGGTGAATGAATAAACGGACTTGAGGTGGAAATTCAGGGTTTAACATGCAACCTGCGTACATACAGCCAGTGAGCAGTGGCCTGTTGCTGACTGCTACCCTGGCTGCCTGAAGCAAAAAGCACTTTGGCTTGGAGTCATGCTGGTGTTAAGTCAAGCTAATTCTACAATCCCAGCAGGGCTTGTAAAAAGTCTCCCTGCTTTTTGAAGGCTGGGAGTTTTGTTGTCCTCTCCGTATTTCTGAAGTACCCACCAACTGGGGCCACCTCCCCACCTCATTGATTACTGTTTGTAGCCACTGGTACATTTGGATCTTATTTAGCCCGTTTGGTTTTATTAGTCGGCTTCAACCTGCCAACCCCCAGTCAGGACGAAACAACTCAGCTTTTCAGACTCTCTCTCTCTCTCTTTATGTAGGGGAGTGGAGTGTTCTTGAGGAAAGGTTAACAAGCTCTCCACAGAATTGAGCAGTTGAAGTGTTTAGCCTGTGTTGCCTTTCATAGGGAAATTGAAGTACATGGGATGAGATGGTGTGGGGGTTTCTATGTCAGTATGTCAGTATTTTAGAAATGGGAACAGGGCTCATTGTTCCATTTAAAGCCACGACCCTGATGCACTCATTTCAAATCCTCTCTGCTGCTCCGAAAGCAAACATTTCAACTTCTGGATTAAATCTATTGAGTGTATGATAATGACGCCACTTATCATGTCAATGCATCTCTTTTATTTTTCAGAGGTATTGAGAGGTTTTTTTTTTGGACCTGATGGTGTAGTTATATGTGCTTTAGGCTCTCAGGCACCTCCTCCTGGTTTAATCCTCATGGTATAGCTCAGTGCGTCCTGGGGTCTCAACAAAACAGTTTGCAAAGCAAGTATAGATAGTTCAAGTGAAATCGCGCGGAGGTTTTTGTCGTCTGTGCGTTTAACTTTGGAGGTATGATCGGATAGACAGAGAGGAGCCAGGCGAGGAAGTAGGGAGGAGGGATCACTGCAGTGGCGTGGTGTGTGTTGGAGAAAAAGAGTTTATATTGGATTCCCGGACGAAGGATCCCTCTAGTCCAAGCCGTGGACACAAAGTAATGCGCGTAAAGGAGCGCAAGAATCCAGTACCGCCGCCTAGGCATTTGGACACGAGGTTTTAACAGGTTGTCTTAGGAGGAAAGTTACACACCTATGCTGTCAATGTCAGAGCAGGTAGGGAAGAGGATCCCGGAAGAACTCGCAGTACAGGTTGCCTGTTTGTTTGCACAGCCTGCAGTTTTATTCTAGGGCAAGCGAGCGCCGATGGACTTCACGCCAGCTGGCTTGTTCATAAAATAACCCTCCGCTTTGATTATTACTTGCTTTGAAGAAGGCACATGAACGGAACGAACATGAAGGACCCGAGGAAAAAGAAGCTGTACGTGGTGATGGACGTGCTGTGTGTGATAGTGGGTGAGTTGCGGACACACTGTACACAGTCATAGTACACTGAACTCTACGTCAGCACAACCTAACCTCTCTACAATGTCTCATCGCGTTAACATGCTTCTTAAAGCAAATATTGCGATGATATTTATCATCAGTTTGTTGGCAGACTCCAGTGGGCGCGAGGAGCCCGTGCGTGCGTTGTTTTTGTTTTTCTACGCATGCCAGCAACTCTGATATTATTTTAATAATGGCCACATGAACACATCAGCAGTTTTTAAAATGTCATGAAAACTTGTGACCATTGGTGTGAACGTGTTTGGAAAAAACTCATCTGCAATGACAAGATAGAAGCTATTTCAGTAGAAGCTCCTGTTTATAAAAAGCAAATGAGGTAATTTCCATATCTGCTCCCAGGCTAACAGGGCAGCACGCCTCTTGCCGTTTGTTTCCTATCTGTGCAGATCCCATTTAGACTACTGATCCAGATGAAATGACATGGCAAAGCTGGGGGAAAATATCATTCCCATCATAGGCCCTTTTTCCTGCTGTACTCACCAACTTTGCAGGATTTTACAGAGCCTCAGGAAACTCAATGTTTGTTTATGGAAATTTGATATGCATGTGTGTGTGCCCCCCTTATTCCTCATTTTCTTCAATATTTTGTCCGCCAAGAACCCTCCCAAGAATGTCCTGCTTCCCACATTCAGTGCGTTTCTCGAGGTATTGCTTTCACTCGCGCTTCACAGACCATTGTTTTTCGTTTAACTTCAATTAGGAATCATTTTAAAAGGAGCAATATGGCTTTTTACAGTACACTGCACTAGAAACTAGACCACATCATTACTGGTTAAGTTGTTATGAAAGCTGTCTGCTTCTCCCTCGGGGCAACGAGCAAATAATGAGTTGTTGGAAGAGGAATCATATCAATTATACATACTGTAGTTATCATCGCCAACATCAATCTCTCTTCTTTGTCTTTTGCCATTCATTTTTAATGAATAGGACGGAGTAGGACAGAATAGTTTATGTCTCACACACACACACACACACACACACACACACACACACACACACACACACCAACAAATGAGAACACTCCCTTTTCCCATCACCCAGACCCCCCCACCCTCCAGGTGACTTCCCTGTCTGACGCCACGATTGTGAGCTGTGTTCAAAACATCTAAAACCCCTCCTGGTTTTGCAACTTTACTTGACCGTGGTCTGTTATAGACCAAGTAACGAGGCTGCGAGGGAAGGGAAAACGTCAAGTTGTTTTTAGGTGCCGCCCCAGTGAAGTGAGGGTGTGGAATGTGCCAGTATGGTGGGAGGTTGGTTTGCTGTGATAATGCAACGGTCTGGCGTTTGGCGTTCATCTGTTGTTGTGTCTGTACGGTGTGCTGGCGGTGAGGCTGGGTGTATGTATGTGGGGATCTGCTTCCATGGCTTCAGCATCCCTCGGTGAGATCATCCATAGGCCTCACCGTTTCACTGTCACAAGGATTTAGGGCTGGCCGTCTGCAGGGTCGGTCAGATTTTGACGTCTGAATCCCACTCATTGCCTCTCCCTTCCCTTTTGCCTCCTACTCAAATAATCATCAAGTCAACCCCATGTTTATGTGAGGTTGCTCCAGCCATGTAATAATAACCTGGCATAACTTGTAATTACGCTGACCATTAGCCTGTATGAACGTTTTGAGTGGGGTTAGGAGTTTTGTCTGGCTATTGGAACGTCTACATCTCTTCTTACACAGATATGCCAGTGACTTGAATTCACATGTGAATCTGCTGACACTGAATCAGCCCGCGCTATTCTTATCTTGATGTCGTTATCTTCTTCTCTTATTCAGGACTGGCATTATCTGCACCAGTGAGGTAGCTCTGCCACTCACTGGTCTTCCACTGAAGCCAATTCCTTATTTCTGGTACAGTTGCAAAGTCCTCTGAACCTCTGACTCTAAATACTGATTTCTTGGTTTGCAGTTTTCATTCATTCTCTCTTCCATATTTTTTTTTTGGTTTTGAAACACAAAGCACTCTATTAAAAAAAGAAAAAAAACAACCTGTAGATAATGATCACAGAGCAATTTCACTGGCACGTTTTCTGTCACTCACACACAGCCCCTCCCAGGTCAAACTAACAACTGTTGGCGTGATCTGAATAAGCTGTGTGATAAGAAAACAAGCTATGACATGCCAAAGCGTCAAATCGTCCTTGCAGTGCTTCCTTACAATTAAGAAAGAACACATTGAATCCCTTAGTGAAGGTGTAGCATACAAAGTGGTTGACCAGGAGTGGCTCATTGATTCCTTAAAAATGAGGTCTAGTTCTCACATGTCAAATTATCCCTCTTCCTTTATAGCTAGGCAACCTGTAGGATCCATCATGAGCGACACTCGATCTAACTTGAGCTTCTCAAATATCTCTCTTGGACTTGAGTTTGTTGTTCATTGTAAGCTTTCGGCCTTTCTAACTCCCTCCCTCCCTCCCTTTTTCGTCTTCATTCTTCTTCTGTGTATCCCTCCCTTCCTCTCTCCACCTCTGTCTGTGTAAGTCTACACTCAGCACAAATAGACGGTGGGTGTTGGCCAAGAGCACAGAGGAAAGACCGGGGTTAACCTCTCCCTGCCCACAGCACAGATACGTAGGTAGAGCAGGCAGGTTATAGGCAGAGGGCCACTGTCCACATTGCGACATGAATCGGTGCCGCTGTAGGCGATATGAAGAGCAATGAGGTTCGATTTATGAGTAACATGCTTGGTACTCTTAAGTAGTGTGTGACTCATTGGCCTCAAGGGAAGGCTTGGGTGCAACACGTTGATCACACACACTTTTGTTGCACTGTGAAGCACATAGTGACAAACCAGTTTTGTTAAAAGGGTTTTCCCTCTGTATGAGTTTGCAATTTCCCCTTACATCTTATAGAGAAACAGCTGAGAGTGGAGTTTACACAGGGATGATTTTTCATCAGATTTTATTTCCCTGTTTTTTTTGTCAGACACTGGGAAGCTCACAGCTCGCTGGGAGTCAGCAGATTTAGCATGGTTGTCATACTTGTCATAACAACTCACAGCTATGCGACTTGGAGTGGTCTGGTTCTAACTGGTCAGTAGTTTATCCTCTTATCTCTCTTGAGCACCAGATTGGCCTCAGTATTTTGTTTTTATAAGCATCCTGTTACTGATACAGCCACTGATATAATGGAGCTTTCTCCCAAAGCGCCCCAGGAGTAAAATTATCAACGAGTTATTTCCACATATTATTCTCCTCTTATTAGATGGTTAGTATAAATATCCCCATGTTCTCTGACCTTGCTGGCTCTGAGATTGAAGTGGTTCTTGGTGAGGGTTTGTTAGTGAAGCTGTGCTGCAGCGTCTCCCGGGAACCAGGGCTCTCATGTGGTTGTGTTGGGAAGACTGATTGTCTTGAGTTCTCAAGAGAAAGGCACTAAAAACACTGATGGGAATCGTAGTCCCCAGGAGAGCTCTGTCATGGAAACTGAAGCCCTTTCAGCAAACAGACGTGCAAGCCGACACGTTCCTCTGAGTGAGTTTATTGGGTTTTTTGTTTTTCAAATGATTTTGAAAGGGTTACAGTACACATATAAAAAATGTTATCAATCAAATGGCAAAGGTGTGAGTTAAAACATCACTAAATCATTACCACAATAATTTTGAGACATTAGTATTTTTACCGTAAACAAACAAGACCATCACCAAGAAGATTGACAGCCTCTACACTGTATTTTACCTTCTGTGCTACTGGGTCAGATTTCGTGGCAAATCTCCCGGACTGTTTTATGGCACAAAGGCACCTCGCTTTATGGCTCAAAACAAGAAGAGGGTGCTGTTCTTCCACTTCTTTCCCCACTTCCGTTTGCACAGAAGGAATGAAGCTTGTCGCAATTGCATATTGTGGAATGAGTGAAAGGCTGATGGAAAAAATCACACGCGACATGCTTAAGACAAAACAAACACACATGGATCGACACCAGGGAGAGAAGTAGCAACGTCCTCTATGTGAAAGGACACAACAGGGTTTATGGGAAATGTGATCTTAATTTTGAGGAACACTAACAATACCACTGGTGTGAGACAGAGGCTACCAATTGTCTTGAACAAGGACACAGTGAATAGACAATAGTATGTTATAAAATATATATTATAAAATGCTACATAGAGAACTTCAATACTATTCTGGTTTGTTACACACACTGGCTGACTTTTGCTCCTCCCATAGACGTGCATGGCCTAAACTTGTGTGGCCCATTTCCTTTGATCCTCTCCAAAACCAAAGACTCTTTGATTACCAAACCAGATTTAGCTGCCCTCCCTCCGTTTGGCCGACCTTGCCGCCCTCCCTGTCTCCTTCTGCACTGCTTGGTGCTAAGCATGCGTAAATGATGGAGGGAGCAAAGCAGCGGGATTAAAAATCAAGAATGGGTTGCAGCGGCAGGATTTGGTGTGACTGGGGAAGTTGGGCGTTCCTCATGTGAATTAGGATTCCAGAGGCCAACGCCGGTAGAGGTTGTAGGCTCAGCACATACCTTCCACATTAGTCAGTCCAGCTCGCCTGGGGTGAGATGGTGAGAAAGAGAGAGAGAGAGTTTAGTTGTTTAGTTAATACGAGCCATCTTTTAATGGGCTTTAACCTTATTTGATGCACTATGCAGCTTTGGCAACACTTCAACAAAGCATGTTTGAATTGGAGGGAGAGAGAAAGAGGGAGAGAGAGAGAGAGTGGAAAGACTGACTAGGACTGAAAGAGAAGAGACTTGCCTCTGTTCTCGTCCACACTGGGAGGAGATGAGAGGTGGCTGAATAGCTGGAGAGGGAGTAAACAACATGGGGATGAAAAAAATAGAGTGGCAAGGAGGTAAAGAGAGGTGTATGTGGGGAGGAAAAATGGAGAGAGGAGACGAAGCTTATCCGAAGGAGGAAACGATGGAGAGGAAAGGGAGAGAGATAAGACAGACCCGCTGGATGACCTTCACACTGGAGAGGGATGTAAGACTGGAAAGAGAGTGGAAGAAATTAGCTGGCCATGGAAGCGTTCTAGCAAATGTTCCAGCTGTGACCCTGAGGGAATGTTTCAGACCACGCAGGGCAGCCCAGGGGCATGAGAACACCACACACACACACACACACACACACACACACACACACACACACACACACACACACACACACACACACACACACACACACACACACACACACACACACACACAATAAAAAAAACCAGACTGTATGTTTTGCAAATTGCGCACCACAATCTTCCTTCCACATGGTGCTGCAGGTGCTGCAGGTTATGTCAGAGAAACCAGGGTAACTAGGTGTGAGGCACGCGAACCATTAGACAAACTCAGTCCTCCAGATGATTGTGAAAGTTGGGTTGGGCCATAATCACCCTGATGAGAGTCTAGACCCTTCTGTAGTGGAAAGATAGATAGAGTAGGATAGGCAGACAAAGACAGGAAAAGCAGAGGTAGAGACAAATGGACAAGGAAGAGGGAGAGAGAGAGAGGACGAGCCTCGACTGTCGGCCCCATAGTGCGATTGTGGTCCAAACGGTCCTGTGTAATTGCACATCTGCCTGCTAAATAAAGCATCGTCCCATTGAGGTCTCTATATTTACAACAGGCAGAGGAGTGTGTGGGAGGACGCTGCGATCTGTAAGAATGACAGACAAATAAGCATCGGAGGAAAGGAAAGGGAGGAAAATGACACAACTCTCTTCTCCCACTGAAAGACTTGCTTAATCCGTGGCAGATATCAGATACATTAATCCTCCACTATTGCACCATCTATGATCCTCCCCTGACTGGAATTGACTGTGTTTGGATTCCCAGACCCTCTTGACATGCAATCATTTACTCAGCTCTCGCTTGCATTTACACTAATACCCATTTCAGTAGAGGGAGACACCGAGGTGCCATTGTGGATGAATGCAAATTTACAGGCAGGTAAATGAGAAGCATTAAACTCCCCAAAATGGGACCAAAGCCTCTGAAATGGGCCTTCCTTAATCTGAGACAGGAAACCTGAGCCCTGCATCCTGCGACTTCAAACGGGCTCCCATTAGGGGCTCAGGCAGGAGATCTCTGACTGGCAGCCGGAGATTAGCTTCCTGGCTGCGCTCCAAGCCGGCAGCGTTTCCCTCCGCCGCACAGGCAGGTGTCTCTGGAAAGGAGGCTCTCCTATATGCCCCGAGTACGTCTGCCCTCCCTTCCTGTATGTTTCTTTGGGTTTTCCCTACGCAAAACTTCTACACAAGTTCTCGGGTTTCAAAGTTAAGCTCAAGTCAAAGACACAGCTCTGTCTTTAAGTGGAGGCAGATCTGGAGCAGTGTCAATTTGGGCTGTGGGATTGTCTCGTGGTATCCTGGAGACCTAGTTTGTCTGCCTGTGGGTCTATTTTTGCCTGCGAAGAGTGTGTGTGTGTGTGTGTGGGTCTGCCGGTGTGCCTGTTTTTCAAGAGAGAGGCTGGTTTGTCTCTCTCAGATATTATCCACAGGGGTATTGGTCATGAGACACACACACATACACCTCAAGACGTGCCATTCATTCTGCCCGGGACAGCAGTCCAGACTTTTTGGATCACTTCATCTGAGAGCCAATATTTTATTTTCTTACAAACCTGTAATTTATGTCTGACATGACAAGTCAGGTGGCCGAATCAATGCTTCATTATGAATACAGGACTAAAAATGCACACAGCTACACAAGCCAGGAGAGGGTTATTTGAGGCCAGGTGCCCTGACTTCACTCAGTCAATGAACTGTGTGGCAAACTGGCAAAGCTCCCCAGGCCTAAAAAAAATCCTACTTTGGTCCAGTGGAGTTAGTGAGGGGAAAATCACTTTAAAACCTGAGCTGAGCAGAAGTACAACAATACAAAAAGTATCTGACCGTTTACCCATATGTGAGCTTGTTTGGTTGAAGAAAGTACATTTCATTACCTGCTGGCACTTTTCTTTGAAGTTTTGCACTTAATGTTTCTCCCTCTCCACTGGGATTAATGGGCCCGGTTCTGGCCAGTGTTAAAAGCTTCATAAAAGCATTGGAGTTACCAGACCGCCTGACTCTTGTGTAGAATTAATTACACCTGCTATTTTAAAGTGACGCTCACCGTGCTGTATTAAGTAAATAATCATTTCCCTGATTTTGTCCAGGCCAGGTCTCAAACTCTCAATACTATTTATATGGTCGTATGTCATATGTGCTAAACAAACCAGACATGAGCCTCAGTAGCGACTCAAAACAAATCTTTTGCTTTTTCTCTGTTTTTAATGTTAATGTGCTAAATGCAAACATTCGATTCCATAAGGAGTTTGTATTTACTGATGTAGAAACGGACCTCATGTCACCCTGTCCCTGTCTCCCCCAGATACTGCAATAGCAGTAGCCCCCACCCCCCTCCAGCCTCCCACCCACAAGGACCAGGTTTATTTTCATTTCAAATGTCTGGCCATGCAAACTCCCTGATAATATTGTGTTTTCAAATACTTCAGTGTATTTGACAGGTTGTGTGAATTTCAATCAAGTTCCATGTTGAAAATATCAAGAGTCTGGAAATGTTTAAAATAATGTTTTGAGGAGGCTCAGCAATGGGGTGGTCGCTGACAGAACGTCTGAGAGTTCAGGAGTTCATAGCTTCTCCCTCCCTATGTTTCACTTGATTATTGGCAGAGAGATATTCCCAAACTAAACTGGCCTGATCAGAATGCTGCATTAGCAGTAGTAGTCACAATGACAATCACAATATCCTCTTCATCCCACCAGGGACGAAGAGGATAAATAACCAGTGAGTGACCAGTATCTCTTGTGTGACTCACATCCAGCTATTGGAGGAGGAGAAAGGGGAAACTAGCGATATTTGTTTCTTGCCATTCTGCTTTGTTCTTGCCAGCTGGAAGCAGGATGCAGGATGCAGAGGCAGAAGCTGCCATCCAAAAACCACATCAGTCTCTCTGTATCGCTGCGCTCCCTCGAGTCGCGTCAGACAGGATGTTAGTTGAGCATGAGAGACCCTATATTATCCTGTGGCAGTCACAAACAGGATTCTGGTGGTGCTAACAGGAAAATGTGTGGATTGAACCTTTTATACTCAAGGTTTACCACCTCCTGACATGACTGGTAGATGTTTAAATAGTGTTTCAGTAGGGGTCTGGTGGTTGGTGGCCAGTGGGAAGCTGCCATGCAGGGGCATGTGTCATCCAGCTGCTGCTGCTCACACAAAGACAGGGGTGTAGAGGGAGGGAGTGGATATGGGTTGGTTGGTGACACTGATATGGGATCAATTTTGTTATTTCCCAAGGTTTGGTTAAAGCTGCACCAGGCAACTTTGCACATTTGCAACCGCAAATGGTTACTAAAAAACATCAATACCCAGAAATCATGTAACCTGAGGTCAGTGCACACAGCGCTCACGTTTCAAAACCAGCTGGTCTGTGATCACTTTATATCAAAAGATACCAAAGAGACGAGGGAGGCAAGAGATCCAACACTGGTTGGGTCCAGCTTTCTCTGGACGGACACTCGCTTGCTGCTGTTTAGGAGACAGTTTGTATTTTGCTCTTAAGTTTTAGAGAAGTGTCCTTAGCTGACACCAGAATTTGGGCAAATAGGGTGAATCTATGAGTCCTCAACTATGGAGATGGGACGCTCTTCTATCGCAGCACCACTTTGAAATGTAAGCTGAGAAGACAGGTGTATTTTAACAATCTTGCCTAGAGCAACATTAACATCACAGTTGGGAGTGGGGATGCCTTGCCAGCTTCCATGCATGATGGTGTGTACTGGTAAGACATGTTCTGCAGGGACACCAACCAGCATGACGACCAACAAATGGTCATGACACATAAACTGTCAACTCTAAAGGTTAGTCTTTTATGAATGCTCACCCTGTTGAGTCAACTGGTATCTCTATTTGTGTTTTGTCCTTCCTTGTTTGTCTAGTCTAAACCCAGCTGCTCCAAGGTTGGGTTACCGTTGAGTCGATGATGTGGTTATCCTATTGAGCACTATTGTTTATTCTCTTCCCAACACAAAGTCTCTGTTTTCTGCTGCCCTTGGACGCCTCCACCAAGCCAATAAGAGTCTTTGTCAATATGGTCTGTGAGGGGACACGTGTGCAGTTGGCTTGTCACTAAACAATGTCAGTAATCTCATGTCACCTTGGCAACATGCTAGGACAGACAACGCCAAAACTCAAGCATGATAGTCCAGGCTACACTGTGTATTGCAGTTTATTGCAGTATATTTCCTGCCAGCCTTCCTTATGTGTTTATTGGTGGAATTTTATGGTTTTATTTGTTGATCAGTGGTTTCTTGAGAACTTGTAGGACTTCAGAATACACTGACCGCACAAAGCGTGTCCATGAAATAGACGATGAACCCATGAGAAAGCTGTCATTCCCGTATTTATTTAACCCACAAAATCCACTTCAGTCATAATGGGGAGATGTAAATGAAAGGGAAGAAGGAGCAGCTGCAACTGTCTGTCTGTCTGTCTGTCTGTCTGTCTGTCTGTCTGTCTGAAAAAAGCTGTGTCCATGTCTGTCACAACTCTAGTATTCATTGAAAATATGCCATATGATTTTATTTTCGTACTTATTTGTGCGTTTATGGTAGATTGTAGTTCTGTACCATGAAACCTTTAGCTGGTGGGTGCAGATGAACCTGGTGTTCACCTTAGCTGAATCCTGATCCAACTTCCCCATGTATATTTTCATTTAGTCTCAGTGTATAGCATGTGGACTCTTGGTCACTCATCAGTCAGTCTTCCTGGATGTCCGCCTAGAATTATGTCAGCTACAGACATTCTTTGGAAGAATGGGAGTGGCGCGCCGCTCATTTACACAGAAATGTAATACTTTGGAGACTGCACTTTTTTTAAGTGTGTGCAGTATTTTTTCACGACTGTTTTTCTTGCATTTAGTGTGCGGCTGCTTGGCATTTCCATATCGGCCCCAAGGCTGTCTGCCTGCCATGCAGGGTGGTAGTGGATTTCAGGGTGGGGAGTTCAGTTCTCACATATGCCCCGGGTCCCTGCTCCACTCCTGGTTTTACACAAAAGAGCCCAAAGGCTGAAAGAAACACCTCGCGCTTCGCAGTTGTGCAAATGAGGCTTTTCTTTCTCACACACACTGGATCTGTTTAGAGAGCAGGAGAGCATGTGCAGAGTGAGTTTATCAGCCTTAATTAGATCTGTGGTCTGCATTCACACATCAGACAGTGTGTGTGTGGTGTGTGTGGTGTGTGTGAGAGGGAGTGTTTTGGGGATGGATGTTTCAGGACATCTCAAGGACATTTCCATCCTCTCAGGAGCCTTGAGCTGCTATATTTGGGATTCTTTTTTGCACACAACCACATCACTCAAAAGGTGTGTGTGTGTGTGTGTGTGTGTGTGTGTGTGTGTGTGTGTGTGTGTGTGTGTGTGTGTGTGTGTGTGTGTGTGTGTGTGTGTGTGTGTGTGTGTGTGTGTGTGTGTGTGTGTGTGTGTGTGTGTGTGTGTGTGTGTGTGTGTGTGTGTGCAGTCTCTTGTGTATGCTCCTGTGAGTGCATGTGCGTGTGCATGTGATGGGTGACATTACACGTACCCCGCTTGCATGAGTATAAATAGTATTTCGGTGTTTGTTTTTGCGATCCCTGGCCGAGTGTTCCTACCCTGACATTTAGCTACCAAGTGTTTGCTCTGCTTGTGGGTTGTTTCATCATTGTGATTTTCAGAATACAACGTCTTATGGGAGAGAGGGAAAACAATTTAGCAATCCTCGGGGGAAACATTAGGAAATGATGTCATGTCTGAAAACCTCTGGAAAAAGGACAACTCTGATATGCTTTCTCAAATATTGAACTCCATTAGCTTGCATCAACCTACACACCAGTTCCTGATCTACAAGCTGTGAGATGTTTCCCTCATCTTCACGTTTTACCGAGAGCATTTTTCTCTCATCATAGTGAACGTCAGCTGATTTAAGCCAATATAACCAGGCTATTGTTGTTTTGGTTTGTTCATCCTATAGCGGCACTGCCCTTCATCATCATGACCATCGTGTTCCAGCCCTACCAGAGAGGAGTTTACTGTGACGATGAGAGCATCATGTACCCCCTGAAACCAGACACCATTACCCACGGCCTGCTGGCTGCTGTCACCATCTCCTGCACTGTCATCATTGTAGGTTTTCCCTGTGGTGTCATTCTAAATCTCCTCTCATGGGCAGCTTTTTTCATTCTCATCCCTTTTTAGTTTTCATTGAATGTTGCCTCATTGCTAAATACTGAAGTAAACACTCTCTCTCACCCTCTTTCACATTCTCCGTCTCTCCCTCAGGTCTCCTCTGGCGAGGCTTATCTGGTCTACAGCAAGAGGATTTACTCTAACTCGGACTTCAACCAGTATGTAGCTGCACTCTACAAGGTATTGGGTACCTTCCTGTTTGGAGCAGCTGTCAGCCAGTCTCTAACCGACTTGGCCAAGTTCACTATTGGCCGCCCGAGACCTAACTTCATGGCCGTGTGTGGCCCCAAGATCTGCAAGGGCTACATGCAGGAGATCAACTGCACTGGCAAGCCTCGAGACGTCACAGAGTCCAGGTAGGAGGAGGAGAACTGGATTATTGTACTTAGTGAAAAGAATCCTTCCCACAACGACTGCATGTAAATACATTAAAGAAGAAAATGAAATTGACACAACAACACAACGCCTCACACAGGGAAGGAAGGCAGAAAGGCAGACGTGGTGCTTACTGTCTCGGCAGTGGCATTCAGACACATTTGACAAGATAATGACGTCAACAAGGGTTTATGAATGTAGCTCCTGTTCTGTGAGATGTAGCAGTCAGCTTTGTTTCTCTCTGTTCTCCAGGTTGTCCTTCTACTCTGGCCACTCCTCCTTTGGGATGTACTGCATGCTCTTCCTTGCAGTAAGTAAACCACATGAGCCTCAAAGCAACTCCATGTAAATATGTATCTCTATGTGTCAGCAGGTGGACTCATCTGATGGCATGCGCCTGCATTTGGATCTGTATTAAAAGACTAATTGTTGTGTGGGGGAAAGTTCATAGAGCCACTTTGTGCCTGTGGACATAAAAGGACAAGGCGAGAGTTCACATGAAGAATGTGGCTTCTGAGACAAATGAGCTGGAGGGCTGTGCTGTTATTTCCCGGCGATGATGAAGGCAAAGCCTGTGCTGTATTCTGTCTTCCAGGCCTTTGCAGTTCACTGCCCTTGACCTCATCTCTTTGTGTTGAAGGCCAGGCGCCACTGCTAGACGGCACGCTCCTAGAGGCCAAGCAAAGCAATTAGTCATTCTCTCAACTTTGTTTGGTTATAAGAAAAGATAGAGATATCTCCAGCCAGACCCCATTCCTGTAAGTGGTGTAATCCACAGACTCCTTTTGTTGCCAGGCAATTCCTCTTCATTCACACTGTGGCTAATAGTGCAAACAAATACAACTAAGCTGTGCTATCCAGGCTTTGTCCTGTGTACTGTATTGCGGTACAAGTGTCCCGCAGTGTTCAATGCTGAGTTGGAGTGGCTGTGTGGCAGGGGGGGGCGACGGTGTAATGCCAACTCCTACACCTCCACCAGCAGCCCAGCAGAAGCCCAGGGAAGTGTGTGTGCTGCTGCCAGTTTCATAATTTTATGGCGGCTGCTTCCCTTCTGTGAAAAAGGGGTTTCAGTCTATAGCAGGCATAAATTAGATCTGTGCTCAACACCTTTTTACAGTTCACTGTAGTGTGAAGCATACCAGTCACCGTCTTGGCATCATAAAAAGATGTCCCCCTCCAAATCTTATTTTGTCATTGTTTGGACTGAGGTATCGTCTGTCCTGAAACCAGGTATGATATCTGGTGAGGCGACGATAGAATGGAGACATTTGAATGGAGCATTACCTCACCACTTGGTCATGTTATATAACACAATTATCTGACTCCAAATAGACGATGTCTCCAGTTACCAGTCGACCATCTCTGAGCTGTTCCCTTATTTGGTGTGATAACCCTTTCAGTGGCTCAAACCACTAATGACATCTTTTAGTACAGTAATGGCAAAAAAACAGAAAGGAAAGCCTACATAAACATGATCTCTTTCTCCCCCAATCTCCCCCCTTCTCTCTTTGTCTCCCGATCTCCCTCCTTCTCTCTTTCTCCCCCAATCTCCCTCCTTCTCTCTTTCTCCCCCAATCTCCCTCCTTCTCTCTTTGTCTCCCGATCTCCCTCCTTCTCTTTCTCCCCCGATCTCCCTCCTTCTCTCTTTGTCTCCCAATCTCCCTCCTTCTCTCTTTGTTTTTGTTTCCCAATCTCCCTCCTTCTCTCTTTGTTTCCCAATCTCCCTCCTTCTCTCTTTCTCCCCCAATCTCCCTCCTTCTCTCTTTGTCTCCCCAATCTCCCTCCTTCTCTTTCTCCCCCGATCTCCCTCCTTCTCTTTTTCTCCCCCAACTCCCACCTTCTCTCTTTCTCCCCCAATCTCTCTCTGCTCTCGCACCCTTAATCCTTCCCCTACCCGTCTCCCCCTCCAGCTGTACGTCCAGGCGAGGTTGGTGGCCAAGTGGGCCAGACTTCTCCGGCCCACCATCCAGTTCTTCCTGGTGGCCTTTGCGGTGTACGTGGGCTACACCCGAGTCTCTGATTACAAGCACCACTGGAGCGACGTGCTGGTAGGCCTGCTGCAGGGAGCGCTCATCGCCATACTCAACGTGAGTCCTCCTGACAGTTTGACATGTTGTTCCAACAAGACGGGACAGATCTAATCAATATTGCACAGAACAAAGTTTAGAAATGATCTGGTGTGAAGTCTGGAGCTTCAGCGTTTTTGTCGATTCATAGAATGTTTGTTTGCGGTTTTATACCAAAATGAGCTTTTGGTATGAAGTGTTGTCAGTTCTAAACTAAAAGATGAAACCCATATCCCTAGAAACGTCCCTGGAGGCTCTCCCAGTTGGGCCATCCTTACCACCCTTCACAGGTCATTCTCTATGGTGCAGCTCCTAAAGCCAGAAATCACAGGACTGTCTTAGACCACAGGACTGTCCTTAGACCACAGGACTGCCTTAGACCATAGGACTGTCTTAGACCACAGGACTGTCTTAGACCACAGGACTGTCTTAGACCATAGGACTGTCTTAGACCACAGGACTGTCTTAGACCACAGGACTGTCTTAGACCGCAGGACTGTCTTAGACCATAGGACTGCCTTAGACCACAGGACTGCCTTAGACCATAGGACTGCCTTAGACCATAGGACTGTCTTAGACCATAGGTCTGCTCTTAGACCACTAGGACTGCCTTAGACCATAGGACTGCCTTAGACCATAGGTCTGTCTTAGACCATAGGTCTGTCTTAGACCATAGGACTGCCTTAGACCAATGGACTGCCTTAGACCATAGGACTGTCTTAGACCATAGGTCTGTCCTTAGACCGCAGGACTGCCTTAGACTATAGGACTGCCTTAGACCATAGGACTGCCTTAGACCAATGGACTGCCTTAGACCATAGGACTGCCTTAGACCATAGGTCTGCCTTAGACCACAGGACTGCCTTAGACCATAGGACTGTCTTAGACCATAGGTCTGTCTTAGACCAATGGACTGCCTTAGACCAATGGACTGCCTTAGACCAATGGACTGCCTTAGACCAATGGACTGCCTTAGACCATAGGACTGCCTTAGACCATAGGACTGCCTTAGACCATAGGTCTGTCTTAGACCATAGGACTGTCTTAGACCATAGGACTGCCTTAGACCAATGGACTGCCTTAGACCATAGGTCTGTCTTAGACCATAGGTCTGTCTTAGACCGCAGGACTGCCTTAGACTATAGGACTGCCTTAGACCATAGGACTGCCTTAGACCAATGGACTGCCTTAGACCATAGGACTGCCTTAGACCATAGGTCTGCCTTAGACCGCAGGACTGCCTTAGACCATAGGACTGCCTTAGACCATAGGACTGCCTTAGACCATAGGTCTGCCTTAGACCGCAGGACTGTCTTAGACCGCAGGACTGTCTTAGACCATAGGACTGTCTTAGACCATAGGTCTGTCTTAGACCGCAGGACTGCCTTAGACCATAGGACTGCCTTAGACCAATGGACTGCCTTAGACCAATGGACTGCCTTAGACCATAGGACTGCCTTAGACCATAGGACTGCCTTAGACCATAGGTCTGCCTTAGACCGCAGGACTGCCTTAGACCAATGGACTGCCTTAGACCAATGGACTGTCTTAGACCATAGGACTGCCTTAGACCAATGGACTGCCTTAGACCAATGGACTGTCTTAGACCATAGGACTGCCTTAGACCAATGGACTGTCTTAGACCATAGGACTGTCTTAGACCACAGGACTGTCTTAGACCGCAGGACTGCCTTAGACCATAGGACTGCCTTAGACCAATGGACTGTCTTAGACCATAGGACTGCCTTAGACCAATGGACTGCCTTAGACCAATGGACTGTCTTAGACCATAGGACTGCCTTAGACCAATGGACTGTCTTAGACCATAGGACTGTCTTAGACCATAGGACTGCCTTAGACCAATGGACTGTCTTAGACCATAGGACTGTCTTAGACCACAGGACTGCCTTAGACCAAAGGACTGTCTTAGACCAAAGGACTGTCTTAGACCAAAGGACTGTCTTAGACCAATGGACTGTCTTAGACCAAAGGAGTGACATGAAGGAAATCTGAACTTTAGTGATAGTAGATGCTCAAAGGAGAACAGTCATTGAGGAGTCCATATTTTAGTTTCATATCCGATTTTCAGACAATAGACAGTGAAGATCACTATAGAATGGAAGAAAGGGAAGTGTGAGTTGATGTGAACCTACCCAGGATGTCCAGCTTCCCAGGCAATAGTCCGTTCTACCTCATCCAGCTGGGCTTTTTATTGTTTGGCCACTTCCCTGTTTTGATTGAACCGCTGTCAGCAACGCCTTGTGGAAATCTTGGAGTGTGTGTGTGTGTGTGTGTGTGTGTCTGTGTGTGTCTGTGCTGTGTGTGTCTGTGTGTGTGTCTGTGTGTGTGATTTATTAGCAAGTGAGCCTGAGCCTTTGGCCTTCATAGTGCTGCACAATTAGAGACCCTCCGGGGCACAGAGTGTTTTATGGCTTTTTGGTGCTGGAGGGGTTGTGCTGCTCTCTGTGTGTTCCTCTCAGATATATATATATGTGTGTGTGTGTGAGTGCATGTGTGTGTCGCTAACCAGCTGTGTGCAGACTCCAGACGTGTAATCACACTTTCCAGCTCAGCCCTTACCTCCTCTATATCCCTTACACACTTACACCAATCTCTGAGGGAAAGATATTCCCTAAATGACCAACACTAACCTCCTCTCCTGCCGTCTTCTCTGCAGGTGCACTTTGTGTCAGACTTCTTCAAGAAGCGTCCCCCACGCTGCACTAGCCCAGAGACAGCTGACAGCGAGGAGCCGGAGAGGAAACCCAGCCTGCAGATTGCAGACGCCGAGCACAACAACCATTACAACTACCACCACCACAACCAGGGGCCCGTGTGAGAGGGGTTGATGCTGGGGCTGCAGCCTGCAGACCCCCAACCCTGTGTGAGAGGGTCCAACCCAGGGACTTCAATCTGGATTCTGCAGTCTACAGTGTGTAGCATTGTATAGAGGGGTTACCTTGGGTCATCTGTAGTATGTATAATGCAGGCTGCAGATCCCCAAATATGAGATGTTTTAAGTTCTAGGGACTGTAGTCTGTAGCTCGCAGCCTCCAAGCCACCAGCTCCCTCTGTGTCAACCACTCACACCACAACTCCTCCCCAACCACTGGACTGACTGAGGGGGCTGCACCCACCCCCGGGTGCCTGAGCCCCCTCTCAAACATACCAAGATGACCTCCTCTTCTCCTGAAAGAGAGAGAGGAGCATATTGTTTTTGAGACATCATTGTTGATGTTAAAGTGTATGTCCTTTAATGTTGTTTATGTTTTTAATGTCTGTATGTAGAGAACCAAATTCTTTGGCAGTGATAAAATAAATATAAGAGTGAGAGGAAGAAAGACAAGAATGTGTAAAATATTGTTAGAGGCGCAGTGCCTTAGTTAGTCCTGTTTTAGCGCACCTTAAACTGGCCACACACTAGAAGACTGTGGCGATCTTAACACATTGTGGAGACTGATCAGTTCCCGCTGGACGAGATAGTCTTCTTTTTTATTTCACAACACCTTGTGGGGAAGCTATACACACTAGGCATGGAGACAAGGATGATGATCACACGAAGGAAGTCAGAGCTGCAGCCTAAAAACACAAACAGTTCTGTTATCATGAAACAGTAAATCAGACTGTAGATGCATAGCCAGTAATCATCAGGCAAGATTAGTACCAAAAGATAATAATAACTGATTATTGTTATTGGCTATTGCCAAGTGATATCATTCCTTAGTGACTGCCCATCTCACAATATAGCAGTGTGTCCAGATAAGAGTGTTTGAAATAATCCAGCCGGCTCCGACTAGTCTGAATCTGGATCGAGGGAGGACACAGATTGGGCGTTGAACGTTTTTACACTAAGATTTATAGGAGCAGACGTCTGTCCCCACAGGGCCAGAATCTGTCCAGACTGGGCCAGATGCACCATGATCATGAAGGTTGTGATTGCCAAATCAGATCAATAATTGCAGCGATAGTCTCCTAGTCTGTGGCCAGCATTAGTTATTTGACAGAAGCAACATAAACTTCAGTGTGGAGTTCATGATTGGTTGTTTCACCTGTGTGAAATGGACTGCAGAGAGGTCATAACCATTGATGTGGGTAGCTTGAGTTTGTTGGGTTTTTAAGAGTGACATACCACTACTAGATTGCTAGCAATCATTGCCATTCAAATATTTGGAAATGTTGACTTTATCTTACTTTTTCTTTCAATCTTATTGTTTTTTGCTGCATTGCTCCGTTGACAATAATCAAGGAAGGATAGTATGAGAGAACCATTTTGAAAATTGTGTTTAATTTATTTTAAAAATGAGAAGTTCATGGTTGGAAATGCCAGCGCTGTTCAGGTTTTTGTGCAATCACCCCTGCTTGCCACTATGAGCCACAAATACTGTATCTACTAATGCCATGAGACATGTTCCATGTTGAATGAAGGATGTATATATGCATGTATGTTTTCATTTCACATGTAGGTAAGTTTTCATTTCACAATGTCCAAATGTACTTTGGCCCACACTAAATCGGTGCCTTCTCAGACTGGTGCCTTTTGCAGTTGCCATAAAAAGGATCCAATTCCAGGACCAAACATAAGCCAGATGCCTTGGCAGGGCTTTTTAAGGGATGTTGTAATGATAAAAGCTTCCATAGCAAACTGTGTTTTGGAAGCTGGTAACACTGCTCCATTCCCACTTCAAAGATGTTTCTATACTCCCTTTCCCTTTCCTGTGTCGATAGATGGGGTTAATTTGTGAATAAGAGCTCCTGTACAGTTCATGTACAGCATGGCAGGCCCGCAGAGGACTGACGACAGATCAGACACACCGCAAAACTGATATGGGGGAGAGACAGGAAGACAGAGAGAATCTCACCTGGTAGTGATTGTGAGGCCTCCGGTGCTGACCTAAGACTGAAAGGCAGGGTACGAGAGAGAGAGAGAGGTGGGGGGGGGGAGGTTCTTATGGTGAGCCATGGTCCCTGGGGCCTTCTACACTTTTAAAACTCAACTTTGAATTCTAGCTACAAGAAACACCTGGAGCTGGTTTCAGTGTTGTGCAACCCCCCATGACCACATCCATGCTAATAGCCCAGATTAAAGCAAAGCACAGAACAATGGATGGTGACTTAAAGGTCATGCTCTTTGATTCTCCTCCAGCCTTTTCTTGGAAATTGGAAATAAAGGTCCTCAGCTGGACCTACTCTGGGTGACGTGGCTCCACTTTACTGAACTAGTGCCTTACATTAGGCACTGGCTGGTCCTTCTTCAGTGTAGATGTCAAATATAATTCATGTTGTGTTCCCTTTTTACATTGATCTATCTATAGGCTGATTGTGTATAAAGCAGAGAATTTTAAATAAAGACAAAATCCATGTTCAAATATAATAATGGAGTTTTTATGTTTTTGTATATATTTTATGCACGTTACTTCACTGGCGATATATGATGAAATGACACTGTGGTGGGCTGTCTAAAGTATGGATACAATCATGTCAAGTTTGCAACATAATGTGATGTTTATCTTTCCTGTCTACTTGATAGGTGGTGATGCTAAACACGTGCCTGCAGAAAGCAACGTCTCTCCTGGGCTGCAGGCAGTGATTTGTGGAGCTTGATTAGAAGTGCATTATATCTTGTAGCCTTTGAAATGAAATATGAGAAACTAGTTTATCGCAGCATCGTGATTTCAACATATTCTTGGCTAGCTCATTGTAATCCTGATTGCGAGCTATTTTTCTTTGGACTGATGCAAACCCTATGTCCTTTAGCACACCAGCCAGGAGATCTGCACACCCTGAAAGAGTGTTGTAAGAACCAATAGAATGTACCGTTGGTTTCCTTTATGATGTCACATTCCACATCTGCATCTGCAAACACCATCAATCACAGTAAATCCAGCATGATGAAATATTATAGTATCTGCTTTCAGAAACATGTTACTCAACAGATCATAAATCTTGATTCCGTTAATCCCATGGGCGCAGGTTAACAGCGCCAGAGTGAAATGCCCCAACATTTCCTTTCTCCTTGTGAAAAATGAAAAACATTATTTTTTTTCTGTGAGAAAACAACTTCATGTTTAGAGCATGAGAGCCCCACTCTCTGGTTTCCTCCACATGTAGCTGGCGCTCTTATCCAGAGCAACGTAGGAAGAGTGGGAAGGTAGAGGTTCACTTTCTTGCTCAATAACTCATGGCTGTTGCTGGGGTCGAACCTGTGATGTTACTGTTACACAACATAATCTGACTGCTGGACCCTGCTGCTAGCAAGACTTAAACAAGCTCCACTTGTTGTGCTCCGCTTGCAACATCTTTGTATGAAGGATTAATATGTACTTAACCAAGACATTATAGGATGGAAATTTCACCACGGTACCAACAGTTTTATTTATGTACTTATGTGATAAAAGATGTTTAAAATCTGATTTAGAGGAATGTTTGTTCTGCCTGTGAGGACTTCAATATGCTTTTAACTAAACACATGTATTTGCAAAACATTATTCTTATCCTGAGTATAGCCATAGTATATTTGAAAACAAAACTTTAATAATATGGGACCTTTAACAACATTTCTAACAGTATAAATAACATTAGAAATAAGATTAATGACATCTTGCATTGTAGCAGAAAGAATCCAAGTGGTTTCTTTGCCCACCCCGCAGTGCATGCTGGGTATAGCGCTGTGTCAGCAAGATCCATCCAAACATCCACTGTTATAAAAAAACAATTCCCTGGCATTTCATACAGAGTGGAGAGTGACAGGGAAGACAAGAGCAAAGGGGACCACAACAATGTTCCTGAGGCAGATTTGGACCAATGATGTAAAGAGCACATGGTATGAGCCTTGGCCCACTGCAATACCTCTTAACCTCCCATGATTTACACTGTTTTAACTCTGGAGACATGCTGTCGAGTGGCTGATTCACAAGGCGGCTTTCTTCTGCTTTAAAAGTTCTCTACGAACCGTCCTTGACATATCCCTGGCGCTTCAACAGCACTAATTAAAACCAAGTGCCAAGGATTTGGGAGAGGTTAAGCAAGGCTCCCCTGCCGCCTGACTGCGTACAGTCTAGAGAGTCTAGAGCTCCACCAAAATAAACACTGGACCCACGGGGGCATTTGTGGGAGATTCATTGGCAGCTGTATTGAATAGCATTGTCACCCTTCATTTAAAACAATATTAATCACTTGGATGTTGTGAAAGTCCTGCATATGTAGGCACATGCGTGGTATCAAAACAGCTGGAAATGGAAAATATATTTATATTTTTTTATTTAGTCGGGTATTTAGTCATTTAACTCCAGGATGACTTACCATACATATATGAGAGTGAGGTCATAGCTGTGTCATTCATTTCTCCAGGGATGCATGCTATACCATAATCAAATACATTGTCCTTGAAGCTTGATGGGAAATGCACCTTGTTGTACCCTGAGAGACGGTCTCTATGGTGACTGAAGCATTTCTGACGCTGTTGAACAGCATATCTGCCTGTGGTTGAAAACAGAAGAGTAAGACACCATCTATCTAATACGTGGTTGGGATCTGCCATCTGCTTGAGGGGTTAATGAGATATGAGAATAGAGTAGATACCCTATCTAGAGTTGATAGAGTCATTCCTGTGTCTTAACGTTATCTTAGCAACTGATTTCCTAACAATCAGCATGATGTGAATAACCTTGGAATAACTGGCATATGCTTTCACAATATTGGGTTTCATTAGAGTTTTGATCCAAATACATTAAACAAGGGCATGAAAACATAATGCTTGATCTGCAGGCACGAGTGATGAGACAGCCGCGCAAAACAGCAAAGACATCATTCCTTAGAAACCATCAGAAGTCATGAATGGTCCGGTGCACCGGGATGGATTTCTGTGAATGGCCCAGAGCCTGGTGAAAAGTGGCTCTTGAAATGAGTGGTTTTGGGAAAACCTCAGCAATGCAAGCAGTAAAGCATGACAGAAAAGACTTGAATTGCCAGTATTTTGATGCTGTGGTAGACAGCTCTCTGTGCTATACACTATACGGCCATCCGGCCCACTTTGGTCGGTCTCCAAGTGGGTGATGGCCGTGTGGTCCCATGTTGGAATGCCTGGACCAGAAACACCAGAGAAGAATGAATGTGAGATGATCGACTGGTCCTTATTGTCTCAGTTCGCCTAGTTTGTTATTTTGTGGCTTTCATTGAGCTGGAACTCCATTTATATCCCGTTTCTGCACTTTCTGTAAACTGCTTCGGAGAGAGTCACTGAGTGCTCCACACACACACACACACACAATGTGGACACAGACTGTCAATCCTGCAACCCTGCAACGTGTAGTTGCAGAGACAGGCGTCCCCCTACAAAACAGTGACAATAGAAGTTAATACAGTGAAGAGGCTTAGTTTTGTTAGGTACGTTTTGATGTGTTTTTACGACCAAGAACAGTATTCTGCAGTTTGCATTCAGAGGTGTCACTCTGAGCAGTTTCTCTTACTTTCTCATGCCGGAGGCGAGCGGAGACATTTTTAGCTTGGCGCTGGATTCTAGCAATTAAAATGCCTTCAGAAATGAGAAGCCAGTCTCTGTTGTTTTTCTCTTCCTATTATAGACAGCAACTAGTCTTCCTCCTAACTGCTTCCATGGCCAAGAATATTGATTCTGCACTGAGACGCACTAATTACCCCGCCCCACTTACACACACATACACACATACACACACACACATATTATTACTGCAGGTTCATCAGCCAAAGCCACGACCCTGTCTAAATTGGAGTAACAGTGTGAATGTGTTTTATTCTTGATTAAGCTGACAGACTGTTTTAACCATCACTTGCTGTGGGAAATATTTCATTTTCAGCAAATAAAACCTATCATGTTGCATCTCCAGCAACTACGATGAATTTCACTTGAGCTTAAATATCTTAACCATAATCTTTGACCCAAGTCTCTGTTCTCCCAGCTTCGCCTCTACAAATGTGTCCAGAAGTCTAAACCTCAATGGGAGACCTTCACCAAGGCAGTTATTTGTGAAAGTATACATGTTTATTGTGAGGGAGCATCATCCTTCAAAATAGCCCTCCTGTTTTTCCATAGTTACGATGCTGCCATATAGACTGTTTACTTTGCAATTGGGCCAGTGAATTTGTTCTTATTGGACAACATCCTATTTTCCTTTTCATGTACAATAAACCTTTTCACCACTGTAAGCATCCCTTTCTGCCATACACTGTTTTTCTTAATACTTACTGCAAAGAAGCCACGGTGGTGTTTGCAGACAAGATGAGCAGTGAAATGAGGAAAATGTAGGAGGGGAGAGTAAATGTTGTGGAACAATAGAGACCTTTGGCTGAAGTGAAAGTCATGGTAGAGAGTGTCTGACAAGAGATGTGCAACCTTACCTCTAATCTCCGATCTCTCTCCCTGCAGCAGGCCTGCAGATTTAGCTCAAATGTGAAGGAAATAAAGGTCAAACAAAAAATTCACACTGATTTCATTCAAATGTCCTTCAGCCATGTCAGATGAGTTCTATCATCACACGTGGCTTTATGTGACGCTTTATCTGGGTCAGATTAGGTTTAGCATTTTAGGTGTTCAGCTGATGCACACGGCTGCAACCTGCAACCTTTTAATCATGAAACACACCTTTTACCCACCAGGCCACCCTGACATTTTTGTGTAATACCAGGCTTTGGATGCATTTCTAAGCATTTCATAATCAAATCTGCCTTTGAATGTTGTGTCTCATGTAAGTCCGCCATGGTATTAAAGGGTTGAGAACTACTTTTCCACTAGTTATCAACTTTTAATCAGTGTAGGGAAGACAGACAGTTTCATTAATATTCATTAGTTATGCAAACAGAGCGGATTTAAAGGAAGAGAGGGAATTAAAAACATCGCTTCGGTCCATGGGAGCCGGTTAGCTGGAGTGGGGAAGGTAAAACAGCCTGCTGAGCTTTCTGCAGTCTCCAGTCTCATCTCCATTTTCTACACACCGGTCTGGTTCTACCTCGGGACTCCTTGTACAACCAGAGTGTGTTTTGCAGACGTTTCTTCCTCGTTGGCTGTAACCTACTGGAAAGAAAGCAGTAGTGAGGAACAGGTAATGGGACAGGAGAAGCTGTTGGCTGTGGCGGAGCTGGTCCTAAACCGAGGGGGTACCTAGGCTCTCTAGTCTCAGGCCTCCGGTCTCCACGCAGCTCTGTGCTCGGGGCCCGGCTGCAGGGGCCTGACTGGACAATGCCACACTTCTTCCTTCAGGCAGCCTAGGGATAGAGAGAGAGAGAGAGAGAGAGTAGAAGCAGCCTTGACGTCTGGCTGCCAGCCATCCCCAGCACCACCACCAGTGACCCTGATGAGGGATTTATATATTTATATATTTACACACACACACCGCCCCTGTCGCCTCCACCGGGGGGCTCCGTGTCGTTGCCTGTGACCCCATAAGTCACCCGAGACTTTATAGATTTACAGTCGAGGGCAGAGTTTGTCCTGCTGTGGAATAATAGCGGCATGGAGAGGTAAACAAGCCTTCAGTACCTCGGGTCCGTCGGCAGGGACCTTGTGTGACAGGGCCTCTGTGGGGAAACAGGCCAAGGTCCTGTTTCGGGCTGGGATGATGTCACTCCAGGGGGAACGACCCCCTGGGTGAATACAGGCCGCAGTTATTAATGCACAACAACAACGATGACCAGGATGGAGTTGTGTCTGTCATATGTTTCCATAACGACACTAATATACAGCGGGGCACACTGTAGCGCCTCAGAGACCACCCATCATCAACCTGGGATGATGTTGAGGTACAGTATTTAACCCAAGACATTTTTACAATGTTGCTGTGTTATTTTTAACTTGCCGTGTTTATACTGGAGAGTGGATGACCTTATGGGACCAGAGATGAGATACAGGCTTTAAATCCACACATACAGGTGTGGATTCAAACAGCAGCGAGTTCAGCACATACCATACAAATCCACTAACTCAGCGCTCACTCAGTATTGCTCAATGGAAGCACAGTAAATCCCCAAATATCAACATGTTTTCTCATATGACACTTTATTAACATTTTTCTGTAACCCAAACTAAGTGCACTCACTAGTTACTAAATCACTCACATTCACCCCAATGGGCTACAGATGTGGTATATATCATTCTGAACGTATCATGCAACACTCCTGGATATACCCATACTATCTCCAACCACTGGCTCTGTTCGTGATAGCACAACATTCTTCTGCGGATAATAAATCCTAGCGCTGTGCAGAAAATTGCTTTCACCCATTATTAGACCTCTAATCTTTCTCTCTACGTGCTCTCAAAGTTTCATCATATTAAATGCGCTCTCCTCTGCATTTTAACATCTATCAAAGCTGGAGCAGAATATTTATATGGGGCTGGAGGCATGAGCAGGACCAGACCTACACAGGAGTGAGACGTCTGACTTTTAACTCTTTGTGGTGCAGACCTCATCCCCCCCAGGCCGAGTTATAAACCACTTGAAACCTGATTTATTTTCCTATTTAGACAGCCAGGAAAACATCTCAAATCTTAACCACAACGTTTTGTGTTTCTGCGTAACTGTTGCTCATGTAGCTGCAGCAAAGAGAGCGAGAGAAGGACCACAGGGGGAAGTGGGAGGCCTGGGTCTGCTGAACCGCCAGCTGGGCTCCCCTGGAAAATACAAGATGCCTTCCTGTGCCAGAAATCTGGGGTGAGCGAAAACTGAATGAAAAAAGGGAAAATGTGAGTGTAAATGCCGCCAGCCAAGAAGGAGAAGGAGAAGGAGAGAGGGAGCGGAGAGGAGGACAGTTCGTTTTACCCAAGTTCAAGCCTTCAGAGGAGAAGGGCCAGCCAGAAAACAAGAACTGTAGGGTGAAAGAATGAAAAAAGAAAACCTATTATGTGGGCCCTGCGAGCCTTTTGACAAACTAATAGATAATTTCACCTTTTTTCTTTTGTTTGTAATGGCTCTCCCATCTCCCTCTTTCTCAGCAACTAGAACTTGAATCTGCTGTAATTACTGAAAAAACACATTTCTGACAGAATACTTAAATACTTGCCAAAAGCACATTTAAAGAGATTTAAATTGTCAGATTAAGGAAAACAAACTTCATTTTGCCTCTCTTTCTTTCTCTCTCTCTCTCTTTCTCTCTCTCTCTCTCTCTCTCTCTCTCTCTCTCTCTCTCTCCCTCCCTCCCTCTTTCCCATCACTCCATACAACCCTTTTTCCCCTTACTTAGCAACCCGTGTCTTGTTTCCACTGATTATTTTCATTAATGTGTTTTTGTTATCGTCCTGCTGCCTATCTAGGATGTGAGATAATGCTGATGGATACAGGTTCACTGAAAGCAAGGCAGTGATGTCCGGTCTGCAATGGCAGGTCATTAGAGGTCAAATCAATGTGAAAGACAGATCGGTAATAATAGCGGCCTGGAGTCTGAATGATGAAAAAATACCTGGTTGGATTTTAATGCTTATTTAACCAGACCAATTTGACAAAGCTGAACATTTACAGAGGAATTATGTAACCTGGCATGCTCACTAAAAACACTAAAATCAATTCTCATTTAAAGCAAGTCAGACAGGTTGACTAAGATCACATTTTTATTCACACAAGAACAAAGAAAAAGTATAACAAAGTATAACCAGGATCTGATCATTATATTTATGTCAAAACATAGCAGAACTATTAGGTCGTAGAGGATTTATAAAAATGATTTCTCTGAGTTCCTTAGTAAATCCAGTCCTCCACTTTAAATTCAGGGTCTCTCCTGGCTCCTGGCACCATACAGGCAGAGGAACTTAAAAGGGTACCAGTGAAGGTGCAAGCCAAGACTTAATTCTGTTTTGACTGCCATAATTGCTAAATTATAATTATTTTAGAAATCCTTTCGAGTAAATCCCCCCATGGCCCTTCAGTAATGCTCATGAAAAACGCCCATGATGAAATCATATTCTCCGAATTAATTGCTCCATGTGTGAGAATGACTGTTCACGGAAAATATGCACTGGTGCTAATTTCTCTCTCTCGCTCTCTCTCTCTCTCTCTCTCTCTCTCTCTCTCTCTCTCTCTCTCTCTCTCTCTCTCTCTCTCTCTCTCTCTCTCTCTCTCTCTCTCTCATACACAAGCACACACTTTCATCAATGTACACGTTTTTGGAGAGGATTCTTGAAAAATAATTTATACATTAAAGTATAGAAAGCTGGATATTTACAGTGAAGTAGCGACATCCTGTGGTAAAAATAAATAATCGCAGATGATATTATTTTTATTACTGTCAGAAATTGCTTATTTTTCTATAAATATTTTATAAATTCGTTTTTACAGCAAGAAGAGGTGAGTTTCTTGGCATCATAATCGTTGTTGGTGGTAGTTTGTATGATTTCTCTTTTCCGGCAAGGTGGAAGGAGCCACAACGGATCCAAG
The DNA here is from genome assembly GCA_034670405.1 of Hoplostethus atlanticus. Lineage (NCBI taxonomy): Eukaryota > Metazoa > Chordata > Actinopteri > Trachichthyiformes > Trachichthyidae > Hoplostethus > Hoplostethus atlanticus. Next base: position 231,063 of record JAXDDX010000134.1, on the reverse strand, counting down.
CGCCCAGCAGTCAGGGTTTCTTTCAGCGTGGTTAGTTTGATGCACACCTGAGACTCACCTGGACGCTGTTGAACTGTACTGGAGTTTAACAGTCACCATTAGGCCTCCTCCTCAAAAGCAGGTTCTACCGAGATTTGAACTCGGATCGCTGGATTCAAAGTCCAGAGTGCTAACCATTACACCATAGAACCACATGCTATTGAATAGCAGAAATGTGAAGTTTTATCAATACACATATTACACATTGTTGACTGATGTGAGTTAGTAATGTACAGGAGGAGTGTGTCCTGCAGTGAAACTAGTTGGCGATTTATACGCTTCCTATAAATTCAGGTTTCCGCCTTGATACGACTGCAATACTTCGTCTGAACAGAGGGTGGCGATATAACGCAGTGTTCCAGCTTGTTGCCTGCATGGCTCAAGTTAAACCCACAGGAAGACTACACAGTACACTGCAGTGGCACAATCTGAAGTGTATCAACCTTGCTGTTTAGCATGGGAGTTGCAGGGAGATACAAGCATCCCAGTTTGGACCCATATGATGTGTCTAATGGGAGTTGCAGCGAGATGCAGAAATCCCAGTTTGGACCCATATGAAGTGTCATACTCTGATTATCTACGTTCTGCTGGGAATATTAATTATCAGATGCATGTCTTAAAATACAGGCTACTGGACCTACAAATATCCAATAAGGGCAATAAACTAGTGTAACATTATTATTTGCCACCCTTCATTATTTAGAGTATAGAGTCATATGGAGCAATATGGAGTTTTATTCTGAAAATGCTAGATATTCAAGGACCAAGTTACCTGCTATCATAATTTGATGCTTGTCTATCATTTAGTGAGAGATGGTATGACTTTTTTTTCCAAAATGCTCTCATTTTGGAACCAAACTCTTACTTACTCAGCAGAACATTTGACATGCCCCTGCATCCCCCACACTTCCTTCCTTACAAGTCTTCATTTACTTTATCCCCCTCCCTCTTTCAATGCATACACACACACACACACACACACACACACACACCTACTCTGGACCGGCTTGCCACCATCCATGTAAACTGGGAACCTGTGGCAAACACTGAGAGAACATGAGGTCTTGCAGAGAGATTCATTCTGCTGTGTGAGGTGAGTGACAGTGTGCGGAGGGTGCTGTCAGTAGCATTTGCAAGTCAATGCTCAGATTTAACCTCTTCACCCCCTCTTCTGGGTTGAGGGTTTGAATTCAAAGCCAACCTCTAAAAAGGTGCTGTTTTGCACTTGGCTGAAAAAGCACTAGAGTGTGAGAATACAAACCATTACTTTGACCTTGAATAAGAATTCAGCTGGCACATATGAAGTTATCTTTTGAAATCAGACACCATGAAGAAAGCCTATATTCTAAAACTCTGCATTCTTCACCGCCACCGATTTCACAGCCAAATTGCGCAGGCTGGCACATCCAGAGATATTTGGAAAGTCAATAGGAGATCTTATTCCACTTCACTGCGGAGAGACACAAATCATTCCATTGTTCTGCTTCATAAAGAAAATAACGCCCGTGAAAAGGAGCGGTGGAAATCCCCTCTTCCAGGGTTACAACAGGTAAAGGTGAAAAACAGAGTGCTAAAAAGAAAGAAAAACACACAACAACTTGCAAATACCATAGAAAGTGAGTGTGTGGGTGCAGTGGGGGGGTTCGTATCGATCTCCTCAGTATCGTATGTGTGTTCCAGGAATGGAGGAGACTCTTGAGTGGGGAACACAACATGAAGGCAGAGCGCTGGAATTCCTCCGTTCCCACATACACATGCCTGTGGGCGTAAATGTGTTGGGGTCTGTTTTATGTGTGTGTGTGTGTGTGTGTGTGTCACAGAGGGTATGTATTTGTATCTGCCTGCAAGGGGGAGAGGAAGTGTGTGTGTGTGTGTATGTGTGTGTGTGTGTGTGTGTGTGCATGTGAGCATAGCCGCTGCTGATGTGGGTCATTACCCTTTCTTTCCCCCCAGGGGCCATGCAGCAGGAGCGGACAGAAGGGTGGGTGGGAGGTTGGGGGGGTGGGGGTGGGGAGCAGAGTGGGGGATGGGAAGAATGGTGGATGGGGGTGAGGGGGGGTGAGGGGGGGGTGAGGGGGGGTGAGGGGAGGGGGTAGGGAGGTCCCAGGGGAATGGAGACCAATAAATCACCGTGCAGTCTCTGCGCTGACACCCGGCTTGTCTGATGAGGGACAGGGTGGGGGGTGGAGGGACCTGAGGGGGAGGGGGGGGCAGTGTGTGTGTGTGTGTGTGTGTTTGTGTGGATGGGCGTGGGGGTGGGGGGCACCACGACAACACTGTGGCCTTGTCTCCTTGTCACTCAAGCTCACACTGGGCCGGAGCCATCCTTGCCCCTATCCCAGGGACTGCAGATTGGGGAGTGTATGTGTGTGTGTGTGTGTGTGTGTGTGTGTGTGTGTGTGTCTGGGGGAGGGGGGGTGGGGGGGTATAGGGGTACCATACAACCAAAACCTCACTATTGACTGTATGTGGGGAGAAAGCACCGAACAGAAGAACGATTGATCCAAAGAAAAGCCATTGTGATAACCACTCTCATTGAGCCACCTTCCAGTGAACAAGAGAAAAGTGAAAAAAAGACATCTGGTCTGGCGAGCCTGTCTACCGGGATCACTTGGGATCCACTGTGCAAACATCACCGTCACTGTCTTAGAGGGTGATAGTGCCACTGGCAACCACAAAGGAATGAATCAGTTGTGTCTGAAGTTCCATGCAAAGCAAAACTTCTTTCCCCACCTCATCCATAACCGCCCCCCCTCCCCTGGTGATAATTCTCTGTATGGATAACCAGCAGTCGGTTCTTCTCCTCCAGATGTGGTTATACAGGGACGCTGCTCCTCCAGGCACTTTCCATTGCTTTGCCCTTTGAGATGTGTGTATGTGTGTGTGCGGTTGTATGTGTGTGTGTGTGTGTGTGTGTGTGTGTGTGTTTACTTACACTTGGCATGCACATGTGTTTGACTGGATTGTTTCTTTACATCCTCACATGAATGAGCTAAAAACAAAAGCTCCTGTAGCATTACGACCATTGTCCTCTCCCATTGTGTGGCCCGCTTTGATGTCCCACCGGTCTGAGCCTCTGTGGAGGTGTGAGGAGAGGAGGGCACCGTGGACGTGGTGTATTTAATCACTGGAGCTCAGCCAACACACACATGCATATACACACACACACATGCACACACACTCCTTCATCTGACCTGCCAATAGCAATAATATGTGTCCTTCACTTATCATTTTCTATCATCTATATTATTATGCCTCCCCCCCAGCACAACACAACGCAGCCTCATACATCCTGCCACCCCCCCCCCCCACACCCCCACCGCTCAGCCCAGCAACGACTGCCCCCCCCCACACACACACACACCCCCATCACCCCACCACCACCAACATGAAACATCTCCCTGTGCAGCGGAAGACTGCAAAGCACTGCATTCCTCATGACTTTTTTTTTTCTAATAAATGTGATCCCAGAATCCGTGAGGGAGACCGGCGCTGTGCATTAAAATTCATGGGAAAAAATGGCAATAAAATCTTTCTCTCTTTCTCTCTCTCTCTCTCTCTCTCTCCTTCACTCTCCACTCTCCCCACTTTCTTCCCCTCGCTCTGTGTGTGTGTGTGTGTGTGTCTCTCTTTTTCATTCCCTCACTTGCCTGCTCAACACACACTCATAAACACACAAATACATGCACGCGCACGATCCACACACACACGTGCACAAGCCACACACGTATACACACTTTCTTTCTTTTTTTTTTTTTTTCCATCACCCGTGTGCACTCTCTCTCTCTCTCGTTCAATCTCTAACCCTCCTACTGGCTCGTCTTTCTCAGCATCCCCCCTGCTGTCCTTCATCCTTTATTCTCTTCCTCCCTCCCTCCCTTCCTCCTTCCATCCCTCCCTCCCCCTCTCCTTTTCCTCTCTGTCTCTTTCTCACACATTGACGCACACACACACGCGCGCACGCACGCACGCACACACACACACACACACACACACACACACACACACATACACCCATCTATATTTTCCAACTCCACCTCTGGCAGGTTGTGATTTCCACTGTCAGAAATTGCTTTTTCAATATCTCTCTCTCTAATTATGAGCCCCGCTAAAGGGGTCGTGCCACTAGAATACCAATTTTTCCACCATTTCTCACTTCTTCTCCAGAATATGTCTCCTTTTCCAGGTAACAAACAATGCACATATTCAATATACAGCCATGCAAGTGTTGCAGTATGACCACTATTGCATTCTCTGGGGCTTTGATGTCGTCTACACTGTTACCAAATCACTGTAATTGCATTCATTGGCCCTCCACCTCATGTGGTTAAATGATTGGGTTCTTCACTTGATCAAGATCTATTCATGTGTCAGTCAGTTCCCTAATATCATGGTTTACTTAAGACACTTAGAAATGAACAGGTCGGTGCAGGAGTCTGCAAAATGCATGGTTATTTTCATATCGAGCAGGGATGAAATTGGAAAAAAATGTAAGATTTTTAAATGCATTGACGGTTTGTGGGGAGAAAAGGAAAACCACTGAATTTTGATACAGCTACCACAAAACTCCATGTATTCTCAGTCACTCCCTGTACCCCTAAAGGGTTAACTCTTTCACAGAGCAGTTGTGGTCTGTTTGATTGACGTGTAGAACACTGTGCTACCTATATCCTCCAATCAACAAACGGTCAGTACACCCCACGTGGGTGTCCTCAATACTCATTGGTTCTTTTTACCAGTGTTTACTGTGCCGAGGCCGAGCCCCACGTGGAGATTTCATTCAATCATTGAACAATTCCTCTGAACCCCCTCTTTCAATTGAAAAATTTGAACTGTTTATGAAATTAAAATTTCCTAAATGTGCGGAAAGAAATTCAAATAGATTTTTCAATGACAAGGATACGCGAATGAACCTAATTACAATGCAACGCTAACTAGGAGGAAACCCAACAAAGGCGTCTTTGCAAATATCATCAGGCTATTTGAAGAGGAGCGTTGTGTAAATGCTTGATGCTGTGATTTGCCCAGTATTTATAACTGAAGGGTAGAGGGGATGAAACGACATTTTCGAAGCATTTGTGGATAAAAAATATACCCAAACCTTCTTCGGTCATTTATTGTAACTAACAAATTGTGAAGAAGTAAACCGTGTCTCCAGCCCCCTCTCGTCCCTTAAAGAAAGTAACTCATATGTTATGTCCCATTGAGGATCAGAGCAGGGGGAGTGGGAGCAGTGAGGGACTGGGAGTGTTGTGTGAAAAGAGTGCAGGGCAACGAGCGAGACAAAAGAGGCTGCGGCTGTATTGAATGTGCTGGTGGTGTGTCCGTCTCCGAAGCCACAAGCAAGCCACATTCTCCCCGGCCTTTCTGCTGTAGACGGCGAGAACACATCGGGGAGAGAAACCATTCGCGATATTGTAATTGCTGGAAGTGCGAAGTTGAGGACTTGGACGAAACCTCTCTTGGACCGGGTGCATCTCTGCCTATAATACTGCACGTCGAGTGCGGTGCGGTGTGGGTTGGAGATATAAGCCAGAACAAAGGAGTCTTGAAGCAAGGAATGAGCGAGCCGAGACTAGCTCTGCCATTACCTTTGAAACCAGGCCAAATGCCTCTCTGAAACCAGCGATAGTAGCTCGTCTGATCTTATTTCCCGACGAACCTTTTCGCCCTAAAAGAGAGAAAGAAGATAGGAAAAAACCCACACAGACACACACAAGTCGGCGGCTACAATGTTTCCTCAAAACCGACCACCGGTAAGTAGGCTACGCTACTATGTATCAATCTGCGCGCGATTAATGGGCTATTTTCTTCCAACCCGGGACATTTAATAAATACAATGTCTGTTATGAAAGTCAGGTTGTTTTTTTGTAGCAAATTGAGCCTGAATGAAATCCAATAAAGGATCATAAGTTAGTGCAAGTCGGGATTGTTACAATGTCTTTGTCATCCTTGCTGTTTATTTCCGGGGATTTCCTTTGTGGGGGGAAATATCGTACTCCAGACTGTGGGATACTATATACAACATCATATCTTATTTGTCTTTATAATGGTGGCCGGTGTAATCTTTGTCTCACAAAGGTCAGACGGATATTTGTTACCCACGCTAATCAGTTGGGATTTAGCCAGGCAAAGCTCCCCAAACAACATCCAACTTTACTGAGTCTCTTTGTGTGTAAATCTCGTGTCCTTGGTGGCCACCATCATCAGGCTGGAAACATGGAGTCTCCTTCTCCTTCTCCATAGTGTGGTGGAGTTGACCCAGATGATGAAGTGTCTCTGTTTGTTTGTCCTTTCCACGCAGGGTGAGGGAGGGAGTGAGTCAGCTTGGCTTGTTGACACCTCCTCTCAATGCTCTGCCCTTCTCAAGTGCCACTCATTGTTTTCAGGGTTTTTTTTTAAGTAATCATATCAAGGATGATGCATGGGCCCGATTCTGATGGATTTAAACCAGGGTGGCTTGGCCTTTTTGAGGGGTCCAATCACACTTGTCAGAAACCCCCTATAGGGGCTACTGATGGGGCTGTGAAAAAAGTAAAATGGTCACGCTATCTGTGTTCTGAGATGGATCTATTTGAGGTCAGGAGTGAAATTCATGCTGTGTTGCTTTAATTTTTTTAGTGGAGTTAGGTGGAGAGCTTTTGAGCAGACTGAATGCATAAACACTGGTCCTCTAGCTCCTGAAGTATCAATTAAGACCTGCTCATTTGCGTAACCCTCATCCATATCCCTCCCCCATGCCACCCTGCACCCACCCCAAAGTGTTTTGACATTCCTGTCCTATGCATTGAAACCAGATTAAACCCACTGAAGTATAACTTCACGTGAGTGTGTGTGCACCACTTAAATTAAATCTGCCTACAAATTCATTCACTCAGGTAAAGACCCAGACAGACGTTGCGTTTCATTTTTGCACAGTTTTGGTGCACTTGGCAGTAAGTAGTATTTCAATTACACTAATACTGCTACAGTCATGCATTGTAGCCTCTATTGAAATTACCTATACTTCCTTAGAGTGACAGTGATAAAGGGGGATCTCGCAAGCTTGCCCCCCCCTTAAAAAAATAGGAAAAAACCCACACATGATACATAAATGCATACATGCACACACAGTATGGTGTAGCTGGCTGCATGACGGCAAGCAGCAGGGCGGGAGGCAAACTGTGGGTCTGTGGTTTGCACTCTTAAACCCAATCCCTCTCATCCAGCCTCTCTTCACTGTGTTCCTGTGAGAGCTCCAAACCACATCTTAATGTATGGCCAGGCGTCCCGGGGAGAGAGGAGCAGACTGTGGTGGGCCTGGGTGGAACGTTAGGCCAGTGGCTCGGTTTCATTTCAACCCTCCGTGGACCTACAACACCATGTGTAAAGCACCCGTCCCCAGAAAGGCTCTGGCTGTGATTGGGCCTCGTTCGCAAGAGCCACTCAGCCCGGCTCCCGGGGCGTCTGAGGTGAACTATTTACCCGAGCTCTGGAGCACTAGGCTGACAACAGCTCATCAATGGATCTAGGTCTGATGTGAAAAATGTGACCTATTTTTTTTTCTCTCTTTTCATCAAATGATAATTAAGTGTTACACTACACTAGTATTAGACCTTGAGAGGTCACACTGTTGTAAGTTCCATTTTCAGCAGTCGTGAGCAAGAGACTTTGTAGCTGGTATCGAAGTTCTTGATTGCTTGTGTAAAGTAGGAACCTGGAACGTAATTGTTCCTGGCTACCTAATGGAGCAGAATGCACCCTTATTCACAAGGCACACTTGTTATGGTGCAGCAGGGTAAAAGGGCAACCATAAGGGCAGTAAGTCAAACAGACACAATTGCCATGGCTTCATTGACTAAGTACAGTCCATACATAAGGTGTATGCATGCAGTGTATGCATAAGGTGTATGTTTCCCCTCAGCCAGGGATTAATCTATTTATGTGCACAGAGGTTATGTTGCTGTGGTATCCAGTTACATAAACATTGCATAGGAAGGTTCTGGAAAAGGCTACCGGCCCTTGACCTTGCCTAGATGGTTTTGGGGATTCAGTCCGATGTCAAATGCAGTACACTACATGGGAAGTGTACGGGATGTGGCAGGCATGGCCGGCTGTCTCAAATCCTTAGTGTTCCACCAAATCTGCCAAGGAGACAGAGACACACATGGCTATAGACACAGTAAGGCGTGGCTGAGCAGAGGAAAACACAACACGCTGGTGGAATATACTCTCACTCAGAGTATATTAATTAATTATTACTAATTGAAATGTTTTTGTCAGCCTGTAACAGTGTTATCCATTATCTCTCTACACACTTTGCCTATATCCACTGTCGGCAGACCGTAACATTCAAAGGATGAAAAAATTTGAGAGACTGGTAGCATTTCTTTAGCATTAGCTGTACCCTGCAAACCCTCCCATCTATAGGGGGTCTGTCGCTTTGAAGAGACCTCCACTACCACAGTAGGCCTGGTCGGCGGGAGACCATCTGCAATCACATTGACGGCCAGTGATCAGTGGAAGACGACCAACCCTCTCACAGGCCATAATATGATTGGTGATAATATTTCCAACCTTGAGCCCAGTACCCAGTATTCCTTCTGAACAATGCCTCTAGGTGGGGGAGGGGCTGGTGAAGAGGCTACTCTACGGTTGTGGGTGATCAGTTATTCTGCGCTGCCCTCCACCTCCTCCCCACTCTTCCTCTTCCTCAGCCATCGATGGGCTAAGACAGAGAAATGCTATCCTTCAGCGGATTGGAAATCGGCACAAACCAACGTAATTTCCACTGTCCCTCTCAAATGGCGCTAGGCTACTTTGCCTTCATAGCGTACCTGTTGACACACCAGACTCCAGCAGTGCTTTTTCTTCATTATACGATGGGTAGCTTCACCCAAGCAATGTAATCGGCCACATATGCAAGCCATCTGTGGGCCACGGGCTTGTAAAGTACACCTAGCCATGTTTTATTAAAAATAGAATTGGTTTCTAATCTAATAAAGGGTATCCAAGGCGATGGTTCCTTTTGTTTTTCTTGCTAATGTTTTATCCGCACACTGCTTTGATGCAAAAACCTTCCAGACAATACACACGTGTGTAATGCATAATAGACAAGAAGGTGTCCTCTACTATAATTCTAGGCGTTTCAGTGATGCCAGCAGTCGTCTGCACCGTTGGCTGGTGCCAGGGACCTTGTTTCTGCTCGCTCACCGTGCTCTTTCTCACATTTTGGCTTGGTTGACGCTGGAGCTGAAACTGAAGGATTCTGGTATAAGAAGGCAAGAGTAGAACTAGGTAGGGTTTATAAATAAAGATTATAACTGAATGCTTCATATCCATTTTAGAAAACTGTCATTTGAAATTCAGCATTTCAACAATGGGGATGATTCTTTCCTCAAAACCATTATTTTGTAAGTGGAGGTCTAAAGATGAATGCAAACCTTTAGTAAGCCACATTGTGTTTTACTTTCATGCCAGCAGTCGTGTTGCAGGAAGAGATGTCAGTTTTCTCAAATGGTAGATGGCTCGTTGTGGAACGAAACTCTAAAATTATGCTGCCAAGACAATGAAAGCTTTACTTTTCCAGGAGAACATTGCACGTTTACTTATAACACTCACACTTTCTCCCTCCCAAATCCTTTAACTACTCCACCCTCCACCCGCTTCAAGCCGGTGCTCGCCTTAAATTATTGTAACACCTAGTCAGTGGAGAAAAGATTAGGTAGGTCAGAGGCTGAGGTGGGCTTGGGGAAGGGTACACTGGACGAGAGACCGAGTCGAGGCCTTCTGCTCTCCACCTTCTGAGCCAGCATGAGCAATCCTCCACTTTCCCGGTCCCAGCATGCTTTTAGCTCTTTATCCCCACTGTTGTCCTGTGGAGAGAGCGTGGCTATCGATCAGCAGCTCCCCTGCTCTGCTCAGCCAGCGATTTAGAAGGAGAGAGGGAGCGGGTGAAGGGGGGGGAAAAGGTCTGAAGGAAGTGAAGGAAAAGAGGCTGAAAGGATGTCAGGTTTACACAAGCTGTTGTGGAGGTGCGTCTCGGTGGAAGGAACAAACGAGTTGAGGGGGTTACCTAATAAAAGAAGGCACCTCCAGCAATTAAGCCAGCTGACAGCCAAACTGTGGCGCGCCGCTAATGTGGGCTGACAGCAGGGAAATTTGAATAACGAGGCTTGTGGGGGAAGGAAGGAGGCACGGGGGTGGGGGAGTGAAAAATAAAGAGGGGGGGAAGAGAGAAAGATGTGTGGTGCTAATGAAACAGGTGCCTGGCAGCCCCTCCCCTCCAAGTGAAGAAATCATTGAGAGATTACCAGAACATTTCTCCAGCACGGAGCCGAGCAGATAGCTGCTTGACGTAAGGTGTGTGTGTGTGTGTGGGTGTGGTGGAGGGGTGGGTTGTCAATGAACCTGTGTCATTCCTCTCCACCGCAGCTGCTTTAAAAATGCAAATCTCCGCTGGCTGTTGACAATCGTATTGGAATAATTTGCTATAAGAGGCTTGAACTTCAAACGCTTTTGTTGAAGGACAGTGTATTGCCATGTTTCATTTTTTCCAGGGCCCTCGGGGGGCGAGGTGTGTTTGAGGCGTGTGTGTGTGTTTGAGGCGTGTGTGTGTGTGTGTGTGTGTGTGTGGGCGGTGCAGAGACAGACATTCAGACAGCGAGAGATAGACGGGTTTTCTACGTGATGCTATTCTGGGTTAGACCTACTGTCACCGCGTCCTTGGTGGTAGGCAGACGAGAGTGGGAGTGAGAGAGAAGCACGGTGGGTGTTTACTCTAATGATCGACTCTGTGGGTAAGCAGTGTAATTAGCGGCCTGGCTAATGGGCCGAGCTAGATGGAGGGAGGTCGCTGCACAGCATCTCCACGGCCGAGGGAGAGCCGACGGGGAGAGACCGAGCGCTGATTTACACCAGGGGGAAAAAAAAATGTGCATCCACACATCTGGGTGTGTGTGTGGAGAGCTGAAGCTAAAGGCTAGCTTTGTCGTCGTTGCGTGAACAGGCAGAATTTGACTCTGGATTCAACTTTTGTCTCGGCGCCTGCGGGGATGTGGTATCAAAGCTCCATTCTCAGGGCAGAGTTGGACTCGACGCTGTGTTCGGCGTTTTGTGATCAGGAGCACAAATAAAGGCGAAGAAGAAGAAGAGGAGAAGCGGGGAAAAACAGTAACTTCTCATTAGAAACAAATGGGCGTTGTATCTATGAAAACCCTTGAAGAATCCCTTTTGGCTGGCGCTCCCTTTGATGCCACATGTGAAAAACACATTTTCACTGGAGAAAATTGCCAGAGAAAGATGGAGTGAAAAAGTGAGAGGTCATCCAAAGTCAAACGTGGTTCTCACCTATACCTACTCTATAGTCCCATTAGAAGACATGGAGGTAGTGAAGCTAACACTCTTATTCTCACACAGCCAGATCATACAGTTCTAGTCCTAATTCACTGTAGCAGCAAACTACATTTCTATGTGGGTAACAGGAATCAAGATACATCAAGTGTAATCCTATTGAGTAATGACCACAATTTAGTGTGTGTGCGTGCTTGTAAATACTGTGCGCACACACACACACACACACACACACACACACACACATTAAGTGTGTGCGTGGTGGGCATGTGTGGGCGTGCTGTCTGCAGTGTGTGTGTGTTTGTGGGCTGGAGCAGGGATGTGAGGTCATAGCGGTTTGCTGCTTGTGGTGTAATTAGAGGGAACTCAAATGAAAACAGCAATGATTGCGTTCAAGGAATGCCACACTCTCAACAAACCCCTCACACCAGCAGTTTGTGTGTGTGTGTGTGTGTGTGTGTGTGTGTGTGTGTGTACACCTTTTTTGAGCGTGTGCAGGCCTTTTGTATGTCTGTGTGTGTTTGTGTACGTGTCCTTACATTCATGTGTCTTTGCACGTGACCGTGAAAACATGTGGGTACATAACATAAAACCCACCCTTTTAATAGCAGCCAGAACTGTCGTGCTGCAGCCCTGCTAGCGCTGAGCCTGGTGGTCGTCCTTTCTGACCGCTTAGCACGTTGGAAAGCCTTGTTGACTTCTTCCATGCTCCTTTCTAAAGGCCCATTGAAGACATGTGGGGTCTGATTAAAGTCAGTACTGTGCCCATAGCTAACTAGCTGTTGGTCTGTCTGTCTCTCCCCTCTTTTAGCAGGTCCTCATTTAATCAGTGCAATTGACTTTGCTATAGACCTTGCTGGGCTAAGGTGGGTGTGTGTGTGTGTGTGTGTGTGTGTGTGTGTGTGTGTGTGTGTGTGTGTGTGTGTGTGTGTGTGTGTGGGTGGACTTGGTCATACCTGGGATTCCTCCTGAGTGCTTGTGCAATAGCTGACCTTTAACTTTAGCCTTTCTCAGCTCACTGTCTGGAGCAAACCAGAACAGGGCTGGTAACAACACAGGGCTGTCTGGGGCCTGCTCCCCACTGATTGGACTAAATGGTTGATGATGGAGATGATCTCTAATCGTATTGGATGAAAGCTTCCCCTCCGTATGACTTTAAGACCTAGCCTGTAAGTGTGTAACACAATGACCTTAGCCTATGTACGATGGTTCAAGGGCATGTCTCTTGTTTAATGCTGGGAGAGAGAGAGGGAATAGCCGACCGTGGGATTGTCAGGTGAAGGTCCCAGCGTGCCCCCAGCCTAGATCCATTCCCAGAGGTCACTAGGTCAATTCTATGACCTCTGACTTTTGATCCCCTCTCAGCAGATCCCTGATCGGGAGTCGGGGCATGGTAGTGGCAGTGGTTGGAGAAAGGGAGAGGGAGGAGGTTGTGTATTCTGGGCTAGGATCTCTGCGCTTCAGGGACTGCATCTGTGGCGAGCATCCAGTCCAGTCTGCTCTGAATCATCATCATAACAACCCTCACCAGCCGTCTGGAGTCGTGCGTCACACCCCGAACGGCGAGGCAGTGGTTTCCTTCGTCTTAATGAATCTATTCTCTTCTCTATGTGAACACAAAAAATACTCTAACCTCATAGTCCTCGTCCTCCTCCTCCTCCTCCTCCTCCATGTTGAGGCAGCCGCTAACTTCTTCCATTTCTGAGGAAGACTCGGCCTCTGTTTGCACCTGTCCTCCGGAGCACACGGCGAGGTGGAAAAAGGAAGCCCAAAAAAAAAAAGGGGGGGGAGGGAGAGAGTAGAAAGCAGAGAGATAAAGAGGGAGAGAAGAAGGGCACTCCCTCCTCCTTCCATCCTCCTATAAAATGGCCTTGGTGCTCCTGCTCCTGAGGCACCTTTTCCCCTGTGAAGAGTAATTGGTGTGTGTGTGTGTGTGTGTGTGTGTGTGTGTGTGTGTTGTGTGAAAGAGGAAGGGAGAGTGTGTGTTTAATCATGGGTTTTTGTGTAAGAAAAGGGGAGTGTGTATGTGTGTGCAAGACTGACAAAATGTGTGTGTGTGAGTAATTGTGGGTTTGTGTGTAAGAGAAAAGGGGTGTGTGTGTGTGAGTAAGACTGTGTGTGTGTGTGTGTGTGTGTGTGTGTGTGTGTGTGCGCTCTAGGAAGGGGATCTGGCCGACAGATTGAGAGCAGCTTGTTAGAGAGAGGAACAATGAGGCCACAACCCCTCTCCTCCTTTTTTTTTTTCTTCCTTTCCTCTCCTCTCAGCAGGGTCTCTCTCTCTCTCTCTCTCTCTCTCTCTCTCTCTCTCTCTCTCTCTGTGTATTCCTTCATTCCTCACCCCTGCTCTCACCCCGTTTTATCTGTCCATTTTTACTTCCCATCCTTCTTTTATCTTAGTCTGCCCTCTACCTCCCCTCCCCTTTCAACTTTTGCTTCCTCTCCTCCCTGCCTCTCCCCCCCCCCCGTTCCTCCCTGTTTCCTTTCTTCCCAGTATCTGTCACACCCACGCCTGCATCCACACACACACACACACTCGCACATACATGTTTCCTTACACATATGTACATGACGACACACTGGCACACTCCCCCCTCGTGTCATTCCAACATGCATATGCTTTTAGCAGCTTGCATACACCCTCAGTCTCACGCAGATTTTGGCCTCGAATCTAAATGTGTCCCTTCTGATTTCCTCCCATGCATTTATAACCCCCTCCCCCCTCCTCCCTCCTCCTCTCGACACAGGGGGACAGGTTGAAAATAAAACGGTGTTCAACAAGAGTAGTTTCACTCTTTGGCGTCTCTGACAAGACTGTGGTTGGTATTGAACCAACGGAGCCACATCAAAGACAGTCAGTGCTTCTCTGCAAGCCCCTCTGCCTCCCGTTCCTCCTCTCTACCCGCACCCTCGTCTTCGTCGCGGTTGTGGTGCGTGGCGGCTGCCCGAGGCCCCGTCGGCTTCGGCACTCTGCTAGTTTGACAGAGAGCCAAATAGACAGACAGACGGACAGCCCCCCCCCCCCCCCCCACACCCCCCAGTCCAGCTCTCAGCCCCTTTTGTCTGCCTGTCCTGTAGCATTACCCCTCTGGCTGTGGTCTCCTAATTGCTCCGGACCCTGTAGAGAAGGGAGACTAGGCACAGAGGTTGGAGGAGGAGGCGGGGGTGGGGCGGGGGGGTCCTCTGGCTATGATGGGATCCCTTTTCTCCACCCTTTCGCCCTCCCTCTCCTCGCTTTCTTTCTGCATTTCTTTCTTCCAGCCAGACTTGCCATTAAACAAGTGTGTTCATTTGGCTAAGAGCCTCTTGTACTCTCCGCCCTTCCCCATCCAACTCTCGGTGACCCATTCACATCTGGCCATGTCAATGTCTCCGCAATAGACGGCCCCTCACAATGGTTTCACAGGCATGCTGGCGTGCACGTACATAGACACAGATCCTCCGCTCCTGTGGTTGTTTTGTAAAATTCCTTGTGTGAGTGGATGGCGTCATTGGTTTGAATACACAGTGGGTAGACTGTATAATTGAGGGTGTCCTTTTGTGAAATCATCACATAATATGAGATATTTAAGCAGAAACAGACTATTATGATGACATTTATAATAATCAACACATGAATCGGGTATTAGTCCCTTTAGTGACTATCCTAGGATGTCCTAAATCTCAATCTGCCCTCTTTTCTCCTCAGGCACCTCTGCAGCCTCCACCGGGGTCCGCGGCCTCTGTGGCAGCGGCGGCAGCGGCGGCGGCGGCCGCAGCATCTGGGACACCCCAGTCTTTGAAACTAACCTACCCAGAAACCCTGGACCGCATCAAGGAGGAGTTCCAATTCCTCCAAACCCAGTACCACAGGTGGGTGTGGGACTGTTTAGAGACAGAGCGAGAGAGCGTTTGTGTGTGTATGCACGCATTCATACACACATTCATACACACATTCATACACACATTCTCTCCTGAATCCAGCTATAACAAGTCAAGAGAGAGCTAAGTACAGCACTTGACAAAAGGCCGAAGGCTTCAGTGCGTTCTTCATCTCCTCCGTTTTAGACCATCCTGAGCAGGCTCCTTCTGGACGTTTCTCTCCCCTGCTGTAATGTTGTGGTTGAGTTTATGTGATGCTATATGATATTTTGGCCCAGAGGAAGCATTTTCCTGGCATAGTTTCCTGGACCATTAGCAATGTATATGCTGTCCATTAGGGGTGTACGTGCTGTCTTTTTTATTGGGGGTTATATGTGTGTATGCACACACCAGCACTGTAAGTGTGCGGGCTGCTCTGTGTGTATGCCTGTTCCTTTGTGTGTGTGCGTGTGTGTGTGCGTGTGCGTGTGTGTGTGCGTGTGCATGTGCGTGTGCGTGTGTGTGTGTGTGCGTGTGTGGCGTGCTTGATGTTCAGGAATGTGTCCAGAATGCCTTTGAATGTGGGACTGGGGCTTGCTGTGGCGTCCCAGCCTTTTCTCTCTTTCTCTCTGTGTCTCTCTCTCTCTGTTCTCTTGGCACACCTTCACAGGATCCCCCTCCCCTTCTCTCTCTCACCCACTCTTCCCCCTGCGTCCTGCTTTGATTCAGCCGGCCAGGATCTCCTCTCCCCTCCAACTTCTATTGTATGGCCCCCTCTCCAGCCCCCCTCGCTAGTCCCTTCCTAGTACACACAGACGTGTGCGTGTGTGTGTGTGTGTGCCCATCCTTCTGTCCATCCCACTTGCCACTAGCTCAAAACCACCCGGTCCAAACAACATGGAGACCTGGCCTAGGCTGGCTGATTCCAGACATACCTTTGGATGGCCCCGCCACCACTGGGAGCCACCAGCGGCCCGATGAGGCCCCACACCAGCACTCCCCCGACACAACGCTGGAGGCCAGGGTGCCGGCCAGATTTTAGTCTTGTTTAGAAAGTAGACATTTAGTTTAGCCCTCTTTTTTAGAAAGTCTGGCATATACATTTTGATTTGCCTCGGTGTGGGAGACATTTTTGATAAAGTGTATGCCGCTAGTGGTTTGGGTTTCAGTCCTAGGCCAGAGATCTTCTGCCGTTGATAAATTCTTTGTGTGTGTGTGTGTGTGTGTGTGTGTGTGTGTGTGTGTGTACCTGCTTTGAAAGCCATCTTCCATCCTTCCATGTTGACAGCAGAAACAGACCAACATGTTAAAGGCAACATGGCATGACTCACAAAGGGCGAGTGTGTATGTGTGTGGGGGGCAATAATTACTACTACTGCAACGTATTTGGGCAGAGAGGAGTGGGGGAGCTCTCAACTGCTGAGTGGCTGCATGTTAGTGCTGAGTGGAGAGGCTATCTTACACTACAGACCACACACACACACACACGTTGGTCCGGGTGCATGCATGCATGCTTGCTCTAAGACCGACGTGTGTGTGTGTGTGTGTGTGTGTGTGTGTGTGTGTGTGTGTGTGTTGTGTGTTGTGTGTGTGTGTGTGTGTGTGTGTGGAGGAATTACAGTAATGAGAGCTCTGTGTCAGCAGCTCCTCCTGTCTCCCCTCAGTCTGCTGATTACAGGCTGTTTAGATAGCGAACATGCGTACACATGCACACACACACACAATGACAAAAGTACACACACACACCAACAAAAGCACACACATAACAACAAAAGTACACTAGGTGACCCATCCCTGCCCCTTTTGATTAATTAACCCTTTCCTGTCTTGAGCATCACATAGTAATCTTTCTACTTATCCCTCAATACCAGCTACACACACACACACCACTAGAAACGATGACATGCCAATAAAAAAACAACAAGTGACACACACACATTTAGAAACGCCGCCTGCCGCCCAATCACAGACACTCGCAGCTCATCGGTGCTAATCTCTACCCTCCATCTCTTTCCTGCCGTCTAATCCAACATCTATCAGAACCCAGACACCTTCTCTGCAGCCAAAACATAGAAGTAAGCCCTGCTATTCCTAGACCACATCTATCTGTGTGTGAAGATAATTGGGGAGGTGTGTGTGTGTGTGTGTATGTGTGTGTGTGTGTGCATCACTCTGCGGGTGTATAGGTCATGTTTTCCTTACAGTGTGATTAGTGTGTGAGCGAGTCTGATTACATGAGGTGTAGTTTGTGATCAGATGAGGATCTCTGGCCAGGTCTGACTGCTGCAGGCCTAAACAAGGCCACTGCTAATCTTACTGACCGCTATCTCTCGGTCCCTTTCCAGACGGCTGCCAAACTAATTTGGCCAATGGTACTGAGTCATGTGGTTTCATGTTCTGCTCTGTTGTTAAAGGAGAACTTCTTTTTATGACCTGAGTGCGGCATACGGCCCAGGTGAAGCAGGCACACGGTTTGGCTCCCGGGTAATACCAAAATAAAGACTTGAGCAAATAAAACACAAGACGAAATCAGCCTCTGTTGATGCTAAATGAACAGAGCAACATCTGGAATGAACTTAACTTTACATCAGCAACAATTTTCTTTTACATTTTTAAACAATTTTCTGCTAAATTATGAATTAAATAATTATTACACAATAATTAAAGCATGGTATCATGGTCACTATGTCCCTGTGGTCTAGCACTTTGCTCAGGTTTGTAAGGCAAACCAGTGATAGCCCTAACCCATACAGTAATTATATTAATTACAAAGACTCAGGAATGATATTTTAGCATTTAGTCTAATAGTACAAATTGTTGTGCATCTGTTGCTATGGGTTACAAAAACTACTTTAATTTGCAGTGGTCGTAATCTGCAGTGTAAATTAGTTCCGTCTCTGTGCCCTACACAGCCTCTGGGCCAACAATCCTTCTTGGAAACCCAGGCCTTATAAAACCGTGTGCTGAGGTCTCACAGTGCAAATTACCTGGAAAATGGAGACTCAGCCTCTTTCTTAATCTCATCATTCATTTATTGTTTATCCTGCTAGCTGGGTTCTCAGTACCGGTACTTGGTGAGAGGGCGATGCTCCAGGTGTTTTGTAACATGAACTGATCACACTGTCCAACAGATCCTGTGTTGCCTCATGTTCACTGAATGGCCTGATATGTCTAGGTGGTCAGTGCTGCCCAAAAGGTGGCTCATGGGCCTTTGGCAACTATTCTTTGGCCCCTCTGAAAGGGTCACTGTGTGATATGATGGCCTATATTTCATGTTTAGATGAAATCACATTTGTCTTTTAGTGACTAAAGAGTGCCGATGGAGCAATAAGCACCTACATGGACCCATTTCAGTGTTGAATCATGTAACCCTAACCTCACGAAAGCAAAAAAAACATGGCAAGAATTTATAACTGTAATGTTTACAAGCATAAAGAGGCTGACCGTCATGTTGGCCAGTTAGCTCTGCCACACCGATGTGTTCATCAGTCATGGTGGTAGAGTAGTCCGGGCTCTATGGGATACTGTGTTTTAGCCTGTCTGTCAAACACTAAGTGATGTTATATGTGCTTTAGGGAGGGCTGAGGGTTTGTGGTTGGTTGTTGGATGTGGGTGTGTGTTTTATTCGTGGATTTGTCTGTGTGATACAACCTCTCCCTATTCTAAGTGTGTGTGTGTGTGTGTGTGTGTGTGTGTGTGTGTGTGTGTGTGTGTGTGTGTGTGCATATGGTTATAAAGAGCAGTCCTTACAGTAAATTCCCAGAGTCTGGCAGCAGGGAGGGGTAAGGTTGGCCTGCTATTGTGCGACAAGATCCCAGCTTTGTTTAGTGTGTGTGTGTGCATGTGTTTGCTCTTGTACACGCCCTTGAGAGATGATGAAAGACTACACGGGCAAGTTGGGTGGGTCTTGTGTGTGTGTGTGTGTGTGTGTATGTGTGTGTGTGTTTTGAAGTGGGGAGAGACAGCCTGAGAGGAGCTGAAGGCCTCCCAGTGCTGTAGTGGAGCAGAGAGGAAAGGGTCATTAATAGTTAATGAGATGTAAAGCGAACATGCACATACCTGGAGGGGGGGTAAACGGCCCTCGCGCTTCAAAGGCACGACACTGGCACAGCCGCTGCACCGCTCGTGTGTGTGTGTGTGTGTGTGTGTGTGCGTGTGCGTGCGCGGTATCCTGCTGGTATTTGATTGATTTTGCAAGTTACGATGCCTGCCTGCCGAGACGAGGACGGGCGGCTATATGAAGCCACTTCAACTTCAGAATCGATGGTGGAATTAGAATTGATAGTGGCCTGCCAGAATCAATAGTGATCAATAGGTTAGAGAATGTTCTGTTTCTGGAGTTCTTCTGCTCGCACCTTATTGTGTGTATTTTCCCTCTGAAAACGGCTAAAAAAGAAGACTCCCATAAGGAGCTAAAAGCAACAGACAAGAGTTTTCTAAAAAAATAAATAAAAAATATATTTTTATTGCAAAAATAATCAATGCAAGAAGAGTGAAAGAGTCCTATTGTTAAAGAGGACGAAGAGTGGAAGAGCCCTATTGTTAAAGAGGACGAAGAGTGAAAGAGTCCTATTGTTAAAGAGGACGAAGAGTGAAAGAGCCCTATTGTTAAAGAGGACGAAGAGTGAAAGAGCCCTATTGTTAAAGAGGACGAAGAGTGAAAGAGCCCTATTGTTAAAGAGGACGAAGAGTGAAAGAGTCCTATTAAAGAGGACGAAGAGTGAAAGAGCCCTATTGTTAAAGAGGACGACGAGTGGAAGAGCCCTATTGTTAAAGAGGACGAAGAGTGAAAGAGCCCTATTGTTAAAGAGGACGAAGAGTGAAAGAGCCCTATTGTTAAAGAGGACGAAGAGTGAAAGAGCCCTATTGTTAAAGAGGACGAAGAGTGAAAGAGCCCTATTGTTAAAGAGGACGAAGAGTGAAAGAGCCCTATTGTTAAAGAGGACGAAGAGTGAAAGAGCCCTATTGTTAAAGAGG
This sequence comes from Hoplostethus atlanticus, assembly GCA_034670405.1. NCBI lineage: Eukaryota > Metazoa > Chordata > Actinopteri > Trachichthyiformes > Trachichthyidae > Hoplostethus > Hoplostethus atlanticus. Next base: position 210,879 of record JAXDDX010000134.1, on the reverse strand, counting down.
ACGAAGAGTGAAAGAGCCCTATTGTTAAAGAGGACGAAGAGTGAAAGAGCCCTATTGTTAAAGAGGACGAAGAGTGAAAGAGCCCTATTGTTAAAGAGGACGAAGAGTGAAAGAGCCCTATTGTTAAAGAGGACGAAGAGTGAAAGAGCCCTATTGTTAAAGAGGACGAAGAGTGAAAGAGCCCTATTGTTAAAGAGGACGAAGAGTGGAAGAGCCCTATTGTTAAAGAGGACGAAGAGTGAAAGAGCCCTATTGTTAAAGAGGACGAAGAGTGAAAGAGCCCTATTGTTAAAGAGGACGAAGAGTGAAAGAGTCCTATTGTTAAAGAGGACGAAGAGTGGAAGAGCCCTATTGTTAAAGAGGACGAAGAGTGAAGAGCCCTATTGTTAAAGAGGACGAAGAGTGAAGAGCCTATTGTTAAGAGCCCTATTGTTAAAGAGGACGAAGAGTGAAAGAGCCCTATTGTTAAAGAGGACGAAGAGTGGAAGAGCCCTATTGTTAAAGAGGACGAAGAGTGAAAGAGCCCTATTGTTAAAGAGGACGAAGAGTGGAAGAGCCCTATTGTTAAAGAGGACGAAGAGTGAAAGAGCTCTATTGTTAAAGAGGACGAAGAGTGGAAGAGCCCTATTGTTAAAGAGGACGAAGAGTGAAAGAGCCCTATTGTTAAAGAGGACGAAGAGTGGAAAGAGCCCTATTGTTAAAGAGGACGAAGAGTGAAAGAGCCCTATTGTTAAAGAGGACGAAGAGTGAAAGAGCCCTATTGTTAAAGAGGACGAAGAGTGAAAGAGCCCTATTGTTAAAGAGGACGAAGAGTGAAAGAGCCCTATTGTTAAAGAGGACGAAGAGTGAAAGAGCCCTATTGTTAAAGAGGACGAAGAGTGGAAGAGCCCTATTGTTAAAGAGGACGAAGAGTGAAAGAGCCCTATTGTTAAAGAGGACGAAGAGTGAAAGAGCCCTATTGTTAAAGAGGACGAAGAGTGAAAGAGCCCTATTGTTAAAGAGGACGAAGAGTGAAAGAGCCCTATTAAAGAGGACGAAGAGTGGAAGAGCCCTATTGTTAAAGAGGACGAAGAGTGGAAGAGCCCTATTGTTAAAGAGGACGAAGAGTGAAAGAGCCCTATTGTTAAAGAGGACGAAGAGTGAAAGAGCCCTATTGTTAAAGAGGACGAAGAGTGAAAGAGCCCTATTGTTAAAGAGGACGAAGAGTGGAAGAGCCCTATTGTTAAAGAGGACGAAGAGTGGAAGAGCCCTATTGTTAAAGAGGACGAAGAGTGGAAGAGCCCTATTGTTAAAGAGGACGAAGAGTGAAAGAGCCCTATTGTTAAAGAGGACGAAGAGTGGAAGAGCCCTATTGTTAAAGAGGACGAAGAGTGGAAGAGCCCTATTGTTAAAGAGGACGAAGAGTGGAAGAGCCCTATTGTTAAAGAGGACGAAGAGTGGAAGAGCCCTATTGTTAAAGAGGACGAAGAGTGGAAGAGGAATAGTTGACATCTTAACAACACCCTGTAGCCTCATCCAACTCATAGTGGAGCTGAAAGGCAGTCGGCACATTTCTACACAGCACGGATCTTAATTAGATGCTTACTATCTGTGAGTGCTCATTAGTGTGTGTATGTGTGTGTGTGTGTGTGTGTGTGTGTGTGTGTGCTCCATTCACATGTGGTGTTTCAGTGTGTGCATGCCTAAATACTTGAAAGCTACAAATGTGTTTATGTGTGTGTCTGTGAATGCGTGTGTGTGTGTGTGTGTGTGTGTGTCTTCGTCTTCTATGTGTTCCATGTGTGTGTGACATGTATCTGTGTGTGTGCGCGCCTAAATGCTCCAAACGTGTGTGTGTGTGTGTGTGTGTGTGTGTGTGTGTGTGTGTGTAGTAGTAGCAATGCAGCACTGACAGAGCTGTCTGAAGGCTGGCAGGCTGCAGATTTGTAGCACATTCGGCTGATCATCTTATCTCCTGTCACCGCCAGGGAGAGATTGGAGGAACCGAGCCCACCGTGGCGCTGGCACACACACACACACACACACACACACACACACACACACACCTTTTCTCTCTTGCTCGCTCTTTCTTTCTCTCCGTCTTTCGCTCAATCATTCACTCTTGTTTTCACTGAGTCTCTCTCTCTCTCTCTCTCTCTCTCTCTCTCTCTCTCTCTCTCTCTCTCTCTCTCTGTGAATGGTGCTGAGCCAAGGACTAATTATTACAGGCAATCATTTCTACATGAAATACCCACTCCCTGCTCTCCTCCCTCCATCTCTCCCCATCCTGCCCCCTCTCCCACTCCTTTATGCTCCCAGTCACATAATGACACAGACGACTCAGACACACACTCACAGTAATTTCCATTCCTTGAAGTCCATTTTGTGGACCTGCGTTCGACCTTGGGGTCCTTGCTGTAAACATATAAAGTGACCGTCTTTTTCTTGCAAACTCACTGTGTGTATTCGTGCAGTGCAGTTTCTGGAATGTCGTACCAAAAACAGGACACACATTTCATCTCTGTGGGTATAGAGGTATTGAACCACCCCCGCCCCCAACGCCATTTTCATGGTATTTAATTGCATGGCTGACTGCTGCTCATCTGTTGAAAAGCGATGGGTTGAGGTGGTTTAGTACCGTGTGTGTGTGTGTGTGTGTGTGTGTGTGTGTGTGTGTGTGTGTGCGCTAGTCCGGCTAAGTGAGTGGTCATTTTCCAGCATCTTAAACTAGAGCCCCCGACCTCCTCCTCAGGCTCAGCGAGGACTCTCCAAATGACCCGATGGTATTAGAGAGCATTATTTTAATCCGTCCTGAAGCTGCAGGTTGTCATTAGACATCATGGCGAATGCATTTCAAATGTTCTAGAGCAGCCAGCGTCTTTATCTCAACGCTGGCCAATAACGTGTGTGTATGTGTGTTGCTTCCTGTCATCGCTGGGCTTCTCCGAGCTCATCCCAAGTTTAGTCTTGATGCGCGCGCGCGCAGCCACACACACACACACACACACACACACACACACACACACACACACACACACACACACACACACACAAAGACGGTGGCAGCATTAGTTCTCAGAAAGCCCAGCCGCGGGTGACTTGTGCCGAGATTATTACAGTGGCAATTCCACTGTAATAAAATCTAGTGGGGGGGGGGGGGATTTAATCCTCACTTCCCTCCATCTTCTCCCCTCCCTCTCCCGCCCTCTCATGCTCTTCCTCCCCCTCCTCCTTCCCCCTCCGTCCCTCTTCTCCTCAACTGGCTGGCAATGATAAATGAGTCAATTATGGGTGTGTGTGCGCATGGCGCTGGCGAAGGGGAGCGGATGGGGCCGTTATTACCTGTTGCGGCTGGGGGTAATGTTGCGGTATTAATCATATTCTAATTTTCCTCCGCCAAACGACCCCCCCCCCCCTCAAACACGCTACAACCCTCGCATCAATCTATCTGCCGCCTGCAAACAAGTCAGCGTAAACCGCCGAGGGCCTAAAATATACTGCCTCTCTGGGGAGGGGGGGAGTGGGAGGTAGGACTGTGTGTGTGTGTGAGAGAGAGAGAGAGAGAGGGGGAGAGTGATGGAGAGGTAACAAGTGTGTTTGCACCCCGTGTACGAGCACATTCAGAAATGGGAAAGTGTGTGTGTGTGTGCGTGCGCGCAAATGCAGGCATTGCTTTATCCAGTTTTAGAGGACACTGGGGACCGGTGTGGGTGTGAGGGAGAGAGACAGGCAGACTCAGAGAGGACAGACAGAAATATGGGACACATGGGAGAAGTGTTTGGCTGCCACGTCTTCAAGGAGTGTGTGTGTGTGTGTGTGTGTGTGTGTGGTGTGTGCGCTAGGCCCCATGGTACCTTTAGGTCACACTCCCATGATAACTTGGCCGGGACAGCCAGACTGAACGACAGACACGGGCCACGTCCCAGACATAGGAAGGGTGGAGGGAGGGTTTGTCAAAGAGGGAGTCATTAATATTACACATAGTAGATAGGGCGACTTCACAGTGGCACTTTTGACCCACTTAACCAGAGGCTTCGACTAGTTCAAGTGAAACTTGGCAAAGTGTGTGTTGTAGAAGGTGAAAGAGAAGGGTGGGGGGGGCAGCAGACAGACAGACAGACAGACAGACAGGTAAATGAGGAGTGGAGAGCACATGGATAGATAGAGAATTGTCCAGAGAGAGAGAGAGAGAGCGAGAGAGAGACCTTGGATGTGCCTGCCCTGCAGTCTTGGCTGGATTTCAGGCTCCAAGCGTGAGTTTGTCTATTTCTGCTCTGCTCTGAGGTGATAATGGGCTGTCAGCACCCTAGACACCCTGCGCTCTCCTCCTGTGTGTGTGTGTGTGTGTGTGTGTGTGTGTGTGTGTGTGTGAGACAAAGAGGAGGGAGTAATTTGTTGTCGTGTTGCTAATTGCATTGTGGATCTTTATTTGGAATATGATATAAACCAAAGCCTAACAGTGTTTCTTCTCTTTCCTCTTCCTCTCCTGCAGTTTGAAGCTGGAATGTGAGAAACTGGCCACAGAAAAGACTGAGATCCAGAGACACTATGTTATGGTGAGACACACACACACACACACACACACACACACACTCACAAGTATGTTGCCAAGACCGCTGAATCCCCTTCATCTGCTAACAGCTGCCGAACAACACCCACTGAAAACCACATGCAAGACCACACACACTCCCATACACACACTATAGGACTGCAGAATGAACAGCACGCACATGGACCTGCAATCTCTCTGCTTGTGTTTGAGCATCTTTTATTGAGTATTTGTATGTACTTGTATGTACTTGTATGTACTGCTATTCTATTGGTGTGTGTGATAGTTTTCAGCAGGATGTAATGGAGAGTAATTGAACCTAAATTGGGTCTACGTACCTTTTTACTGCATGATTATGGCAAACGTGACAATCTGATTAATTTGCTCAATATTGTGATTTAGTCAATTATTAGTCATGATTATTTGTCTCATTTTCAACACAATTATTTTATTGCATTTCTGCACCTTAACACATGTATTCACGTTTTCAGTGCAGCATTTCTAGCAGCAGCTAAAAAGTCTTGTTTTTCACTCTTTTCTCGCTGTCTTAATCTTGATGTGGTTCTTATACGCAAAATTCAAGTAAATACTTCTTACTTTATTACTTTGGGGTACAGCTACGACCCCAACACACACAATCTGTACGTGATGCCATCCAAAGTGTCTTCAAATGACACGTGAGGATCCATTTTTAGGAACTGAAACAATGTTTTCATGTTCAGACTTGGGAAGCATTTTCCCCTCTACGGTTGAGCCGATCTATTGTTTTCCACTTTGCCCGTTGCTACCTTTTTCCAGAGATGGTCTCTGAAAGGTTTCTCTCTTTCTTTCTGCGTGCTCGTCCATCTTGACGTGACATGTGTGCATGTTGTTCATTCAGGTTGTAATGGAAGCGCTTGATATACCACACCGGGACTTTTAATTTGAAATATATCTATATTTTCTATGTTCTATTGGTGGTTGTTCACCAACTTAAGTTCATGGTTTAGTTTTGGTACACTTAGCACCTTTATATAGTACATTCAATGTTAGCATGGTTGTTGCCAGTGGGAATCAAACCCCAGACCCTGCAGGGGTTGGTGCCTTGCTCTGCCCATTGGGCTTTACAGACCGCTAGTTAATTTACCACTATGTCACTGGTTGTCAGTGATCCCCTCCCACACTTCCTGTATGTGACTTTGCTGTGATCAGATGGTGTTCTCTGACTGCTGCCCTGCCCACTCAGTTGATCTATCCTTCAGTTTGGGAGGCACAGTGGGGGGCCTAGCCTAACGGTTACAGATGTGACCGGAAGGGTGCCGGTTTGAATCCTAGACTGGCTCACAAAATCTGTGTCGGGTAACCAATGAAGAAGACTCCCTTTCCCCTACCACTGAGGTAGTTGTACCCCCCCCCCCCCACACACACCCCAATTGCACCATTTGAGGCGCTCAGTGGCCAATAGTAGAATACAGCTTACAGGTGTGACTGTGTGGATCTTTGCAGTGAAATGGCATTTTGAGAGCATCTTGCTTAAATTGGTGTAATTTGAAGGGATCACTCTAAAGTGGCCGACGGTGTAAACCGATGGGATATCTGTTAGGCGGAGGAGGGGAGTTTTATTTGATGTGAGGGTCCGGACTGGTCAGAAATCTGTTTTATGTATGACTGCTGCTACACCATGAGGTAACCACTAAAGAGACACCATTTTCCAGGAAGTAAAACACAATAGCATTTACTGTTAAATGGTTGTATATTATGGAAAATTAGGCAACAAGGTGAAAAAGGTTATTTTTAATTTCATTGTGACTTTAAGTTGAACACGTCCAGCCTGGGTTTACCTGTGATCGGAGCCACAGACGACCACAGCTGACTGAGTGTGGGCTGCCCACTACCCACTGTGGCACAGAAAGTGCTATGTGGCATCCTTGGCACAGAGCGGGTACTTGTGGGGGGATTGGAGTTGAGGGGGGGGCTGGCGATAGCTGGCACCAAACACAGGCCAGTTCTCCATTCCTGGCTGACGATTTGGGGGAGTTTGGATGTTGCTAAGCAACAGGCGAAAACTTGGCACGCCGACTGCCGAGCAGAGCTGCCAGCTGCCAGGAAAGGCGTCTTTTATGGAGGCACACTGACAAACACACATAAAGAAGAGCACACACACATACAGAGGAACACACACACACGGAGAAACATGCACACAAAGCACACAGGCACTCAGATACACACGCCTACACAGGTTGCACACACACACACACACACACAGATACGCACGTTAACTGCCAGAGAAGATGTCTGGAGAGAGAGGACCCCTGCCATCTCCTCTCCCATCCTGCCAGGCTGTTCCGGCTGCCCAACTGCCAATCTCCTCTCTCCTCAACCAGCCGCGCTGAAAAGCAAATGTCAGCCTGTCACTTTCCGAGGCATCTGACTTTAAAATGCTCTCCTCTCCTCTCCTCCCTCTCAGAAGGTAGAAGGAGACAGAGAGGCAGAGAGAGACTCACCTGTCTCTCTCTGGCGTCCGCCGCCTCCTGCCTTCCTCACAGCCCCCGGTACTCTGGGATAAAAGCCGGGGCCAAATGGCCATACATTAGACGTCATTATTGCAATAGACTGTTGCCTTCTCTGCCCGGCGACCATTTCCCTCGCTCCGAATTCTGGCTCGCCAAATGCACTTCAGGGTCATTTTTAGTGCCATTGACTTCCAATAGAGTCAAGGTGAAATCAGTGGTAACGTGCTTTTGAGGACACGTGGGTGAGTCGGGGTGCACGTGCCCAGCCTGGCATCGTCTGAAGCCGAGGGCGTAAGAAAGAGGTTTTTTTTTGAAGGGGCGAGGGTTGAAATTGTTCCTTATATCTGACTGAATTTGACAGTGACTGAATTGCCATTACATATAAACACATCTCTCACAGCTGATGCATTCACATGGCCTTTGCTTGTCATCTTTGTTTTTTAATTCTTTTGAGGGCAGATGCTGTTGGAATCCATTATTTTTATTTTTTTTTATCTCATCTGCACTTTATTTTTCTTTCTTCAGAGTACAAATGACTAAAGCAACTAGCTTCATCATAGTTGCAGCTGTCAGGGATACAAATAATTACAACTGTAGTAAATGAAGACTAGTTCTAATGATCCGCCGTGTTTTGGCTTGTCATCGCCTGATGTATGTATTGAGGTAGGATTAATAATACATTACTACAGTTCTTTGTATTTGTTGTTGCAGGAACAAAGTTTTGTCTTCACTCACAGATTCACATGTTGACGTCTCCAGCCTGTAGTTCTCCTCATGCTCACACCGTGTATAATCATGTGTAGTGATTGATGTTCTCCTCTGTGTTTCAGTATTACGAGATGTCCTATGGCCTTAACATTGAAATGCATAAACAGGTGAGTGTGCTCCCCCTCCTCCCCCCTCTCCCCTCCCCCCTTCCTGTCTCTTACGTCTAAAGGCTTACATTATTCTCTCTGCCTCATTATTCACAAATGAGTTCTGTTGGACGTGTATGCGGGCACACACACACACACACACACACACACACACACACACACACACACACACACACACACACACACACACACACCTCTCCCCCTCTGTCACTGCCTCCTTTGTTTTGCCCCAATCAGCTCTGTTCAAAGTAACTAATGCTTCTCTGGAAAGACAGATTCTCTCCCCCCCCTCCCCCCCTCTCTCTCTCTCTCTCTCTCCCCCCTCCCCACCCCCCTCTCTCCGCCCCCCCCACCCCCCACCCCCACCCTAATGTAAATCCCCTCTGTGATGGACCTATATAGCAGCGTTGTGCTGTGGAGGCGTTAATAGGATCCACAAACAGAATTCATTTCTCTACCACAGACAGCCAGATGAGAATACTGTGCCCTTCCCCAAGCCTCCAGAACAGCCTCCCCTCTCTCACCCCTCATAAATCCCTGTCTATTACTGCCTCTGCACTCCCTCCCTCCCTCCCTCCCTCCCTCCCTCCCACTCATCCCCCTGCTCCTGTATCCCCATCTCTCTTTCTCCTTTCTATCTTTCTTTCTATGTCTTTTCTAATGCCCCTCTCTCTTAATCTCTATTTCTCCACCACTCCTGTCTAACCGTCTTTCTCATTCTTTCTCTCCATTGATTTCTCTCTGTCGCTTTCTGCCACACATTCTTTCTGTTTCTGTGTTTTTCTGACTCTCTCTCTCAATACAACAACCCCCCCCCCCCCCCCTATCTCCTTGCAGACATACAGTCCATGCTGAATTTCACTTTAAATCAGGTCACTGCCTTCCTGGCGTCTACCCTCTCTCCCTCTCTCTCTCTCTCTCTCTCTCTCGCTCTCTCTCTCTCTCCCCATTCGTTTCGCCATCTCAATCGCTTCGGTTTTGACGTGTTGCTGCCACCCCCTTCACCCCCCCATCTTGCCTTCGCTCCTCCGCCTTCCTTCTGTCTTTCTCTTTCTCTATCTATTTCTCCTCCCCCTCCTTCCCTCCCTCATCCCTCCTTCATTGGCTGTCATTTCCTCAACCAGTCCGCCCCCTCCTCCTCCTCTCCTTCCTCCGCCTCCTCCTCTTTTCATTTCCCCTCTCCCATTTCATCCTCCCCTCTTTATCCTTTTTCTCTCAATTGCTCACGTGCCCCCCCTCCCCCCCCCCACCTCCTTCTCTCTCTCTCTCTCTCTCTCTCTCGCTCTCTCTCTCCTGAAGATGTCATTTAGTAGTTGGCGTTCTCTAACAAGAAATCATTGTGTCTCCCTTGGGGAGGGGGTGATGGATTCAGAGGAGGTGGGGGTGGAGGAGGGGGCACGCTGCCTGGCTTCAAAATGGAAAGAGGGAGGGAAGGATGTGGGCAAGCAAGAGAAATGGGATAGAAAGTGAGAGAGCGAGAGAGTGTCTATGAGAGAGGAAGAGCGAGAAAAAGGAGGGGGTGGAAGTTCAGTCCGGCATCAATAAATCACTTAAGAGAGAGAATGGGGTGGGGAGAGAGTGTGTGTGTGTGTGCATGCGTCTGTGTGTTTTTCTGTATGTATGTATACACACACACACACACACACACACACACACACACACACACACACACACACACACACACACACACACACAGCAGAGGCTAGCTGTCAACAAGACGAACAGCCTGCGGCCATAATGATGTTGTCATCATGATCTCTGCATGCATATCATTACTGGTCCTAACGGCCTTGTTGGTCCTGCCGCTAAACGTGTGTGTGTGTGTGTGTGTGTGTGTGTGTGTGTGTGTGTGTGTGTGTGTGTGTGTGTGTGTGTGTGTGTGTGTGTGTGTGTGTGTGTGTGTATGTATATTAGACATCACATGGCAGAGCTTGTAGCCCTGATTACTGCACTAATACTGGGAAGGAAATGGATGGAGAAATGGAATGAGGGATGGATGGAAAGAGATAAATGGAGGGAGAGATGGAAAGAAAGATGGAGAGGAATGGAAAGAGAGATGATGAGATGGAGGGAGGGAGGGAGGGAGGGAGGGAGAGCTAGCTGTTGGCTGTGTAGTAGAGCAGATCAGAACAGACACACACCCACAGCTAGAACCATTGACCCCCAGCAGGGAACTCTCACACACACAAACACACACACACAGAATAAAGACATACAAGGACACATCAGAAACACATGCACACACATACACAGCCAAGATGTATGCACAGAGAGAAAATGCACACAGAAACTTGACACACACACACACACACACACACACACACACACACACACACACACCCTCCTCCCTCCCTCCCTCACTCTGTGTGGGCTGGCCGTGGCCACAGCAGATGCTGTCCATGAATATTTTAGCCAGGCTCCCTGGCAGAGTTTCCATTTGCATGGACCAGATGTAAGCAGCTGAAATATTTACCACGCTGGCCCTGGGAGAAGCAGGCCACAGCCACAGTGCATGTGTGTGTGCACGTGCGCAACTTTATGAGTGTATGCGTTTTCTTATTCTGCATGCCCGATGAGTGTGTGTGTGTGTGTGTGTGTGTGTGTGTGTGTGTGTTTATTCATCAAAGTGACAGTATCCCCACACCCACCCACCCTTTTTTTCTTTCAGACGGAGATTGCCAAGCGGTTGAACGTGATCTGTGCTCAGCTCATCCCATTCCTGTCACAGGAGGTGGGACAGACAACACACACACACACACACACACACACACACACACACACGCACACGCGCACACACTCCAGCACACCGTAACACATTCGGTCTCGTTTTCTGTCTGACAGCAGCCCACACAGAAGGCGTGCACATGCATGCACACCGTAAGCAATAACTCACAGGGAAACACTATGACATGCCGTCAGACACACACACACACTCACACACACACACACACACACACACACACACACACACACACACACAGCTGCAGATGGACGGAACTTCAAAGCACACGCCTTTTCCTCGATCGCCAAATGCTTCCATGCGTTCACATAACTCCCAGAGGTGCAACATCACTGTTTCAGACATGCTGTCAGTCCGAGTATGAAACGCGTTTCACACTAATTAAGGAATTTTTCCTACAAAATAAATATTAATTTCAGTTCGTGAAGGAAAACATTTGCGTTGAAGCCGAGGTATTTATGCAGCATCCATCTGCCCACACTGACCTCTTGGTATGTCCCACAGCACCAACAACAGGTGGTCCAGGCCATGGAGCGCGCCAAGCAGGTGACTATGGGGGAGTTAAATGCTTCGATAGGGGTACGTGGACTCCCCCCTCTGCTTCATACCGTGTGTACCTCATCCTCCCATATTTATTTCTCCCTCTTTTCCTTTTATTGAGTTAGACACTCTTGCGACAGCCCTAAAAAAAACACTGACTGTGGTCGTAAATTTCAAAAGTATAATGGTAAACCTCATAAGAATTGGACCGGCTTGCTCACCAGGCACCTGAACAGCCTGGAAAATGGAAGCATTTCTTGAAAGATGGTTCATAATAAAGTGCACCATGTGGCTTTCCACAGATTTTGAAATGCAAATCCGGTATACGGCTGAGCACCTGATTTGACTTTGAGGCATTGGGTTGTGTATTGTGTGTAACACTAGAACACATTCGTAGCCCCACACTCACCTGCACTGTCAATAATGCAATAATCCTGATCACTCAGCAATATTGCTCAACTTATTCCATCAGCCCCGTAACCATACACCCCTCCAGATTGATGTGGCTGCAGTGCTTCCTCTCCTAAAGAGACACCGCCTTGACGTCTGCATTTCTCCTCCTCCACTTCATAGCATGGAGACCCTTTTGTTTCTTTCCACCTGTCAATCACTTCCCGTTAAGCCACTCCCTCCAGTGCCTGTAAGTCACCCCTCTCTCTTCCTGTCTTCCGTTCCACAGCAGCAGCTCCAGGCCCAGCACCTTTCCCAGCATGTCGCTCAGGGCCTGCCAATGGGCCCCCACCCCGGGGCTGTCCCACCCCGGCCTGGCGCTAGGCGGCGGGTCCGGACTTCTGGCGCTCTCCGGGGCCCTGGGCGCCCAACTGGCTGCCAAGGATGAAAGGGCCCACCTAGAGGCAGCCGCCGCCGCCGCCGCCGCCGCCGCAGAGCACCACAGAGGTACAGGGACGGGGCGATGGAGGCAGGGTGGGGAGGGCGCTGTTACAGTCTGGAGATGAGGACTGAAGAGGAGTAGTGGGGCTGGAGAGGGAGGACCGTGATGGGGTCTGGGGTGGAATGGAGAGAGTTTAAAGAGTCACATCCACTTATTGTTTCATTTTTTTGTTCCTCAAAGCTAAAAGTGTAAAATTCTAGATGAGTTTGGGGCGGGAAGAGAGCTGGATTGCACTACTGGAGATGGAAACGTCTGGCTGAGGGTGGGTATGGAGAATTCCCGGAGCTTGGCTAGATGGATTCTGATGATTGGCTTGGCTTAGACTTCTTGGCAGGACACAGGAGTGGTACTGATAATAACACTCCTCAGGGATATTTTCCACTGAGTCATCAGTTGTAGAGTGATGTAAAGTGATGGGAGATAATGTTGTGCGTGTGCATGTGTGCGTGTCTGTGTGTGTGTGTGCGCATGTGTGTGCATTTGCTCTCTTTTGGCCTGCTACTGGGACGTGGGGCACTCCTAACTGGGATGAACCTAGACCGCGAAGCCGGACCGGTGAGTGCGACAGTTCATCATCACTCATATACAGTTCAGCTTCCCACAGTCAGACCTGTCCACACTTTGTCTCAGTATTCTTCAATACAGTTCCCCACAATATAAAGTAGCTAGTAGCGCTACAGACTAACATTTAGCACGTACTACCCTAAAGTGTAGCCCACAAGATATTGGTAGTATTGCCATATAGTGCATGAAGTCACAAGTAGTGTTGTGCTTTACCAGGGTATGTGCAGATCTTAAATTATATGAATTTAAGGCCTTAAAAAATAAAGTATTTTTTTCACCATACAATAACTTTCTTTTCACTGCATGTTCACTCCTAGATGAATTCAGTACAATGTGCTCTTTTTTTCCATTGAATCTGCTTTACTAAACACAACTGTCATGCGTCCTTTAACAATTAATTTCCTTTTGTCCTTTTTCATATACTACCCATTTATACTCTGAATTTCCATTTGCTATCTTCAGTTGGTTTTAGCTTTGTTTCTTTAGTCTGGTTTCTAAATTGGCCTCATATTTAATCCCGTTCCATTTGAAACCTGCATGTCTCCTGATGACACTGAAACACAGGTGCAGGATTCAGTCTAATAACAATATAAACCCCTCTATTTTAGAGAGAGTGGCGCCTCTCCGTAGTCCTCTCTGCTGTATTAGAGGAAGCGTCCTCCTCCTGCCTCTCACTCCTTCAGCGACGTGGCCGATCGATGCCGGCTGATATTCTCTCACATTCATCTCTGCCGCTTATGAGCCTGACATGATTTATGCAGTCCCTCTCACCTCATTATCACCCTCCTCTCCCCTCGCCGCCCTCACTCCTTCTCTCCACCCCTCCTCCTCCTCTGCTCTCCCTCACTCACTCCCCTCCCTCTGCTCTCTCTTGTTCTCAATTCAATATGCCCTTCTCTTCCCTCGCCCCTCTTCCTCCCTCTCCTCCCTCCTCCCTCCCTGCAGAGCTCTCTGTCCAACGGGGATAAGGGTCGCCCAGCAGAGTACCTCAGCAACGGCAAGAAGAGGAAAGTCGACGAGAAGGAGTTCATGACGGACTATGTGAGGGCGCTTTGATAACGTACAGAGTGAAAGTTTCACCCAACTCTGCCTCATTTTAAAGGATAATGTTAAATTGAAAGATTTGCACTGATTTTGGTTACTATAGTTACTCTGGTAACCGGTGCCCTCGTTTCCACTTGTATCTGATTGAAGCATTTTAAAAAAGGAGTGCAAATGTTTCGGTAGAGGAAAGAGACTACCCATTAAATTTACTTCTTACAACCATTTCAGACATTGAAATCTGATGGCATAGGATTGCATTTTCCTCTAGAGGTATTGACTCAAAACCCCTGAAAAAACTACACAAAATATGTGACAAATAAACATATTTTGACGTTACCCAGAAACCTGTTTATTTGTGTGTTTTTGTATGTGTATGTAACTCTCTCTCTCTCTCTCTCTCTCTGTCTCTCTCTCTCTCTCTCACTCTCAGGGCAGCGATGCAGATAAGAGTGATGATAATTTGGTGGTGGATGAGGTTAGTAGGTGGCCACTGGCCTCACTCCACAGCTTTCATCTGCATACATCATGTAATCACACGCGGCAGGACTGGATGATAATAATAATGATAATAATGATGATGATAATATTATCATCCCAAATCCCCCATAAACAGACACATGCAGTATGTGGCATCTGCACATTGTCAGCACTTCTTTGTACAATCGTTTTATATATGACTCTTTTAGTTTAATAACTTGGATTGGAGGAGGAGTTTGTGTTAAGAAAACTCAAATCTGTCCTGATGACATGGACAATAAAGTTTTGTGCCTTGTGTCTGTAGGACCCGTCGTCCCCACGCAGCGTGCAGTCCTACTCGTCCAGGGAGAACGGCCTGGACAAGATGCCCCCGTCTCGTAAGGAGGGCCCCCCGCAGGCCAGCCCCACCTCCCTGGCCTCCTCCAGCAGCGCCGCCTCCCCCTCCCGCGGCAAGGAGCCCCCACAGGTAGACACACACACACACACACACACACACACACACACACACACACACACACACACACACACACACTCATCTGTCTCCAGTCACTCTTTTGTCTTTATGCTTTTCTATTTCTGTCTTTGACTAGCTCCATCTGTCTTTCACTTTTTCACTTTTTGTTTAACCACATCATTCTATTTGACTTTCTTATATATTTATTTCCTTTCTTACATATTTTTTTACTTCCCTTTCTTATCCTCGTATCCTTCCTCTTCGTCCTCCCGCCTCCCTTCCAGAGGGAGAAATCCAGCACTCCAGGTATGAAGCCAGGGACTCCCATGTCGCAGGAGTCCAACACCCCAGGACCCAGCGGCCCCCCACAGTTCCGCCCTGTCCAAGGAAAGCCTGGTGTGGACCCCCTGGGTAAGAGCAAGAAGGAGTTTGCTTTTCCACCTGCTGGTTTATTCTGTTGTCGTACATATTGGGTCTTTCTCAATGTGTGTTCTTGTGCTTTCTTGTGTCTTCAATTACTCATTTGACGTCATATCTAACACCGAGGACAGGAGGATGGATAAAGATCCCAGACGTTTACTTGCCAACCAAGGATGCATCAGATAGTGATTTGGCCGATGAGAACAAATGAGATTGCCAAGATTCATTACGAGGGCGACGCATCGTTATAGTCTATAGTTCAGAGCCGGTTGACCTAGATGGGACACTGAACAGCTGTGCGTCCTGATTGATCACGCGGCATCAAGCACACAACCCATCTCCAACTGTAAAGCGTGCTCTGTGCTCGCTTCCTGACAAGTTTGTTCTCTCCAACTTGGGATGAACTTCCCCCACAAGGACACGAGTATCAACGTTGCATGCTTGGGTTTGATAATCACCCGTTGTCTCCCAAGTAAACACTGTGTACTGCAGATGTACTTCAATGTCAAAAAGTGTCTCTGAACTTTAGATTTCCTAGACCCTGTGAGACCGTGAAGCTCGTCCTCAAGAGGAAAACCGCAATGATCTTTTTTTTTCTTACGATGCCACTCAGGAGACCGAGAAACCAAACCTTCAGCCGTCCTGTCAGACAGGAGCAGTCACTGCCCACAGAGGAGCACTTTAAAACACAAAGCTGTAGAGATGTACTCACTTTGTTACATGGAGTGATTCTAGAAACGTGCAGCACCCACCTGGGTGTTGGGCAAACGTTCAGCGCTCCTCACTCTTTCTCTCATACTCTCTTGCATCGCCGCCCACACACACACACACATACACTTAAGCAATTATGCTTACATACACTCGTGTGAACGCACCTGCATGTAAAAACACATGCGCGCACACACACACACACACACTGCAGGAAGGCGTGGTGGCCAGCAGGGGTCAGTAGTGGTCTAGTGCTGCAGTGGGCCACAGTGACAGCGGTGTTGTCCTGCGTTGCGTGGCAGCCTGGCAGCTTGTTCACAGCCTGTCAGTCACAGCTGCCTCAGGCGCTGAACGGCTCTGCAGAGGGAGTCACCTCAATAATACGTGGGGGCTGATGGTACCCTACACTGAGGCGGTAGATACACCATCTCAAATGACTGACATGTTCCATGCCTTGGTCAGTACTGTGATGTAACTTGCTGTCTTAACTGTATCATAACCAATATTCACCTCCCTTTCCTCTCCTCTCTCCCTCTACCCCCCCCCTCCAGCTCTGGGTCTGAGAAACTCCCTGGCAGTGCAGGGAGCCTACCCCCCCGGGGCTTTTGGCTTGCCCCCCCCAGGGGTGAACGGGGAGCTGGCTGCGGCGGCGGGGTACGGCGCCGGTCTCCACCTGGTCTCCCCCCAGATGAACGGATCTGCTGCCGCTGCCGCTGCAGCCGCCGCAGGCTACGGGCGATCCCCCGTGGTGAGACAGACACCCCTGCAGATAATTTGTCTTTTGAATGTCACTGTCATATATAATGTCTCATATGAAAGCATCAAGGAGCGTGAGAGAGGGATGTGTGTTGGACGAGAGCGAGAGCAACAGGAAGCGGGGGGCAGGGTTTTTAATCTTTCCTGAAGTATCCATGACCTTGGCTTGTGAAATGTGTCTTTGCCTTCACATGATCTCATTTTGATGCTCCGTCTGATACTGTCTCTGTATTGGCCGTTTCTCTCTCTCTCTCTTCAGTCTTCTTCCTCTTCTCTATGAAAGCGAACAGTGTAAAAGTGTGATCCGAGTCTGTTCAAGTCTTTTCTTGCATTACCGTATCTCTGTCTTTTCCAGGTGGGCTATGAGTCCCCACACCCGCATATGAGGGTCCCTGGGCTGCCTGCCAGCCTGCAGTCAGCCGCCTCAGGAAAGCCGTGAGTCTCCTGTTTCTACCCATTTCTCATTCACATCTTTCATAGAGTTCACCTATTAACTTGCACCCAACAAGTCTCGCCACAAGAATCAGAATCAGAAGAGCTGCAACAAGGAAAAATGGTGTTAGGAAAGTGAAGGAAATACATTGAGAGACCCAGAGAGTTGAAGCTCCTCAAAAGCTCAGACCAAATAATACAAAGTTTGCCCTCTCTTGTCTTCAACGCCTGTCTGTTCCATGTGATTGTGTGTTTAGCTGCAACTCTTCCTCTCAGTTATTCATCTATCTCTGTTATTATTCCTTCCATCCTCTCTCCAGTGCGTATTCGTTCCATGTGAGTGCGGACGGGCAGATGCAGCCAGTTCCCTTCCCCCCTGACGCCCTGCTGGGCCCGGGCATCCCGCGCCACGCCCGTCAAATCCACACCCTGAACCACGGAGAGGTGGTGTGTGCCGTCACCATCAGCACCTCCACGCGCCACGTCTACACCGGAGGCAAGGGCTGCGTCAAGGTGTGGGACATCAGCCAGCCGGGCAGCAAGAGCCCCATGGCCCAGTTGGACTGTCTGGTGAGACACTGGGGGGGGAATGAGTGAATGGGTATTTGTAGAGTGAGATTTCTGATCTGCTGTCCATGTAGAACAACATGTGAGGTCCTGTTGACCATGTGAGTCTCTGCAGGTTGTTGATCTGCAGTAATTTCACCAAGACTAACTCTACATTATTGTTGGGGAGTAAAGCTCTCACACACACACACACACACACACACTTTGATGAATTACCCTAACACTGTTGTCCTAAAGCCAAATCCACCAGCATCTTTATTTATCGCCATGATACTGCTGAAGCAGCATGCTTAACTTTAGCCTCCACAGATGACTTATCCCCTGGTGTCAGTTACCGTGTACTACAGCATCTATCATTACATGTAACAGCCATCTTTATGTGGTATTTATATTTCTGTTTTTATTGCGCCCAATCAGAACAGGGATAACTACATCCGCTCCTGCAAGCTACTCCCTGATGGGCGGACCTTGATTGTGGGCGGGGAGGCCAGCACGCTGTCAATCTGGGACTTGGCCACGCCCACTCCCCGCATCAAGGCGGAGCTGACGTCGTCTGCCCCGGCCTGCTACGCTCTGGCCATCTCCCCTGACAACAAGGTCTGCTTCTCCTGCTGCAGCGACGGAAACATCGTAGTCTGGGACCTCCACAACCAGACCCTGGTCAGGTAAGAAGAGAGGAGGAGGAGGAGGAGGAGGAGGAGGGGCGAGAGAGGTAGGGAATGGAGAGGGGGAAGTCATGGGTCGTGCACAACTAGACCCTTAACAGGTATAGACACAGAGGGAGGAAGGGGAGTACGGGAGGAGACGTGACCCTACACTACCCAGAGAGACTGGATTCTCCTGACTGTCTTTCTCTGGGGATGGAGGAAGCAAGGGAGGAAGGAGAGAAGAGGGGAGGAGATGGCTCCAGTTAGGTTATGAGGGAATAGAGTGAAAGAGCAGAGAGAAGAGAAGGCAAGAGGTAGAGGTGTGCGTGTGTGTGTGTGTGTGTGCGTGTGCGTGTGTGTGTGTGTGTGTGTGTGTGAGTGTGTGAGTGACGCTCCTCCGTGTCTCCTCCATGCAGGCAGTTCCAGGGCCACACAGACGGGGCGAGCTGCATCGACATCTCCAACGACGGCACCAAGCTGTGGACGGGGGGGCTGGACAACACGGTGCGCTGCTGGGACCTCCGAGAGGGACGCCAGCTGCAGCAACACGACTTCACCTCGCAGGTACACACACACACACACACACAGGGGCATGAATCAGATTTGTGACTTAATATGCCTCTCTCCAACATTTCTCTCGTCTCTCCATATCTACACCCCTCCATCCTTCCCTATATTCCTCCCTCTCATCCCTCCATGTATTCCTCTTTCTGTCCCACTCTCATCCCTCTGTTTTTTTCCCTTCCTCCTTCCTTTGATCCCCTCACTCCCTCTCTCTACTCTTCCCTCCGTCTCCCCTCCCTCCCTCCATCCTCCCCTCCCTCCCCGTCTCCAGATCTTCTCTCTGGGCTACTGTCCGACAGGCGAGTGGCTGGCTGTGGGCATGGAGAGCAGTAATGTGGAAGTGCTGCACGTCTCCAAACCTGACAAGTACCAGCTGCACCTCCATGAGAGCTGCGTGCTCTCCCTCAAGTTTGCCTACTGCGGTACGTACACACACACACACACACACACACACACACACACCAACTAGATTGATGGTTGGGTTGCATCATATTCCCCGAGGGTATTTAATCACAGACGAGCTGAATAAATCTCTGCTTCTCTCATTCTTCAAAAACTGTTTCTTTTCCCGTTCTTTACACAAGTGGCGGTTTGTCAGTCTTCCCCATATCTGGCCTCCCCCGTGGCTTCATCTGCTAATCACTGTGTGTTTGTGTCCTGTAGGTAAATGGTTTGTGAGCACAGGCAAAGATAACCTCCTGAACGCATGGCGGACACCATACGGATCCAGCATATTCCAGGTAGGACGTCCCAACGCTTTGATTTTACGCACCGTTTCCTGCAACTTTTCCTCTGAGGAAAAACCTCCAGCTAGTTTTATGGAAGGTCGTAGTGGCTAAGGCTTGTTTTTTTTGTCTTCTGTTATATGATGAGGACTTATCTGTCATTTGTGGCCTGCAAACACCTTCCAAAAAGTGAAGATATTAATTTCTTGTAATCTCATCTTCTTCTTCGTCTCAAAATTAGAGAGGTTTCTTTAGGGACCTTTGTGTTTTTGTGTAACATTGATGGTTCCTCGCTAACAGGGCTTCCTCCTCTCTCCTCCTCTCTCTGCCTGTGTTCAGTCGAAGGAGTCTTCGTCGGTTCTCAGCTGTGACATCTCCCCCGATGACCAGTTCATCGTCACCGGCTCTGGGGACAAGAAAGCCACAGTCTATGAAGTCATCTACTGAGGAGAACTCTGATTGGCCGAAAAAAATAAAATAAATAATCAGGGGGAGGAGCCCAGGCTCCCCTCCTGCACCAATGACTGTACAGAGTCGGTGGCATGGAAACAAGACACTCACTTGTACTTTGTTGTTTTGTTTACGTTTGTGAAAGGAATGAGAGACAGAGAGAGAGGCAAGGGGCACAAAGTCACATCTCTGGAAAAAACGAACTTTGAACTTTGTTTTTAATGCTCTGAGAACGCTGGTTAGTCTATAGCTGCGCAATTGTGGGATTCCTCCAAAGAACTTTTTTGTTTTGTTTTTGTTTCTTTTTTCCTCCTTTTTTAACAAAATAAAACCTCTGTAGTGAACAAGAAATTAGCAAAAGAAAAATCTTATTTTTTTAGCCTTTGAATTTTTCTCAAACAGTTGGACCACATTAAGTGGCTAGAAGGAGAGGAAGAGAGAGACAGAGACATGAGATGGAGGGAGCGTGGGAAGGGTTCGGGGAGGGCTGGAAACTCAAATGGAAAGATAAGGTCCATATTCCTGTGCTGTGTAAAGTCCCAGCCTGGGTCAGCTTGGCCCAGTTTGGCCTGGCCTGGTCCAGCCCAGTCTTCAGCACATGGCTGCTCTTCAGGGTAGCAGATGCAGGGCAGATGGCAGGACAGTGTGCTGTGAGGCTCCAACTATTTCCCTCTGGTTAGGTTTCAGCGGCAACATGATTGTATTATCTCCGGTACATACATGACTCAGCGGACAGGACAGGGCTGGGCGTCCCAAAAAATATCTTTCCACCAGGTTCATCTTCGCTCCGTTCTCTTACAAAGGAACAAAGATGAAGGTATATCTTAAGATGCTTTTTGGAGAGCCGTCCCAGAGCAGAAGACCACGACCCCAGGACAGTAAACAGAACTCACAACAGGTACTCTTCAGTTTCAGGGAAGTGGCAACAACTACAACGTCATCGTCATTAACACTCAACATTAAGTGTGTTTTTCTATTGTATTTGTTAGGGCACATAGGCAGACAGGTATTTTCACAACTGCATCGTGAACTTTGACCTTGCTATATATGGACATGTAAATAAAGTTCTCTAAAGGCAAACTGCAATGTTATTTGTGAGTTGGAAATGCTTACGGAGGGGGATGAACACATTTCTCAAAGATTAGTGCAGTTTGTGTGTGTGACTGGTATCGTTTGTGTTTTTTTGTCTGTTTCCTGAGCAACTTTTCCACAGAAAAGCGAGTTAAACTACTGCAGAACCACGAGGACTGTAGCGGTGTGCAGGCTGTGTGTGCTTGTTGAACAGTATCTGCTGTCAATGGCCACTTTTCCACCGCAGGACCTGGTTAGACTTGCCAGGTCTAGCTCAGTGTTTATAAAAAATAAAAAGTATTTGTTGAAACCGGAAAATCGCCTGTGCTTGCGACAGGATGCCAACAACATCTTTTAGAAATGTTTACAAGAAAAAATGAGTGATCTGAATGAACCCCGTCTAGATCGCCTGCGGTGGAAACCCGACTACAGGAAACATCTCTAGCTCTCCGAGGGAACAGCGGCACAAAGCTGCTCTCTTTAGTTGATGTCTGCATTGTCATTCTCGAACCGCAGCCTCAGAAACGGCTGGCTGTAAGAGAATGTGTCTTGGGATTCAAACCCACACCATGAACAAGCTGGTAGGATTCACAGCTCCAGCATGGCTCAAGCTCAGGGTAAATAATACGGCGGTAGTCTGTTTCGTGTTAGGCCAGCTTGTAGTGTGGTTTGCAGTACAGTAGGCTGGAGAATGAGTTGTTACAGCAATAATTCCCAAGCGGGTGTTGTTGACAGTGCTCATGGGTATGATGGTGATCCAGTACCATCCTGCAAAACCAAAACGCAGTAAGAGTTTATGTAGTGAAACTGAGAAAAAATGATTTCAGTGTTTATCTCCTGTCCCGACTGAATTCATGGTAGATGAGTGGTTAGTATATCATTAAGTAGCACTCAGATTTTTTTAAAATGAAATCTAAAGCCTAGTCATGACCTTTGACCTCTAAAATTAACAAAAAAATAGTCGTTGCTGTTTTCCTCCGTAGGGCAGAATAATATAAGTCACAGTAAAGAACACCCTCCAGGCTGTTGTGGCTTTTATATGGTTGGTAACTCAAAAACCTGAAACTTTCCTTCATATTAATACACATACTGAATAAAAAGCAATACTAGCTCTTTGTTTACCACTATAACCAGCAGAGCAACCAATGAGAAGCAGCTAACTGTGTTTTCTGCTTGGTGCTGTGACCAGATTGCTTGGCTGAAGCTGCCCATTGGATGAAGAGTTCCCAGAGAGCGAGAGTCTCGTTGGGGCTTATTTATCAAGCAGGATACTCCAAAATTTAGATGGAGCAGATTTCAAAATATGCAGCAAAATAAATTTGGGCTGCCAATTAAACGACACGGCCTTTGAAGATATTTGGCATGCATGTTTCATGTGTTTAGGTTTAGGCCCATCATGTTGGCATCTTTTTAAAATTCTAATTCAAAACGTGTAAATGAGATCCAGCATCTCCACTCAACTTATCCATGAGACCAGACCCCGAACACTGGTCACACTCCAGAAACCAAAATCAAATTGGTCAGACGTAACCCAGTGTTTTCCTAGTTACTGTTTGCTGTCAGTGCTCTGCAAAATTCTTGCATCACTGATTTGCCATGTTTTACTGTAATGGCATGGCTGACGTTGTCCCACAAAAAAGATTTCATCATGCTGCTGGTGAAAGCAAACCTACTGAAAAGTTATATCCCCACAACAGGTTTTTTTGCAGGCCACTGAAAAATAAACTAAGATGGTGAGTATAGTTGGCAATTTTTTAATGTGCAGAAAATGTCTTTGCCCATTTGAGTGAACTGACCCCAACCCTGACGAGAGATGTTCAGAAAGTTAGGGATGAAAACGTGTGATTTAAACTGAGCTAAACTCGATGTTGAGAGAATCAAGTTTTCCCTACAGCCTTTGCAGTATTCTCTTTCAGCATTCAAATCCCAACCACGTCAAGGAAAAGACTGACCCAAGAGACACTTGAAAAGATGAACACAAGTTTTGTTTATTTTTCCACACATAGTATTTCTTTTACAGCACATGGGAAACGCGTCAGGAGGGAAAACACAGTGCATTTAAAAAAAAAAAAAGTTCCTTGGCTTTTTAAAAGAGTACTAATCATGAGCTTGTAAAACGGAAAAGTCTTTACTGTTGGAACAGAGAAAGCACAGGCAGGGGAGAGAGACGGTTACTGACTGAGTATCAAATACTATATCCCAAATATTCACACTAGCATACCGGCAAATGCATCGCGAGTACACAGCATCATTCTGAGTAGTATGCAAGCTTGGGTATGAGAATATCATTTAGGTCTGCTTATGGCTGAGAGGCAGGCAAAGGCGTTATACTATACATCTCTCCTCTTGTACAGTGCTAGCCATTGTAGAAGTCCCCGGTAATTCATCTGTCCTGCCTTAGCGCTGCAGCAGGACGTGTAGACAAATCTTGCTTAAATTGTGTACAATTGAACTAAATACCGTAACATAAAACTCACGGCTCTTTCAAAAGAGACCAGACCATTCATTATGGTGGAACAACAGTAGAATTATCCAGTTCTTTCCAATTACGGGTGCCAGCAGAAGTTTAGCAGTAGTGTAGCAAGCATGCGGTAAAAAGTGGGACCTCTCCGATGGCTACAGCTGTATCCCCGTGTCCCAGCCAGCACCTGCTGTACAGACCACAGACTCAACAGAGACACTCAAGTAGCATTATTACACAATAAGGGCTGAAAACAGACTAAAGTACATTTACTACTACTTCTGTTTCGGAAAACAGGAACAAAACAAAGAGAAAACAACAAACAGGAGGCAGAGGAACTTTTCTCCAAAATGGAGGGTCTATTTTTTTTCTTTACACAGGACTGCTGTTGCTTGCAGCGCAGTGAGAGATACTGGCCCACTGCCTGTCACCACCACCAAGGATACAGGTACATCGGTTAAAAAAAGAAATAAACAAAAAAAGGACAAAAATATTTTTCCCACCCCTGTGTTCCGCGTGGTTGAGTTGTGGTTGTGTGTGTATGTGTCTATATGTGTGTGTGTGTGTGCGCATCCCTCTCTGTTTGCTTCCCCTGCCCGAAGCGCAGTCTTAGGCAACCAAAGCCCCCGATACATAAACATATCATTACATAAAACAAGCAAACACTATTCATACAAAATATCAAATGACTAAAATAAGAAAAGCTCGAATGTGCCTTGAAGTGTACACATCGGTGATGCAGGTTCTACTGAAGCGGTGAGTTCTGATATACAGTTACAACCCAGTTTGGACTATGATACAAGGAGGAGTGAAAAGGAAGAATCAGCCCAATCAATAGCTTATCAAACAAGATTCAGCCAGAGCACTTTGAACACGCAGTGTTGGGCACATCACTCCGAACATGTAATCTCATCCGGTTATAGATGAACCGATTATGAAAAGTCATCAGCAACTAGTCACGTAAAATTTGAAGGGAATTGGATTAATTACTGTTTAGTTGACTGCTGATAGCGTAAACTGGTTGTGCTGCCTTACAGTGAAGTTGGCATGCTGCTACTTCATCTAGCTGACAGTGCCTTTAATGAGAGTGAGAGCAGCACCCGGTGTCAGGAGAACAATCCAGAGGAATTAGAGGGAACAGCTCGGCTGATGTTCTCTGTTTGTGTCTCTGGGCCCTGGGAGAATCCCACTGACTCCACTGCTCATTAGACGCCGCCTTTGTCAGACCAAAATAAAATAGATATTAGGCAGCGAGACGGGGAGCGCTGCGCTGAATGTTTAATTGGGTGCTGTGTGTGTGTGTGTGTGTGTGCTCGTGTGAGGGCATTTCTTTGTTTGCATGAGTACCGCAAGGGCTGTATCGAAGTGTTTTTATTCTCATGCGTGCACGTACGCGCATTCGTGTGTGTGTGTGTGTGTGTGTATAGGTCTATACTTCATGTCAGTGTATGTGTACTTCTGAGGCAGCCCCCCCCAGCCCCCAGCCCCCGTCTCAGAGCGTCATCGTTCCCCAGCTCCTGACACCTCTCGCTGGGGAGAGCGGGCTGCGGCGTCAGCCTCATTAAGGCTTCCACTGTCTGGCTAATGAATCGATTGTGTGGTATCAGTGCTCCTGGCTGGCGCTCCCACAGTGCCGCTCCGCGCCTCCTCTGGGGGCCTCCCTTCCACTGAGCTCTTAATCAGGAAACAGCCCTAATTACCCTCCCTCCCTCCCTCGTTGCTTCTCCTCCTCCTTCCTCCCACTCTTCCTTTCATTACTCTTCCTTCTTCTGCACTCTCACTTTTTTCTCCTCCTTCTTCTCTCTCTCTCTCTCCTTTTGTCTTTATCTTCATTATCCACCGCCCTTTCCCTTTGTCTTTCTTATCTTACTGCTTCTCTCTCTCTCTCTCTCTCTCTCTCTCTCTCTCTCTCTCTCTCTCTCTCTCTTATCATGGCTCATCCTTGCTTAAAGTGGAAATGGGGGGTGGAGGGGGGCTTCCACAGTGGCTTATATCACAGTAAAGGGGGGCGGGGGGCGGCGATGTATGGGGTGGGGGGGGGTATAAGTGTGTGTGGGGGGTGACTCAGTCCTTTGGATGGAAGGGGTGGTTTGGGAGGGGGGTGGTGGAGGGGCGTGCCATGGTTGCCCCCCCTCCGCCTGTCCCTTCCTACCCCCCTACCTTCCGTCCCGTCCCGATCCCTCAGTACACCACTTCATAGACCGTGGCCTTCTTGTCCCCGGAGCCCGTCACTATGTACTTGTCATCTGGGGAAACGTCACAGCTCAGCACAGACGAGGACTCCTTGGACTGGGGAGGGGGCGAGAGACATAGACCAAGAGAGAGAGAGAGAGAGAGGTATACAGAAAAACAGAGATGCAGAGTCAGAGAAAGATGAAAAGCGATGGAGAGAGAGAAATAAAAAGACAGAGACAAACAGGGAGAGAGATAGAAAGCTCCAGAGAGGCAAACACAGAGAGAGAGAGAGTGATAGAGACACGAACACAAACAGAGAGAGAGACAGAGCAATAGAGACACAAACACAAACAGAGAGAGAGACAGAGCGATAGAGACACAAACACAAACAGAGAGAGAGATGTTGGAAAAGATATGACTCATCACTTAATACTCAATCAAACCAGACATATTTGCATTTCAAAACAGGTGGCAATTATTTCCAAACAGAGAACTCAACAGCTCCAGGATGCTGACTCACTCGTCTGCTTGTATGAGACACAGTGTTCTCTCTCTCTTTCAATGTCTTCCTCTCTCTCTCTCTGGAGAGATGCAGCCTCATTAACTGCAGGTTTGAGCATCACTAACAGCAGAAGTCTGATAGTCTGCATGCACTGGAAAAATGCGCAATCCTCTTCTCTCTCCTCCCTCTCTCTCCTCGGTGTCTGAAAGCCAGACCTGGGCACCTGGCTTTAGATGATCTAAAGCTCCTTCTTCCTCTATCCCCCCGTCCCTCCCTCCTCTGCTCTATCATCATTTATCTTCCTTCCTTTCTTCCCCGGCTCTCCTCCTCCTCCTCTTCCCCCACCCCTTCCATCCTCTTTGGCTCCCCTTTCGCTCTGTCCCTCTCTCATCTTGGCTCTTCCTCCTCTCTGAACTCCATCCCCTCCCCTCCTTCCCGTCCTCCCCTGCCCTCCCCTCCTCTCCTCCCCCACTACAGGCGCAGCAAGGCTGTCAATCATCAAGCCACTGGTGAGAGGCCATTTCAGACAGGATCCCTCAAACTATACCCAGACAGAGGAGGGCAGGAGGGCGGGAAACATAGGGGAGGGAGGGAGGTGCAATGGACAAGCCAAAGCGTGAGCGGGGTTGGAAAGAAAAAGAGAGAGGAAAAGATAAAAATGAGAAAGTGGGGAGAGGAAGGAAGGACGACAATAAGTCAAGGACAGAGAAAAAGGCAAAACTGATGTAGATACAGAGCTAGAGAGAGCAGGGGGTAAAAAAACAAAAAGCAGGAGGGACGACTGGGGAAAGGTAGGAAAGGACAGTAAAAACAAGAAGTGAGGAAGAGGAGAGAAAGAGAGAGAGAGTAGCTCTGTGTGACACGGTGAGGGGCGGGAGCCATTTGGCAGGAGAGGAACGTTTGGCATTTGGCTAACAGAGCAGATAGCCAGCATTCTCATTTCAGTCCACGCAGAGACAGGAGCCGCCAAGCCGCCCGCTCTAGCTTACAGAAATATGACAGCCACACTGCCTCTCTCTCTCTCTCTCTCTCTCACACACACACACACACACACACACACACACACACACACACACACACACACACCTCCCAGCTAAATGTACCTTCATCTCCCCTCGCTAGTCTCATTCAAACCCAGATGAACTGGCTCAGCTAAAAATGTTGCATGCCTGCATATTCATTTTTCAACATCTCCTCCTACGGAGAGATTGAAGAGGGTTGGATTATTACATTTGTTGTTGCGTGTGTGTGTGTTTAGCAGCCTGCTCTCTCCGATAAACCTCAGCAGATCACCTTGGATCAACACATATGGGATAAAAAAAAAAAAGTCTATCGCCCTCTCTCTCTGCCTCTGGGGCTGAAAGTCTGTGGTACAGGAGGTAGAGATAGCCTCAATAACCCAAATGACAGCTAGATGATAGCTGCACCCCCAAATACACACGCACACACACACACACACATTTTCAGGGCATACACACATTGCGCTCGTCTCTCACCTGGAAAATGCTGGCTCCATACGGTGTCCTCCATGCATTCAACAGATTGTCTTTCCCTGTGCTCACAAACCACTTTCCTGCAATCACACACACACCACTTCAGCAAATGCACAGGGAATGCAATTTACATAACTGCATACCATTATCACAGAGTGACAAGCATGTGTGAGAGGCAGGGAGGAAACACAGTGGGCCTCGTTCACAAAACCTTTCTTAAATTTTTCTGGATGTATGTACAAAAATATTGATTAAACATGTTGAAAACATCGATTTGTGCATACCAGGTGTATCAGATGATGAATGTCAATCATTTGTAAATTGGATGCGCATTGAAGTTTTGCGTAATTTTTCAACGTCATTTTCGAAAGCATAAGCAGCCGAGTCACAGGAACTGATAAAAGTAAAGCGTGGCAAGAAATATGATGAATGAGACTGTGTTCTTGGAAACATTGGTAGAAACACACACGTTTCCTGAACGAGGTCCAATGTAACCAAACCATCAGACCAGAGTGTGTGATGTGTGTGTGTGTGTGTGTGTGTACGTACCGCAGTAGGCAAACTTGAGGGAGAGCACGCAGCTCTCATGGAGGTGCAGCTGGTACTTGTCAGGTTTGGAGACGTGCAGCACTTCCACATTACTGCTCTCCATGCCCACAGCCAGCCACTCGCCTGTCGGACAGTAGCCCAGAGAGAAGATCTGGAGACGGGGAGGGAGGGAAGATGGGGGGAGGGGGGGAAGATGGAGGGAGGGAGGGAGGGAGGGACAGTCAAGGGTGATGGTGGGAGGGAATCAAAAGAAGAAAGGTGTAAGGAAGGGAGGGATGATGGAGGAATGGAAACGGAAGGGAAGGAGAGGGAGGAGAGGGGGAGGGAGGGAGATGGATGTAGGAAATAGGGGAAGGGGGGAGGAAATGAGAGAAGGGGAGAGGGGAGGAGAAAGGAAGAGGCAAGGAGATGGAGGGAGGGAAAGGGAGGTAGGAAACAAGGTGAGGGGGAGGTTATGAGAGAAGGGAGATGGAGGGAGAAAGGAGATGGAGGATAGAGGGAGGGAGAGATTTAGAGGCAAAGAAAAGGAGGGAAGGGAGAGAAAGGTGAAGAAAGGAGAGAAGGGGAGAGAGGGAGATGGATGAGAGAGAAAAAGGTTGTCCAAGGTGGATGGAGAGTTGAAGAGAGAGGGAGAGAAACAAGAGGGAAGGAAAGAAGGAAAGAGAGAAAGGGAAGGGAACGTGTGAGAGGGGTAGATATACAGAGAAATGAAGAGAGAGATGGAGAGATTCAGGGGGGGGGGGGTGAGTGAGGGAAAGTGGTAGACGGTGAGTGAGAAAGTCATTACACGGCAGATCGAAACTCATCTGACAACAGTGGTCAACTCTATAGCCTTGTTGTGACAGTGAGGAGTGAATGAGAGAGATAGTGTGTGTGTGTGTGTGTGTGTGTGTGTGTGTGTGTGTGAGTACCTGTGAAGTCATGCTGGTGTTTGTGTTACTGTGTAAATACCTGCAAGGTGCATACTGCGGTGTGTATGTATGTGTGTGTGTGTGTGTGTGTGTGTGTGTGTGTGTACCTGCGAGGTGAAGTCGTGTTGCTGCAGCTGGCGTCCCTCTCGGAGGTCCCAGCAGCGCACCGTGTTGTCCAGCCCCCCCGTCCACAGCTTGGTGCCGTCGTTGGAGATGTCGATGCAGCTCGCCCCGTCTGTGTGGCCCTGGAACTGCCTGCATGGAGGAGACACAGGGAGGAGCGTCACACACACACACACACACACACACACACACACACACACACACACACACACACATGCACACACACACAAAACCAGTCTACCTCTCTGCTACTCTGCCCTTGTCCTCTCTTTGTATTCTCTTCTCCTTCCTCCAGAGTCTGGTTGTTTTTCTCCTCTCTCCTTCCCTTCCTCCCTGATTCCTCCTCTCACCCTGTTTATTCTCTCCCCTCTTCCTTCCTCTCTTCTCCCCTTCTCTCCTTTCCTCCTTACCTAGACCTAGAGTCTGATTGTGAAAGTCTCAGACCACAATGTTTCCTGCCTCCCTCCCTCCTCTCTTCCCTCCCTGTTTCTTCTCCTCTCCTCTCCTCTGAGATGTTTCCCCTCCTATCTTTTTTATTTTGTTCTTCATGTCTCCTCTCTTTCCCTCATTCTCCTCCTTCCTCCCTACTTCTCTCGCCTGCTCCTCCTCCTCCTCTCTTCTTACCTGACCAGGGTCTGGTTGTGGAGGTCCCAGACTACGATGTTTCCGTCGCTGCAGCAGGAGAAGCAGACCTTGTTGTCAGGGGAGATGGCCAGAGCGTAGCAGGCCGGGGCAGACGACGTCAGCTCCGCCTTGATGCGGGGAGTGGGCGTGGCCAAGTCCCAGATTGACAGCGTGCTGGCCTCCCCGCCCACAATCAAGGTCCGCCCATCCGGGAGGATTTTACAGGAACGGATGTAGTTATCCCTGTTCTGATTGGGCAAGATAAGGAAACCAGACAGGTTATGCCTGTTCTAATTGGAGGAAGAAGAAAACCAGTGAATGAGGCATTATGGGACAGATGGGACAGGCAATATGATTGAGGAAGCTCAGGAAATTAATGTGGACATTTTGATAATGTCAATTTCAATGTGGCTCAAAGGGGATTCAATTAAATGAAGGATGACAAAGTCAATAAGCTCAGCGCGTACATTGTGTGCACGTGTATGTAAATGTGTGTGTGTGGATGTTCTAATACTGAGTGTGTGTTTGTGTGCACACATGCATGTATATAGTGTTTGCATGTACATATATGTGAGTGCATGTGTGTATATTTTATTAATTGAGGGACGATGTTTGTCTATGTGTGTGTGCAAGCATATGTGTATGCATGTGTGTTCATGTTCATGCATTCACTCATTCCCCCCCCAGTGTCTCACCAGACAGTCCAACTGGGCCATGGGGCTCTTGCTGCCCGGCTGGCTGATGTCCCACACCTTGACGCAGCCCTTGCCTCCGGTGTAGACGTGGCGCGTGGAGGTGCTGATGGTGACGGCACACACCACCTCTCCGTGGTTCAGGGTGTGGATTTGACGGGCGTGGCGCGGGATGCCCGGGCCCAGCAGGGCGTCAGGGGGGAAGGGAACTGGCTGCATCTGCCCGTCCGCACTCACATGGAACGAATAGGCACTGGAGAGAGGATGGAAGGAATAATAACAGAAATAAATGAATAACTGAGAGCTTGAAGCTAAACAAAAAACAGATGGAACAAGTAGGCACTGGAGTGGAGATGGAGGGATTGGAGGAATTGGCTGGAGAGATGGAGAGATGAAGAGATGGAACGAACGAACAAACAAACAAACAAACAAACGAATGAATGAATGAATGAATGAATGAATGTGTACATGTTGTGAAGACTGACAACAGCATAATGGCCTTGGAACTCCAGTAATATTTGCCCAAAATCTGGCAATTACTTGGCTCACAATAGCCGTAGGCAGGAATGTATAATGGCAGATTGTATTACAGGGCATAAAGTCGGCGTGCCATTGCTAATGGCCGATCAATACTGTAGCGGTCAGGAGCCAAGGTTGTTTTATGATTTCAAATTAGCGCTGAGAGAGAGAACTGCTACTCTGCAACAAACAACAAAAACAATACAATTCCCCACTCAACAAAGCTAAAGAGAATATGTGCAAGTGTATTGGAGTAGTCATGCCTGACACCTGAAATTCTAAAATCCCCCCTATGTCCAGGGCTTTCGGGTCTCAGACATGGTTAAAGTGCAACACAGAAAAGCCCTGCGGATAGAAAGATATCCTATTTGTACCACATATTTATGTGGTCTAGATTGGAATTGAAAAATACAACTCCATGCAGCCATTTTCAGATCTATAAATGTAAGCTAAGTATTTTCATTCAAAACTGAGTTATCAACAACTGAAAAAAGTGACTCCTTCTTTTACAAAGTGAATTATAGTGAAAATTTAAACAAAGTATGGCATTACTATTTGAAGGATAGTAGGTAACTAAATGCCTGGTGGACAAAATGATAAAACCTTAATCAAATGGATCCTCATATTTTATAGAGATATTGGATGAAGATATTCAATGCTATTTTGGAGTAGAACTCTTCATATGTGAATGTATTATGTGCCTTGATAGCGTTAAATAAATGGGCTAAGAACTCACGGCTTGCCACCGGAGGAACCAGGCAGAGAGGAGGACAGCCCCGGGGCCCTGAGGTGAGACCGAGACTCATACGCCACCTGGTGGGGACATCAGAGTGGGAGAATGATTGACAGCTTGAGAAAGACCAAGTTCAAAAATATAATCTATCACAGTCAAATATAAATCTATTTATATAACAGCTGATTTCTTGATGATTTCCGTTAAAAGGAATAACAAGTTGGACCAAAAGCCTCCAAGTCTAAGTAGTAGACAAAAAATAGGATGGATAAAAGATATAATAACACCAGAACTGAACAATGCAATTAGTAAAATCATAAAATGAAATCTATTCTTTTCTATTCTATTCTAGTTTTAGGGTAGGGTGGTGACCAGAATAGAACCCATGGTATAACATGTATTAACACCAATACATATGTTTTGAGCACACTGATCAGACTGATGACAGGCTGGTGACCAGACCACCACCGTGAAGGGAGTGCCTTACTCACCATGGGGCTTCGGGAGTAGGCGCTGGCTGCTGCGCTGATCTGGGGGGAGAGGGTGAGAGCCCCCCCAAAACCTCCTGGACTGGCCAGCTCCCCGTTCAGTCCTGCGTGGGACACCACCCCAAAATGAGCCGGGTACGAACCGGGGGGCACAGACATGGGACTGCGGAGAGCTGGGGAGGGAGGGAAGGAGGGAGGGAAGGAGGGATGGGGGGAGTGAGGGAAAGAGGAAAAACAGAAAACACAGTCACTGAGGGTCAAAAAGGACTGAGTAAGTTTTTTACTTTTATTTTATTCCCAGGGAAAGGCTTTGCTGAGCCCATGTGATCTTCAGCAGCCCCTTGCATTCATAATGTTATACACCTTCAAACCAGGGCGCTGCAACCCGGTGCAACCACGGCCCTCCACTAACCCTAACCCTAACCCTAACCCTAACCCTAACGCCACTGAGCAGTTCAAATGAAGCAGACAGGGAATAAGCACCTTGCTCAAGTTCACCTTGATGGAAGTTGTTGAGGGAGGGGTGATTGTTACTTGTTAATTTTCCCCTCTCACTTTTTCCCAGTGGTTTGGGAGATTTGAACTGGCGACTTAAAGTCACAAGCCTGTTTCTCTTAAGGCTACCATTGCTTTGGGTGAACATATTAATTATTGTCTTTCTGGGCATATATGATGAGATGACATATCATTACAAGGCCACACTAATATGATAGTATAAACAAAATGGGGAAAATGAGGGTCAAGAGGATAAAAGGTATCAAGGGCAGAGGTAGGCTGACTGTCAAACCTATGAAGGTCATGGAAGTCTAACTGGAGGAGCTATTAGCTCCAGCTAGGTAACATTTGGCCTGACATTCAAGCTAGGTTACTTTAAATCAGTTAGGCTAGCGTTGGGCTGACAGTCAAACCCTACTCTAGTAGAGTTAATGCAGACTTAGGAGAAACAGTTTATTAAATGTCAATTAAAAAAATGTGAGGAATGCTTTCCAAGGTCTTGCTCCATCATAGTGTCTGTTCCAGAGGTCAGACCTGCCCTATGCTCATAGCCTCTGGCCATAATTAACATGAGCCTCTGGAATTTCCCTGTGCAACAGAAACTGCTGTCACTCTGAGATTGTATATACAGTACAGTTATAAATATATCTCCATATTAATGTAGTGACAGTCAGTTATTATGGTTTATACACAAACCCCTACTGGAAATGGAGCTTCACTTTCAAATAGTTCCCATATCAAAACCCATTTTTAGATTTCCTCAGCCTTGTGTTATCAGCCCGGAGTGTCTCACCCAGGGGGTCTGCAGCAGAAGCTGCTTTGCTGACCAGGCGAAGGCAGGAGGTGCTGGGGCCAGGGGCTCCTGGGGCTCCTGGGGTAAGGGCCTCGCGGTGGGATGGGGATGGGGTGCCAGACTTAGACAACGGAGACTGAGACTTATCCATCTGCAGGAAATTCAAGGAAAACATAAACATAAATTCTGAGATGGAAGGTGCCCACTTGATAACCCCATTGACTCTCATCCACTCCCCGTTGCTGTATAATCAAAATCACCAAGTTCAATAAATGGACAGGAATGGTGCAGGAACATATGGATGACTCACATAGTGACATAGGTACATATTGGCACACATGGTACAGGGACAACAGGGTCTCACATTTAGTGCAACTGTATAAAGTTTACAGTATTACATTAAAATAAAGGAAAATGAAACAGAAACTGCACAGTCAGCACAGTACAGCATTTTCCTGAGAAAAGGTTGATGGTTGATAATAACACTAGTGATAAATGACTCGTCCAACAGGTTTTTCTACCTAGTTGCTCCATCTCACCTGTGCAGGGTCCTTGGCCTTCCCTGGGGTGGGGCTGTGGGGGTTTGGGGAGGAGGGGGCCTCTCCGGGGCCTGGGGAACCCGGGAGCTCTTTCCGCAATGTGGGGGCGCGGTCTAGCCCATTGCCATGTGGGGAGTGGGGAGGGCTCCCAGCAGGGGAGTTAGGCTCCTGAGAGACACAGAGAAATGGGAAAACAAATCAAGGATGTGCCCAGAGGATGAAATAGTGGTTATTTCTGTCTTTTGAGCCACAGAATGTCTATAGATAAACACAGGCTGTCTGGTGCATGAGTGCAGGTGTTTGTGTATGCATGTATACGTGTGTGTGTATATGTAACAGGTTACTCGCTAGCGATGCTACCAGTTTCTCTTCAGGCTTGTCAACATTACAAATGTATTAATTCTTACCATTTGACAGCCTACTGACAGTGGAGACAACCAAGTATGTAAAAGCAAAACAGGGGCTCAAAAAAATACAACAGACAGATAAATGATTTGGTTCGCAAATGACTATCAAATACATGAACTGTATAGGAATCTGAGTGTTTACGCTGGTGGTGGTGTTTCGTTATTTATTTTTTTGCAACATTGTTGGTGATAAGCGGTCATTGCTGCAGTGTTTTTGCATTGCATTTCTTAGAGATCACTTCACAATCAAACAGTGAGGCCAGTTCTGTGACGTCTTTTTTCGTACAGGCACGGGGGTTATCGCTACTCATGCTAACTAACCAGTTCTTTTATTTATTCCAAACAAACCACTGTTTTCTACCAGAAATGTAAAGTGCATCACTTCCTGTGTACCAGAGGATTGTTCCTAGGAAAAATCTCACAGACGCCAAATGTTTAGGATGTAGGTTGAATCACTATTGGGTTATGTCAATAGCCGATAGAGTAGCAAAATGGACATCTACTTATATGAAAATGCAGAGTATTACTTTAAAGATGCAACATAAACTTGAAAGTCGCACTATGTGTTATGATTTGTAAAGGAACTCTGAGTTCTGGCTTGTAAAGTTGATACAGGAGAGATTGCAGAGAACCGACGTCGCTGGTTGTGTATGGGCCTGGAGATAGTGTTGCTGTTACATTCTGCTTTCATCACTAGAGCCACAGCTTCCACTGTTCCAGCCAACACTCCCCCCAGAGTGCTGGAGTAAGCACTTCTCACTGTGTTGGTGTGATCAGCACAGACATTTTTGTGCTCATACACACACACACACACACACACACACACACACACATACCTACACAGACATCCACAAACTCATGCAGGAACATGCACACATACATACACATATGCATGCATGCACACACACACACACACATGTATGCATGCATACATACATGTAAACTCACATACCCACATACAGGCTACTAGGCAACTATCAGCAGTGAACTTCTCTCCCTTTTTCTGTCATTACCCACATTTGTCACTTTTCTTTCTTTCTGCTATTGTACCAGATTCTGAATCACACAAGAGACCGGTTCCGCTTTTGTGTGCAATATCAAAATACAGAGGGCTTAGATAAAACATATTTTGGTACACTGCGTGAAGTATTTAAAGAACTAAAATATTCCGGGGGCATAAACGGCTTTGCATATTTGAAATGAAGCAGAATGCAGTTATCTAATGAGAGAAAGGAGGAGAAGGAACGGTGGGGTGGGGAGAAAGAAAAAAAGAGAGATGGAAGCGATGGGAGAACAGAGAGAAATGCTGCAAGAGGTTGGAAAGACAGAAAAATTGAAAAAAATCACATGAAAACAGATAGGTAGAGACAGTGTGTGTGTGTGTGTGTGTGTGTGTATGTGTGTGTGTGTGCGCGCGCTGGTTGAACAGGGACAGACATGGTTCACAACGACAGAACACAAACAGTGGCGGCTGATAATGAGTTTACATAGGAGCTCTTCCTATTTACAAGGAAGCTGCAGCGGTAAGAGCTGCACTCGCTACCTACCTACTGACTCGTTTCACATTTCACAACACTGGATCTGCACACACAGACACACAGACACACAGACAGACAGACACACACACACACACACACACACACATATACATGCACAGAGGCACAGACACACATACACACCATGGTTTTTCATAGCTGACTAAAACTAAGCGTGAAAGAACATTTTAATAAACTGAAATAAATAAAACCTGGATAGTAAAAAAACCTGAAATTAAACAAAACTTTAATCGCTGCCTGAAACATAACGGAAACTAAATTACTTTCAGATTCAAGTTCAGTCTGTGTTTTGGTTAAAGCCAAATGAAGACTGGCATAAAGGAGAGAGCAATGTAGAAATGAGTAAAAGCCACATCTGCTAAGACTATATTGATGAATGAAACTCTTAAAGTAAAAGTAAAGTTTCCTCAAACATGGACTCCTGAACACTGACTCAGGACACGTTCTCCTTTTCCACGACAACCAAAATACTAAAACTGAAACTGAAACTAAATAAGATAAAATCGAACATTTCTGAGCGACAAAAACAAGACTAAAACTAGCAAACCCCATCTGAAAACTACTGACACTAAACTCAAATTGAACTCCCAATGTGATAAATAAAATAAAAAATTTAAACTAATGCAAAAGTCTTGTAACCCTCACACACACACACACACACACACACCAGATTCATGCAGTAACTTTCTGCAGTAACTGGTTCCAGGCTGTGTCTGGTCCACCTAGAGTTATTCCAACCAGCAACACAGCTCCTCCTAAAGTTGGACTCATGCTTTATTGATGTGTGGGCTGCAGTACGGTGTCAGAGAGCCTCTCTTGGATACAGATTGCAAGTAATTTGTGGCTTAGCGAGGAAGTCAAAGATATTTCCTGTGACGTACACCTCTTGTATAAGGATGTAGCTGTGAGGTCATGTGTGGGAGAATGTAACCAGGATGTACGACTCTTGTATGAACACGTGGCTGTGTGGTAATCAGTGGGTCAGTGTGAAGTCAGAGATATTTCTATAGTGGAGATGGGTAATGATGGGTGTAAACATGGATGGTGATGTGGACTATTGTGGAGAGCTCAGAAGAGAGCAGAGACATTGGGCCTCATTCATGAAATGCACGCAAGATCAGATTTGATCGTAAAGTGTTCGTACGAACGTTTCAACGAACACAGTCTCATTCATCATTTTTGTTTGTATCTGAA
Organism: Hoplostethus atlanticus; assembly: GCA_034670405.1. Taxonomy (NCBI): domain Eukaryota; kingdom Metazoa; phylum Chordata; class Actinopteri; order Trachichthyiformes; family Trachichthyidae; genus Hoplostethus; species Hoplostethus atlanticus. The sequence goes on along the minus strand of JAXDDX010000134.1, from coordinate 173,679 downwards.
TTTGTTCGTTGGTACGATCAAAACCTACGAGTGTTTGGAAACAATTCAGTTTTAGAGTTGCTACAAATTCATATTTCCTCACTTTTGAGATAATGCTAGTCGCCTTCTGTCACGCAACATAGTGCATGCTAAAAGCATCGGAGCACATGAAGGATGTGTCTGTGTTGTCATCACTTAATGGGAAACGTGACCAACGGGCCAATCTGCCATGGATTCATTTAAATGTGAAAATGCCAAGATATGTTAGACGATGGAGATGCAACTCACCTCATTGGAGACGTCGACTACCAGGTTGTCTTCACTCTTGTCTCCATCACTGTCCTGTGGGACAGATGACACGATGACACGATCAGAGAAAAAAACATATTTCTGTGTTGCAATTACAATAGAATAGTCTGTCAAGTCAAGTCAAGTCAAGTCAAATCAAGTTTATTCATACAGCCCTTTATCACAAACAAGCCTCCAAGGACTTTACAGGCCTAACTAGGTCAGGCTGATAGACAATCAAAATTATTACACAATCAATTATCAGTTATCAATCAATTATGACAAATAAGATGTTGTTGCAGAATTGTTTATATCAATATCACTGGCTGCTCGTTGCTTCCTTTGTCTGTCAGTAGGCCATACATCTAACATAGAGATATATTCTCACACACTCAGCATCTCAACCATAAATGTATACAAACACTCACACTCACACTCACACACACACTCACACACACACACACACACACACACACACACACACACACACACACACACACATATACATGCTCTTGGCCTACCCATGGCTCACTTTCTCTCTCCATATCTCTGCTCTTGTCTCTCTCTCTCTCTCTCTCTCTCTCTCTCTCTCTCTCTATTTCTGGGGTGAGAGCAATGGCACTTAGTCACCATGGCAACAGTGCTTTGATGTGATCATGGCCTGATATTCCTATTGACATCAGTGTGGAGTGACATCAGTACCTAATTATACAGAGCCAAAACAGGGCCACGTCTACAGCCTACTCCTAGAACAAGAATATAGAAACAGAGAGAGGTAGAGAGAGGTAGAGAGAGAGAGAGAGAGAGAGAGAGAGAGGAAAAGTGAAAAGGAGACGAGAGAAGGAGAGAGAGCATGCAAAAATGAAAGAGAACGGAAAAAGGGAAGAGAGAAAGGAGAGAGAAAAGGGAAAAGGAAAGAGGGAGGAGACAAAGAAAAAGGGAAAAGACCGAAAGGTAGAAACAAAGAAAAAAGTGACAGCTAAAGAGACAGAGAGAAATAGAGAAGAAAAGGGAGAGGCAGACAGAGAGAAATGAGAACTGTAATATGGCTCGACAGAGAGAAAGGGAGGAAAAACATTCAGAAAGTGGAAACTATCTGTGCTTGTTCTTGCTCTAAACTAATGGAAGAAAAGATTCGAACTGTTGTTGTTGATGCCAAACTGATTTAGCTGGAGGCCGTCTCGCACAGACAGACTCCCAGTGTCAATCAATCCTCCAGACTGCAAACACACAGCCATCTAATTCATTACAGCTATCTGCCTTGGCTGTCTCTACTCTGGCATTACATCCCCTCTGGCTCCCTGCTCTTCCCCATTGGGACCCATCCAAACCAAACACAACTCTGATTGGCCAGGAGCCCTCAACCATTGTGTGACCTATGATGTCATGGCCGATGTCATACACACACACACACACACACACACACACACACACACACACACCACAATACTTTGTGTACATATGTATGGCCTTCTGTAAACACGACACATTTTCACATCATGTATTTTGCTGTAAATTCACATATTTGCTTTCTTCAGTTTCCCATATTCCCTTTCATTGTTACGAGTGGCATATACACACATTTACCTATTTATAACGTTATGTTTACACATACAGCACATATTTAAATACGCAACCAATTCTGTAATTAACAACTGTAAATAAATCCATAAATGTTCTGTAACTAATAGTGTTTCCCATTCCTCCTGGAGCTAAACGTTGAATCGTAGGCTACATATGTTTATATGTTTATATAATCCCAATTGTTATTCTGTATTTATGTTTAGAATCTATTTTTCCTGCTGTATCTTAATACTTTTGCTGCTGCAACAACCCAATTCCCCCACAGGCATCATTCAAGTTTCATCTTATCTTATCTAACATAGACACACAGACACACGTACATAGGAGTGGGGAGGGAGGGGCTCCTTGTCGTCACAGCGCCTCCTCTTGGCCTCGGCTCCTCCCTGTGAGGAGGAGTAGCCTCCTGAGGGGCCCTGCCGCTCCTCAGCAGGTTGACTGTCTGTCGACGACACTGACTTGCTCTGGAGAGAGAGACACGGCCACAAACACACACATGAAAGTATGAATACACACACACACACCCACAAGACACAATCGCACCAAAGACAGCATACGTAAGGTTGGGTGAAGACATGACAAGGCACGTTTGACACACACACACACACACACACACACACACACAAAATAAAAAAAACATCATGATAACAGACAGACTCATCTTGCTAAAGAGACAGTGTGTTACACACACATAAACAAACAAACACAATCACACATAATTATGCCAAAGACAGCAGATGTAAGCATGGGTCTTGATGGGAAGAAGCATATTGGACACACACACACACACACACACACACACAAAATCACTCCAAAGACTGCAGATATAAGCTCGGGTAAAGACAAGAAGAAGCACATTTAACAGAAACACACACATAAAAACCTGAGCAGACACATCTTAACATACACACAAGCACACACCAAGACAGCCGAGGTAAGCACAGGTTAAAACGCTGAACACACTGGACACCCTACAAAGCTAATTAGCCCTCTCCCCCTGACACACCATGTAAAATATGACTCTCATTATTGACCAATAAAGCTGTGCAGGCATGTTTACTACACAGCCCGGCCTGGTGCTCAGCGCTCAGAAAAGCCGATCAAAGCATTGTGTTGTGTTGTGTTGGGGTGGGGGCCAGGGGTTCGGTGAGGGCCACTTGTCATTCTCTCTCCCGCTGTGGAAAGGACAAGAACAGTATGGTTTAACACACCAATGAGTCAGACAGGAAGGAGCCCACAGGGCCGACAGGAAGGAGCGTTGGACGGAGGAGAGGAGAAACCGCACAATGAACCTCAGTGCAGCTCAACAAACTTCTCTCTCTTCTTTCTTCTCCTCCTCCTCCCCTCTTCTCTCTTCTCTCGACTTCCTCTCGCTGTCCCTTTCTTCCCCTCCATTTAAAATTCCAAGATGTTTTACTGGCGCGGGCCTTTCTGACAAATGCCGATTGATATGCATCCCTCCCCGTCTTGCCCTCCCCTCCCTCACTCGGTAATGCTTGGCTAAGTTCAGTGCAAACCTGAACTCATGAGAGAAATATTTGCCTGGTGCTTAACAATCAGCATTGTGTTCAGCAATTAGATTATGCTAAGGGTTTCATTGCGGGTAGAGAGAGGGAGGGAAAGTAAAGTCTATAGCAGTCTTAAATCATTTTCATTTTGCAATAAAAGCCAAGACAAAGACTCACCGGCTTTTTTTACAACCTATTTTTCTTGTTTTTTTCTTCCCCTTTCTTCTCTTTTATCGCTGTCTCTTTTTCCTTCTCAACCTCCCTCCCTTTCCTCTCTCTCTCTCTCTCTCTCTCTCTCTCTCTCTCTCTCTTTGTTATCAACAGTTACACTGATGAAGGCCAGCTGCCCGTTGCAGCCAATACAGTTAGGGAATGTTAACACAGCTCCCATAGAGCAGAGCAGTCTGCAGCCAGAGAGAAAAGGACCAGTTATAGACTTCCACCCTTTTGCATCGCATTAATTCTCCAACCGATTAATGGTGACTTTTCACCACTGCAACACAAAATATATGCAAACTTACGAGGGTAGAGGAACATTTATATACATTTCCTGTTACACTGCATGTCACATTCACTGGGACCATCCTCTCACCTCTCACCTTTACATTTAATTATATTAATTAAAAAACAGCTATTGGCAATGTACCTGGGTCCATTTTGTTGTTTGGTGGTGTATTTTTGTTATTCCTGTGGATAACTGGCCAAACGTAGACGAGGTCACATCGAGATATTTCCAGCACAGCTACAATGGAGTTTAATAGCAGAACAATTTTAAATCATCTAAAACATCGACAGTAAATGTCAGGTTTTGGTGTCACTGGAAATGGCTTCTTTCTAGACCCACCATTTTTCACCAACGTTCAACAATCATTCAGGGAGAAATCCATCGTATAAGAGGAATAGACACCAATTTCTCCATTGACAGTAGCCTCAACAGACCATAATGCAATGCAGCCGCAAGACGTGTTGTGTTTTGAATAAGGGGCATGACTCGCTTTTTCTCAACTGGAAAAACTCTCTTGCCGTTATGCTATCTTTCCGATCACTATCACTAGTTATTGTTCTCTCAGCCTACATGCAAAACCAACGGCTGTATGCAACAAGTCCAAGCAAGTTCTCTGGGGGAAGGCCAAAAAGCATTCTGGGAAATCTAGGATATCAGTAACTGAAGCAGAAGCAGACAAGGCAGGTTGAGGGAAAGGGGTGGGTACAACAAAAAGGTAAATTACATCACTTCATCACAAAACAACTCCTGAAATGTACTGAACATCACAGACCGATGATATCTAACAGTGTGAGTGTATCCAAGGGTGGTATTGTCCTTTAAAGGAGGCTATTGCTGAATCTGAGCTTTGAAATATGTTACTTCTGTGCACTTCGGAGACTGGAGTCACTATTAGTGAACACTGCGAACTAATCTGCGATGTCACACTGATACAAAGAATAAAAAGAGAACAAATAGAGTCATGTGATGCTTGGAGAGTGGTTACCAGTGGTTATTAGCATCATGCCACAATTTGCCATGTTTTTCCCACTTATAGTATACTTTGCACACCCTTCCAGCACACAGAAATTAGGCACTTTCCTCATTTTATCAGGGAGGAAGAGGCAATAACATTACAATCTTTACATTACATTACATTACGTTACAACCTTTGCTGTCACTCCAGAATGGGGGCACATCCTCCATAACAGTTAATAACCAACTCCAATCATTGTGTATCTTTTGGAGCAGATACCTCTGCTGTAGTAAATATTTTCGGACAAGAGTTATTCATTTTCACAAATACAAACTGGACAATCGTGGTCTAGTATTCTCCATGAACTCCATGGTTTGAATCCTTTCACATCTAGATTACCAGAACTCGTGTTGTTGGTGATAAAGAAATAGTTTCTTGTTCATCCGTTTGCTCAAATTGTACTTTCCTCTGGATAAATGCCGGGAGCTCAGATGTAAGTGTGATGTAGAAAACCTTAAGACGCTCAAGGTTGATAGTGTTGAGCAGCTATTGTGCTGATGTTGAGTTGTGCTGGCTGTGCTCCAGCAATACACAGCCTTTTATAGAGGCCACTTTCCAGCGCTTCTCCATTTCCCTCAGTTTATCACTGTCACAGATACACACAGGCAAAGGGAAGTGTGTGTGTGTGTGTGTGTGTGTGTGTGCAAGACATGTACTTATATGAATGTACACACGCACACACATACACACATACACACAGGCACACACACAGTTACTTACCCTGCTGGGTGCTCCCTCTGGGACGGGCCAGGGAAAGGGGAGGAGAGAGAAGAGACCAAAGAAAGAGAGAGAGAACAGGAGGGGAGTGCGGGAGTGAGAGAGAAGAGGGGAAAAGAGAGAAAGTTTGACGTCAGTCCTGATAATAATAACAACAGTCCCCCAGCCAGCCAAGGTCAGGCTGAACTACGACTGCTCCTCTCTAATAAAGATACAGACCCGCTATTGTGCATGATTCCTCTCCCCTCTCTCTCTCTGTTCCCAGACCAGACAAAGCTCTCTGTTTTCCACTGTTGCCTCTTTCAACACTCATCTATCTTTTCATTCATCCTTTCTTTCTCATGTAAGGATGGAAGCACACACACGGCCGCAGACACACATACGCACACGCACTAAACTGTGAACACAGTAATATATAATGGTATGAGCGCATTGATCTCTCTATCTCTCTTTTCACTCTCGCACTTTCTTTCTTTCTTTCTAGCTCTCAGTTTATTCATGAGCAAGTCTCTCTTGGCCCGGTGCCTGAAAGAGAGAGCAAAGATAAGATATTCTATCAGGGTGAAAGGAAGTTCATCGGGAGAAACGGTTTCTCCTGCATTTACACAGTCGCCATGAATACGTCTGTCCGTATTATGATAGCAATCTAAACAAGGGAGTTCAAATTCAGTCCAAAAGGTGACTTTCTGAACAAATCATGTAGATGATTCAAGGCTTTCACATCAATACCACCTGCCACCAAGGATCTACATCATTGCCTTTTAGATACATGAATTTTATTTTGACTAACATTATCTATTCTTTTCTTTTACTTTTGTTGTGGAGCTCCAGTGTGCAGCCATTTTGTGTCTATCCAAGTATGCATTCAGCTAAATACAATTTCAAATGTAAAACTGTGAGGTAAACATACATACATGCAGGCATATAAACAAAATATCAATAAATATCTTTTATGTGTAAAACTCCTGAGTAGTTACAGACCAGATATTTTTCCAAATATCGTCCAGTATTATTGCGATCTAAGGTACTTTACTTTACTTGTGTTAAACCTTTTCACTGAATATTTTCTCAAAATGTTATTATTAATTAGTTATTATTAATATTGTTGGGACCCAGAACTGATTTTGCATGGTAATTAATTTTGTGTCGGATAATCTGAAAAAAAGAGACACTGATTTTTAGTGTGCAAAACCTACTATCATACATATTTCATTTTATTTTATTTCAAATGCATTTCCCAAGTTGCAGGGTCTTTACGGAGCTACGGCAACATGACCTAGTCAGTAGCTTCATACAAAATTAAAACTGCTCAGTCAAACCTTCTGTAAAAGCCACTGATTTCTCCAAGATCACTCAAGGACCTGTCTTAATCTTTCCATGAACTTTGGGTTAAAGCCCTGGCTTTTTAAACCACTGTTCCACTCTCCTCTGGTGATTCACGGCAAGCTGCCGCTGCCTACAAGTGACAATATGTCAAAACAGCTACAGTGATCCACCTTATTTTAAGATACTGCCATCTGTCTCTAGAAAGCTCCTGAAACAATTTAAACTGTATTAGAAACAAGTGCCGATTCTGTACAATCCCACATTTGTGGTGATGACATCAATTTATCAGTTTGTCTGAATGTGATTTTAGCTTTCTGGCTCCCTGGTTGATCACCTGCCTTAATCTCTTCCATGGAAAACACAGTAATGTTAGGCAGTGCTTATACAGAAATGTGACTGATTATAAAATGCTTGTGTTGTCTTGTGATTTAGCTATACATATCGCCATATATCACTGTATCCCATGTAAACTAATAGTATGTTCTCCCGTCACGTGATGTACGGGAGATTAAAAAGTGATGCAGCTAATATGTGAAGTTTATATGTAAAAAGTTATAGTTTTCACAATAATACTACAATAATACTAATCTTTTTATTAATTAGATACTGCTCAATAAAGAACAAATTTGGATAAATTAATTTGTCTCTTGAAGACCGCGTCATGGGAAGAACTTTTGATTTGTTTACCGTGAAAATAAGATTTTCAGGACTGAATTCCCTTACCTCGGAGGTGTTCAAGGTCCAGGTGGTTGCGTTCATCCTTGGAGGCGAGGTGGGCCGAGACCCCGAGGGCCCCGGTCAGGGCCAGGAGCCCCGAGCCCCCAGCGCCGAGGGACAGGCCTGACGGGTGGGGTGTCAGGGGGATACCAGGAGCGTGGTGAGACAGGTGCTGGAGCTGCTGCTGCTGTGGCCACAGGGAAGGTGGGCAGTGGGGAGGAAGGGGTTGGGGAGGGGTGGTGTTAGACAAGGGGGTGGGTGGTCAGAAAAGAGAGGGAAAAGGAGAGAGAAATAGAAACCAAGCAGGAGCGAGTGAAAGAAGGAGGAGAAGAGGGTGGGAAAGAAAGTGAAGGTTAGGGGAAGTGGGGGGTTAAGAGAAAGGGATGTGGTTAGGAGAAGAGAAAAGGCAAAGAGAGGGGAGTAGATGGGAGAAATGTTAGTAAAATGGGGGGTGAGGTAAGAGACATAAAGGGAGGAGGTGAGAGAGATGAGATTTTGCAGGTGAAAGAGGAGAGTGGAGGATGAGAGAGCGGAAGAGAGTGGAAGATGGAAGGAGATAGGGGGTTAAAGAGATCAGAGGATTAAGAAGAGAGAGATGGCAATTGAGGCCAAGGAGGAGAAAGAGGAAAAGAAAAGAAGGGGAGAGAGAAATTGAAAGATGGGGATACACGGGAGGTTAGAAAGAGAGAAGGAGGTAGAGATGGAAGCCAAGAGGGAGAAAGGGGGGGGGGGTGTGTGAAATATCGGGGCGATGAATGGGATTTATAATGGGAGAAAAGCAGGGAGACAAAGAAAAAGATGAAGGCCAAGGAAAAAGGGAGAGAAAGGGTAAAAGGGGGGGAAAGAAAGCGGAGTATGTGTCAGAGAGCAAATGATTGGGAGGAACACGGGGAAATCATGGTGGAAGCAATGGAAAGTGAGGGAAAGATAGATATATGGGAGGGGGAAGAGAGAGGATAAACGAGTGCAGGAGGAGGGAAGACAAAGTGCGTACCTCAGAGAGCAAAAGATAAGAGAGAGCAAAAACAAGGGAAAGGGAGAAAGAGAGGACGGGGGCCAAAGGGAGAGGAAGGGAAGGATAAAAGATTATAAAAGAGAGGGAAAATGTGTCAGACAGAGAAAGGACAGAGAAAGAGAAAAAGTGGATGGAGGGAGTGGAGCGCAGAGGAGTGCAGAAGAGACAGATAAAGAGAGGCTATTTTCCTGAGGGTAGCATTAGGATGTGTTTTGGTGTGTTGTTTTGTCGAGCTGGTACGCTAAATACACACACACAAACACACACACACACACACACACACACACACACACACACACACACACACACACACACACCTCGAAGACAGCAGTGTTTGTAGTGCTGGGAGGAACAAAAGGCTTTAAGTAGACAGTAATGTGATCAGTGCTCTGACAAGCTGTGGAAAGCCCCTCTGCTACAACACTCCCAGCCATCACCCTGTCTGTGTGTGTGTGTTCGTGTGTTCGTGTGTGTGTGTGTGTGTGTGTGTGTGTGTGTGTGTGTGTCGTCTGGTATAAATCAACAGGTGGGTGTAGGTATATGTTTTATGTGTGTGTCTGCATGTGAGCATGTGCATATGTGTGTCTGGTATAGCTCTAAAGGTGACGTGTGCATTGATCGCATTATTCTAGAAAGTGTGTGTGCATTGGTGGTGTGCATATGTGTGTGCCTGTGCATGTGTGTCATGGCGACGAGAGGTGACTCACCCCGATGATGGCATTGAGTTCAGCCATGGTGACCTGCTTGGCCCTCTCCACTGCTTGGACCACCTGTTGTTGGTGCTACACACACACACACACACAGAAATGAAAGACAGTCGTCATTGCATCGTTATCAATACACAGATATGTGAACATTGTGTCGCATGTAGAGTAACCTGACATAATAATCTTTGCCTTATATGAAGCGAATGTTGGGAAAGGTGTTAAGACGTGCAGTGACGTGCAGAAACAACCACACACACTGTTTGTACAGGGTCTACAAATATATACCTGCATTGAGTACCGTGTACTCACACACAGCCAACCACTGATATAACGCACACACAAACACAAACACATACACACACAGACACACACAGACGCACACACAGACACACACTCATGTACATACAGAGATGTCCACACTTGTGCACAAACACAAAGACACACTAAAATCTCAGTTCTGTGTACACAAACTCCCGACGTAATCAGTCACACAAATGCAAACATGCATGTGAGCCACAAGCACACACACACACACACACACACACACACACACACACACACACACACACACACACACACAGTGTCAATATTGACCAAACTGACAGAGCTGTGACCGTCCTTCCCGGACGCACACTCATCAGTGCACACTCTGACACACACACACACACACACACACACACACACACACACACACACACTCACGCTCACACACAATGTAATAAAGCTAGCACAATAAGGTTTCACTCTCATTCAATCGGTCCTTTGTCGTCACGCCCACAGTCAGAAACGGACAGACAGGATATTGTATCAGCAATATATTTCCATTCAGTAGTCTGCTCCTTTTACTGATTTGGGTTCTATTTAGCAGACATGGATTGAAGTACTAATTGGAATGGATGCAAGTACTCCTCTGAGACTGACTGATCTTGTCTGGCACAATGAAATCCACTGGATTGCTCCCAAAGTTTCCCATACTGAACCCCTGGCAGACCAGATAAAATGCTCAGACTCAGCGTAGTACTGTATTAATTTTCTACTTTCTAAGTAGTTTTTGGACAAGGCGATCATTTCTTTCCCGTGGACCCCAGAACTGGCCACAGGGGGGAAAAAATATATATATATATATATATATTTCAAGGCCATGATTTTCTCCACCGAGGGCATGAGATAAACCTTGTTTCCTCATTTTGATTAATTTGAGTGCACAAGATAATATCGTTCCCTCGTTTTGGTTAATCCGTGCCCTCACTTCATTATTCTGTGTGCTCTATTTCATAATTTGTGCGAACAAATTAATTATCATGTGCCCACAATTGGGCTTGTGCTTGATTTAGCTTATTCAGCCATTTTCAAACTGATTTCACCCACTTTTCATAATTGGTTGAATTTACTTGATTGCATTGATTTATTTAGATTAATTAGTCTGATATTGAGTAGGATAAAACTGTGTTTAGCTGAACGAGGCTTTTAATAATCAATAGATACGTTAATCAAGTTTTACTTTAGCTAAAAAACACGGGGTGAGTTATCAAGGCAAGGCAACACTTGTAATGAAAGCATTATTGTCAGTAAATGACAAGGATATTCAGAGCTAGCGGCCAATACCTTATCAATGTGCAGACCTGAGGAACTTCGGCTTTAGAAAGGATTTGTAGCGGTCACCACTTAGAGCTCCTTTTATATCTATTTGCACATATCCTGTGCACACAATAGCATGTCGTGAGTAAGTTAATACTTGAAATACATTTTTTCTGTGCAAGACGGCCAGGTATAGGTCTAGTGTGTGAAAAGTAGATTCTGTTGATGTATGTGTGTAGATAGTGGTGTGGTAGTCAGTGATGGGCGGTAACGTGTTACTCAGTATCTCGTTACAGTAATATTACTTTCCTAAGTAACGAGTAGTGTAACAAATTACTATTTCATTTTCATTAATAACATTACAGTTCCAAATTAGATAAATAAATTGTTGCAGTGTTACATTTATGTTTAATAAGCCAATCTCCATCCTGGATTTATTTTGTCATAACTAAAGGACACGTCGTGCCAGACACTGCGCTAGCTAGCTAGCTTGTATTAAAGATAGACATGTTTACATTCAGCAACTGGAAGTAATCCCATTACTTTAGAAGACAACTTTTTGTTGTCAACTGTAAAATATAGCAGGTACTAAAATATAAGCTGCAGTATTTGGCTGTCAGTCACAGAGGACAGGAGCACAGGAGAAGGGGGGGGGGGTAATATAACCAATAGAGTAATGAATTACTTCTACCAGGGAGTAATGAGTAACAAGTAAACAGGAATATATTACATTTATTGGGTAACGACCCAACACTGGTGGTAGTGATGGGTGTGTGTGTGCGTGTGTGTGTGTGTGTGGGGGGGGCCACTTACCTCCTGCGAGAGGAAGGGGATGATCTGAGCGCAGATGGCACTGAGACGCTTGACAATCTCCGCCTGTAACACAGAGAGAGAGAGAGAGAGAGAGAGAGAGAGGGGGAGATAGAAAGAGAGATAATATATGATAATCTATCATACCGTAACATAATGAGTACACAAACAAAACAGAGCCAATGATACACAGTACATTAAACCATCGTTGCATTAAAAGACCTTTCCAATGAGAGGGGAGTACTGTTAGTGACAACGCAAGAGAGTGATCGAGGAGGAGGAGGAGGAGGAAGAGGATGGAAACACCATTAGGGCTCCAGCCATCATCTGGTCTTTTAGCACCATCACACTCTCATTTAGCTCAGCCTCACACACTCTCATCCACTCACCTACCTTCCTTTTCTCTCTCTCTCTCTCTCACTCACACACACACACACACACACACACACACACACACACACCTCTCTGCTTTTCTCTCTCTCAACTTCTCACAGAAGTCTATTCAGTGCCATTACGTTTCCTAGAACTCGTGGAATCCATAAAAACACCATTTCTTGTTTCTTGGTCTGGCGAAGGTGAACACCGTCTAGCTCTTAGTCTCCTAACCCCCCAACCCAGCCCACCCTCTCCACACACACACGCACGCACACACACACACACAAAAACATGCACATATGCAGCAAGCCTGGGAAGCATCCACAGAAGACTTCCTACAAACACACAATATAAGCACACACATACATGCCAAAAAACAGAAGCGCAGACTTTCTCTCTCTCTCACACACACACACCACACACACACACACAGAACCTCTGCAGTGTGTCTAATTCTATCTGTCTGAGTGCCCTCAGCCTCATTTTGTTCTCTTCTTCACTCAGCCGTTCTCTCTTTTTCTACAACAGCTCTCACACTGAGCCATTATTACCCTATTCATCCTCTTCCTCCTATCCCTCTCTCTCTCTTACATCTCTATCTATTCTCCCTCGCTTTGTCTCCTTTTCTCTCCTCCTTCTATTTTGCTCTTGTTCCCTTTCTCTGCTTTTTCTTTCCCATCTCTCTCTTATGCCTCCTCATCCCTCGATTTCTCTCCCTTTCGCCTTTTTTTCTCTCTCTAACATCTTCTCTCTTTTTCTCTGTTTGTTACTTTTCCGTCTCACACATTATCACTGCCACCCCTCCATTTTTCCTGTCATCCTCACTCTTCCTCTTGTCCTCTCTGTCTGCATCCCTCCCTCCACCCCAACACATGTTTCTGGCACATGGAAATACTGGAGAAAGAGGGAGAGAGAGAGAGAAGGGGGGGGGCAATACAATGACTGACAGGGCTGTGCACACATATCATACAAAGGCTCTTTTTCTCTCTCTCTCTTTCTCTCTCTCTCCCCTCTCTCTCTCTCTCTCACACACACACACACACACACACACACACACACACACACACACACACACACGTAATCAGCCAGTCTGTCAGTTGCAGCCAATCTCATCTCAGCTCTAGACTTCATAAACTCGCTATCACCAGACACACGGCTCTGTTCCAAGGACAGACACAGCCTCATCATATCATACATGTGTCAATGTATGTATATGTGTGTGTGTGTGTGTGTGTGTGTGTGTGTGTTTGTGTGTGGGTGGGTGGGTGGCTACGTGCCTGAGTGTACTTGGAGTGATGTGTGTGTATGCGTGGTGACCACAGAGAGAGAAGTGAGAGAGAGAAAGGAACAGAGAAAGGGAAGAGAGAGAGAGGAGTGTTTACAGTCAGGAATAGATTCATGTGACTATATTGTACTGTTGTAATTGTGAAACTGATTTTTCCCACGGAGCAAAACGTGGGCATCAGGAGCCAAAGGTCAGTCACAGTCAGTACTTGAGAAAATAATTGTGTATTGTTTTTGTTAAGATAAAAGCAGATAACAGTTCAGTTATTGTGAACATTTAACATAGTTATACATTTTGACAAAACCTTACTGGAATTTTTTGTTAGAAAAATCTGCCCTTGTATTCAACAAGACAAGATGATCATCTGATTGGCTATCTCCCCCTACTGCACACTCCCTCCATTCATTCGCCTGCCTTGCCTTCTCCCAGATTTCAGTGGATCTATTCTTTTGACAATACTTGAATGATGGTTATACTGGTTATTCCAGGACTGTAGGAACTTAAACTGAAACAATAGTGAATACTGCACATTCAGCTAGTTGCATCTGTACTTTGCTAGCAGTGTAATTAGCTCCAAAAACAGACTAGTTCAATAATACTATCCTAAAGACCTATACCAATCAAATAATTTCATATTGAATTAAACTCAATTCAAAAATCCTTTAGTCTGCTCTACTAGACTTTATCCTGCCCTGTTCCACAAGCCTACAAGTCTGTTGGCCACCAATTAATTACTCATTTCAGACACATTCAGTAATAGGCAATAAATGCTAGCTATATCTCTGCAAAACAGGCTATGGGCCTTCATACTGACAATATTGCCAAAGTCACCAGAATAAAAGTGAGCCATATCAAAGGCACTAAGAGCCTAAGAGCCCAGTGACCGCATGTGTCTTCTCTAAGCAGTGCTGGTTGTGTTGGCTTTGTTAACAGGTAGGCTAGACAGTCTAATGCCTCTTTTAAGTTGACATATGCTTCGCTTCTGTGAATCAGGCACAACTGTCTTATCTGTCAAAGCATGTCACAATCTAGGAGCGATTTAATCAGCACAACCTTTACCCAACCCTGATAGACGTTTTCAGCTACGCTTGTCGTACCTGAATAGCAAATTGTGAAGAGGCAGGAGGCGGTAGGAGACAATCACTGTGTGATGTACGGATGATCACTGATGTACAGTGGGAAGAATTTGATTAGGCCCTTTTGAATTATACATTATTATACACACTTCAACTCTCTCCTCTCCTTTCCTATTCTCTCCTCTCCTCTCCTCTCCCACTTCTATCCCACCTCTCTGCAACTAGAACAGATTGCCTCCTACTGTACTGCAGGTTGGCAGAGGGAGTTTCGCCTGTCCCAGATCAGTTCAGATGACCTGGCTCAGCTTTGTTCAGATTAGAGCCAAATTGACAGCAACTGATCCTGGAACAGATCCCAAACACAGATTAGAAAAGAGCAGAACAGAGAAGAACAGCGCAGATTGGAAAATAATAGAACAGAATGGGACAAAACAAATTAGAACAAAGTAGAGAAGAGCTGAGTAGAACAGATTGGAACACATAGGATAGAACTGCTGGTGGATTCACTTTTCAGGAATGAAAACAAACAAACCCTAACCCTTTGTGGGAGTTTTTCCCTGTTCTCACTGAGGGTCAAAGGTTGGGTTGGCGTGTCGATTTTGTTTTGTTTACATTTTTATTAATTGTTTTCATTTTCTGTTTCACAATGTGGGCGTTTGTGAAGCCCTCTGAGACTGTAACAGTGATTAAGGGATATATAAATAAACTTGACTTAATTTGACTTAAATGGCTAAAACTCAGATTATTTAGCTAGATATTGTGTTCAGAATTATTAACGCTTACTGTTAATTACTGTTATACTTACTGTTACTCATTTGAAGAAGATTTAATCATTTGAGGAAGATAATTATTTTACTGCACCTTTTGCATTTTATATCAACACATTGACTAGTTTCAACTAGTTTCAACTATTATAAATTAAATTAAATATTTTCAGTATTGCAGATGACGTTCCAATACTCCATGATTAATAATGGTGAAACCGAAAATCGTGATATACAATTATACACGCTTCATTAATTGCGCTTCCCTACCACACCGCGCGGTAATGTTTCACTGGAGAGACATCTGCAACAGAGCAGCATCCCACCGATTCCACTTCCTGGCCAATAGGGGCTGGATGGTTGTGTGAGTGAAGCTGTCCATTCAGCCAATGGGTTGTAGAATAGAATAGAAGCGAGCTGGGCTGGACCGGACTGAGCCGGGCCAGGTGTCAGAGACAACACACACACACACACAGTCTCGCTCCACAGCCCTGCCAAAGCCCAGACACCAGGGAGCTCTGGCAATGACTGGCCGGATGGAGGGATGAACGGATGGAGGGATGAACGGGTGGAGAGATGAACGGATGGATAGATACAAAGGAAGAGAGGGGGCTGGTCAATAAACACCTGAGGGCAGATATGCTGCCAACTGGCATAGGGAGAAAGAGAGAGAGAGAGAGAGAGAGACAGAGAGAGAGAGGAAGACAGAGAGAGAGAGAAAGGGAGGCAGTGAGAGACAGAAAAAGGATTTAAGCAAAAGACAGACAGCGTGTAGGTGAGAGAGAGAGAAAGACACTGAGAAAGAGAAAGATAATGTATGCCGGTCATAAAGTTCAATTTAAAAAAGACCAAAGCATTTCCCAAAATATTCTCCAAAAGAAAGACAAATAGACGGAGGGAGGGAGAACGGATAGAGGAAGAGAAGGAAGGAGGAATGAATTGGAGGACAAGGACAGCCTGTTCCGGAGGCTGTGGAGCATATTAGTCTGTCAGTGCCTGAGGGACACACACACACACACACACACACACACACACACACACACACACACACACACACACACACACACACACACACAGCCCCTGGTATATCAACACTACCACACACACACAGTGCCAGCTTGTTCAGACTTGTCATCTCGTCGGATCATTGACGGGATGATAATCACAACCAGCAAAACATTAATATGATCACTGTGCCTTGTTGCTGCGTAATGACAAAACCTGGGATAGGTGATAAGGGCAACACACACAAACACACGCATACACACACACATACACACAAAAAAACAGGGAAAAACATTGGTTGCAAATTACATGTTCCAAAATCCTGAAAACCTGTATGTACACTGTACAATACTACACCTGTAGGTACCAATGCATAAGTATGAGCACATATTTTCTATTTTCATTGAGTGTCTGGGATGATCAAGTCAAATCAAATCTTTTTATAGACCACCTTTAACAAATGATTATTACAAAGCTTCAGAGAAAACAGAGGACACAAAGAGACAAGAGAGAACATCACAAACTAGAAATCGACGCTTATGTGTGTGTGTGTGTGTGTGTGTGTGTGTGTGTGTGTGTGTGTGTACACCCAAACACACATGTGTAAGTGGATTTG
Source organism: Hoplostethus atlanticus (assembly GCA_034670405.1). Classification (NCBI taxonomy): domain Eukaryota; kingdom Metazoa; phylum Chordata; class Actinopteri; order Trachichthyiformes; family Trachichthyidae; genus Hoplostethus; species Hoplostethus atlanticus. The sequence continues at coordinate 156,812 of JAXDDX010000134.1, read as the reverse complement.
AGAGCACTGAGTAACACCAGGGCAACACAGGAAGAGTAAATTGATGACAGACTGTGGGGAAGTTAAGGAAGAGAAAGGAATGGCTGAGATGGTGGGAGTTGCAGAAGGTTGTAGGCTTTGCTGAATAAATAGGTCTTGAGTCTGGACTGAGAGCGTGTCTAATTCCCCAACAAGGGCAGGAAGCTTCCAAGTGCTGCAGACAACTTGGGATGGAGGCATGGAAGGACGGAAACAAGCTTTTTTCCTTTTTTTTTTTCGCTGAACATTTTATACACATGACACTAAAGTGAACTTGAACTGGAAAGAGGGGAAACCACATCCCTGTGAAAGACCAGCATTGTATTCGGTCTCCCAGCATGACGGCGAGAGGCAGTGATCGTGTGCATCTTGCCAATAAAGCTTGGTGAATTTGAATGTGATGAGCGTGGGTTGACGTTGGCACAGGAGGAGGGAGACGGTGCCCAGTGTGCTCGGGCACTGCCAGCTGTGCCAGTCTCTGAGTCCCACTACAGCTAGGCAAGCCAGGTTCATGGGGCGGGGGGTGGGGAGGGGGTTATGTATGTGATATCCCCTCTCGCTCACTCTAATTGCTCTCAACAAAAATCCCGTCTATCTCTTTTAGCCCCTACTCTATTTCCTTTCCTAGCACTTCTCTCTAGCCTAGAGTTTAGAGAAACAGCCTTGTGACTGGAAGGCAGCGGATTTGAATCTCCGGACCAGCTGCGGAAATGTGGGCAGGGAAAGTGGTGGTGAAAGTGAATGAGCAACACTCTCCCTTCCCTCAACAGCTACCATCAAGGTGCCCTTAAAAGACTACACCGAGTTTGGCCCATTGGCCCATTGGCCACCTTACCCAACATCTGACAAGAGGACTGTCTCCAGTAGATAGTTTAAGCATGCTCAGTCAACTTTCTCTGGATGAATAACATTTAAAAGATGGTTCTATGGTCACAGGAATATTATCAGAGCACTGAGACTGAGACGATTGCACTCCTTACTATTGGCTCCTTGTAACTTATGTGTGTGAGGTTTTGTGTGTATTAAAGTGCGTCATAGCCTGTGTATTGCATGTGTATGACTGTACTGTATGCACATTTATTTTAAAGAGTCAGAGGGTGTATACATATCACACACAAATGCACACGCACACGCACACGCACGCACGCACGCACGCACGCACGCACACACACACACACACACACACACACACACACACACACACACACACACAGAATCTTGGAGCTTATCTCTGTCCCCTGCTGCCTAATTGGACTGCTCTCCCCTCTGCTAACAGTTAAAGGTAAATATTTGTAGCCAATGACGTACTAATCACCCACTGATTGTGGTGGCAGGCACAGAGGTATTCAATGAAAACAACCATGCTTTCTCTCTTTCAATCTTTCTCCCTTTTTCTCTAGCCTCCCTCTTTCCTCTTCTTCTCCATGCAATCAGTCTCCTAGTTTCTCTATTCCGCTGGCTCATTTTTTCCCCCTCCACAATATCTCTCTCTTTCCTCTCACTCCGTTTTCCCTCAGTGCACTTGGCCTCGCTTGCTTGCTCTCTCTCTCTCTCTCTGCCCTCCTTCTCATTCTCTCTTGTTCCTCTCTCCTTCTTGCTCTCTCTCTCTCTCTCTCTCTGTGCCCTGCTTCTCTCTCAGATTCTCTCTCTACCCTCCCTCTCTCTTTTCTCTCTTGCTTTTTTCCTCTCTCTGCCCTCCTTCTCTTTCTCTCTTTCTCTCTCTCCTCTGGGCAGTGTGCCAGCTCCTCTTCCCTGGCGCTGAGCCAACTCCCCCTGCTTCTCCTCCCCTCCTCCTCTTCCTCCTCCTCCTCCCCTCCCTTCCTCCATCCCCCTTGCCTCTGATTGATAGCCCCTCTATTCGGGAAGGAGAGGAAGGGAAATAGAGAGAGAGAGAGAGAGAGAGGGGAGAAAGGAGAGCAGCAAAGCACACACGTGGACCAAAATACACACATACACACACAGAAACACACACTGAAACACAGAAACACTCAAAGACACACACACACACACACGCACTCTCAAAAGTGTGCAAATACAAACACAAAAAACACAAAACACACACAAAACGAACACACACACACAAAAGCCACACAAGCACACACAAATGCACTCAGATGTACACAGACTCAAAAGCACTCGCACAAAAGCCATGCACATGCACACACACACACACACGCAAAAGCACACACAAGGGCACACAGAAAACCAATCCAAACTGAGCAGGGGAGCATACATACAAAGAGCTGGGTGCAGAGCAAGCAGAGCCTCCCAGTGTGAGACCAACACGCAAGCACACACACACGCACACACGCACGCAGACATGCACACACACACACACACCTTCTCAAACACATACACCTTCTCAAACACATACACAAAGACACCAATTCAACCTTCAGTGCAGAACCAATACAAGATAGGCAGCAGACCAAGCAGCAGTAACATTTAGAATGAAAAATACAGACAGACAGCTCACTTGTATACCTCCACACACACACACACACACACACACACACACGCGCGCGCGCGCGCGCACACACACACCTGCACCATGCATACACGGCACACTTATAAACACATGTACAACAAGGAATACACACAAATGCACGCCCAAGTCTCTATGCAAGAAAAAAGATGCATGCACCACACCTCCAGAATATACAAACACACACAAACACACACAAACAGACGCTCTTCAGCAGACAAACTGGGAATCTTTCTAGGGCATGTGTGAGAGGCAAATTTGTGCCTGTGCCTCACAGTTAGGGGTTACAACCAACTAGATCCCTCTCTCTCTCTCTCTCTCTCTCTAACTCGCTCCATCTCCCTGGCTATATAATGCACTAAGCCATTAGTCATATTCACACTGGGCCAGCTCACCAGCTTGCATTGACAGACTGCATACGGCTTCAAGCTCATGTCCTCCGCAATGCAATCAGACACAATGTAGCCAGACTGGCAAAGCTGGCTGCATAGCATGCATGCATGCAAAGGCACGCATAGATGTGTACATCACAAACACACACACACACACACACACACACACACACACACACACACGCACGCACACACACACTCATAAACTCACAAACATGCATGTTGTGGTAAATAGACATCTTGTTTTTGTTTGTGTCTGAGAGGCATTGGAGCATACTCTGTACCTTTGGGATACACACACACACACAGACTGTATGCACGCACAGTTCATTTGCTTTCAGCTTCACACTCTTACATGAACATAGAAACATGTGGCCACTGTCTCTCTCTCTCTCTCACACACACACACACACACACACACACACACACACAGACGAGCCAGCAGGACCTGTGTAGCTACTCAGAGCTCCTCTGCCGGAGTGACAAAGCCATTATGCTAAAAGGCTAGCTCCCTGGGAATTTAATCACTCGTTTTCTCTCTCATCCTATCTTTCGCTTGCTCTCTTTCTTTCTCTCTCTCTCTATTTTTCCTTTCCTCAATCTCCTTCTCTCTCATTCCTAAAGGGTTACATCACTCTCTCTCTCTCTCTGCCTCATTATTCACAAATGAGCTTCGTTACACATGTATGCACACACACATGCACACAAAGTGCAAGAGAGAGAGATGAGAGATGAGAGAGAGAGAGAGAGAGAGGGAGAAAGAGAAAGAAAGGGAGAAACATCAAAGCTACACACACACACACACACACACAACACAACACAGATGCTAGAACATGTGCAAAGAGGGGCTGCATACATCACTGATCACAGCGAGTACAAACACATACCATACACACACACACACACACACACACACACACATAAAGTCATTTGACCCCTCCAAAGCCTGTTCTAGTTGACCCACATATCCAGCCTGTCCTAATCCAGCCCTTTAAATAAACCCAGTAAAAAAAAAACTCAAACCACAACCCTGGATTACTGACTGACTGGGTGGTGGGAACAACTGAGAGAGAAAAAGACAAGGCGGGGGGATGGAAAGAGTGAGACTGAGAAAGAAAAAGAGAGAAAGAGAGAGACCCAATCCTATTAGGAACCAAATCGGCGAGTTGAAAATGAAGGCTCTCTCTCTCTCTCTCTCTCTCTCTCTCTCTCTCCCAGATGAGATGAGGATTCAGGTCACAACTTCAGCCAAAGATACCAACGCATGCGTGTGCACACACACCACACACACAAATACACAGACAGAAAAGCTAATTAGGCATAAGAATAAGCACATGTACATACATTTTTTATGCAACACAAACACATAAACATTCTCTCACATACTCTCCCTCTCATTCACGTACTCTCTCTCTCTTTCTCTCAGTCTCTGTTTCTGTCTGTAACTCATTCTTGTCTTTCTCTCTACTTCACTCACTTTCTCCTCACTCTCTCTCTCTCTCTCTCTCTCTCTCTCTTCACGTCACAATTCAAAGATGCTTTATTTGCATGACTGTCAAAGATTAACAATGCTGCCAACATGGTTTGACATAAAATGACAATAAAATGTATATTATATGAACCATTGCATGAAAGCAATACAGAGGAAAGATTAGTCTACTCTGTATCTCACACACACACACACACACACACACACCCTTAGCCGCATATGTGTGGTGGTGAAATGAAAGGAGGGAGCAGGAAGGAAGGATAGCCAGCTGCTTCATCTGTCCTCAGGAGTCCACAGGGGAAACAGTCTGGCTGCCTAGCATCCTGACTACACAGCTTCCTATAATATCCTGCCTAGTCTGTGAACATAGCATTCTCTCAATTTAGCAATTTGCTAAAGCTTACAGTATGTATAGGCTACTACATACATGCTAACACAGCTTCCTACAATATCCTGCCTAGTCTGTAAGCCTGGCATGGCTACCTAGCATTCTTCAATAGCATACAAAATGTATCCATGACTTGCAGTGACATCACTTTTCTGTTGACACCACCATACTGACCCTCCAAAACATTCACAGTGCTTACCATCTCTATTTTATTAAATAATGTGCTTTACTTAACAAGTACCAATTAAAATGTGTGTCACATGTTGTGCCGTCAGTTGTAATCATGTTGGGATGGAGAGGGTGAAATGTCATTGTTTGTCCACTGGTAAAGGGAGAAGTGAGTGGCAACAATTTAGAAATGTACTGTTTTCTTACCTGCCTGGCAATCGGGAACAACTTTTGGACAGTTCACTCACCCTGAAGTGAAACCGAAATGCATCGGTACTTTTGTACGCCTGAGGGGTTTCTCTGGAATATGGGTTGTGAGAAGATGTAGCGGGTTGTTATATATCATGAAACAACAGATCTGGGAGTTTTTCTGCAGACCTCAGTGGTGTCAGCAATGTTTCTGGCAGAGAGTAAGGTTCTCATCCTCCAAGGACCTTTTTAAAACTTTCCTTTGCTTCCCAAGTCAGGTGAGATGTTCGTGTATGGTATGGTATGGTATTATAATGAATGGTTATAATTTAATGCCGTCTGTGAGACAACATGGCAACATAGGCTATTGTTAAAATACAGCTTCCAATAATATCCTACCAAGTCTCAAGTTGGTGGTTCTCAACCTGTGAGTTGTAAGATCATTGTTAGGGGTTGCAAGGCAATTGATGAAAAGTGAAAAATATGAAAATGAGGTGAAAAAGGCAAATAAAAACCAGTATTTGGTGCCAAAGTTCATCATCCTGTAGGGTTACACTTGCAACAGGGGGTAGTAAGTAGGCATCACATTGTTTTGGGGGGGATCGCCAGCCAAAACAGGTTGAGAAGCACTGGTTTAAGAACCTCTGCTATACCATACAGTACTCTACTACCAAAATGCTAAGACAGGTATCTTAGGTGCATAATAGAGTATCCTTGAGATGTTGATGTTGTTGTATGTTTGCCTTTTATACCAACTCATAGCTGCAAAAAAAAATGACTTACATTTTTAGGCTTTTAGCTTTTTTATGATCCGGAGTGACTTATTAGTAAGCAGGTTGGTTCAGTGTCCTGCTCAAGGACACATGGACACACATTGGCTGTTGTGGTGATCAAACGTCTGACCGGTAATGGGATGGTCTCTCTCACGACTAGGCCACCTTGCTGCCTGTTAGCAAATTGCCCTTGGGGATATTTAATTATTTGACTTCATAGCACTTTACTCTTCTCCACTCTACTCAGTACCCTACAGTACTGCTTGCTGTTTAGTATTGTATACCGCAGACTATTATAAAAATTAAATTCTAATACCAACTATACAGACCTTTTGGCACCTAATATCTAATTAAGCACCCTAGCTGGCTAGTAGCCTTGTCGCCTGGCATTAGGCTACAAAAATGTGAGCAAATACGCAACAATCACAGCTTCCTGGCATTAAGAATTTCTCTTGCAAACCTTAATTGATTTCATTGTGTGACCCTGTGTAGGAAAATGTACCCAGTTTGAAGGCTATTAACCTTTGAGCCCACAGTGTTTCATTCAGCCCACTATACATTGCAGGCTTGACTTGAGAAAGGCTTTGACATCACGCTAACAATTTACTGATAAGTTTATTGATTTCTAAATAATTTAGGGAGACATTTCTGTAGATCTGTGAGTAATAATCACTGTACATGATGAGGTAACAGCTTTGAGCTATCCAGATCGGAGTGAAAGCCACTGTTTAATGTCTACTGAGGAGGGGAGACTGTATGATGCAATATTAGCTAAGGGCATGTGTTTTTCATGCATTGCTTTTAACTCCTACCCAGCGAAATGAAAGTACTGGTGATGGTATGGGCATGGTGTCTTACTGCCATTTTATCTTTTGGTGGTCCGCTGTTGGATCCCAACCCAGTCTTTGAGAAACACTGGCATAGGCTACTATTAAAATGCTGTCAGACTAGCTTCCCTCCCGGCCTCGAGGGTCTACTGTGGGATACTACCCTGGCAAACAAATAATAGACCACACCGCTGAAATGGCCCGTGACAACTGAAATGATTAAGATATATATGTGCACATGTCAAAATTCATATTTCACACAAAGATACAAGATACAATAGAAGATACAGTAACATTCACAGCCTCAAGGGAAATTCAGTTTGCAAGGCCAGCGTGTGAAACAGTGGGAGAATGCAACACATTCATTACTCAACAGCATTCACCGTATCATTATTAAAGATGCCGTCCTGGTAGAGAGCAGGTAAGCTCAGTCAAAAATCAGCACAGCTTTGGGAAACTGGTTTCAACTGAGATGATGAAGGTATATATTTGCTCAGGTCAATATCCACAATGGTGTGCTGTAAAAATTGTGGTGCCAAAACCTTTCTCAATCACAGTTACAACGTCTTAATGCGCAACTCACTGCATGCACATGGGGCATGTTTGTTTGCCTACAAACAGCCAGCATCTTTGGCTAGCAGTGATTATCATTTTGAATATTCTGACACAATTTCCCTGAAACAGATTGAAAGTTCATTGGTGTTTAGGAATCCCACACTATATGCATGCTGTGTGCATTCTACTAGAAGACAACATCCTAGGCCAGTACACCTGCTGCTACAGCTGCACAACTACTTGTCTATAACTACTGTATATTACAATTTTAGATTTGACAATTAATAATCGTAGCATTTTGCAATATTGAAACATTACATTTTATTTAGAGCACTGTAGTTGAAAATAGTGTTAGAAGTTAAAATGCCAGAAGTGCAATGAAAAAGATTTGATGCTGAAATCACTGACACAAATAATAATCAGGATTTGTGATCACAATACGTAGCAATAATAATAATCAGGATTACCATTTTAGCCATTAATCATGCAGCTCTACCAGCTGCTCTGTCCCTGGCTCTGGCTGGATTCAATACTGTAGTTTACTGAATATATTCTCGTCAGTGTTGAGAGTGGGTGTAGGAGGGTGGTTCTCAGATGCCAGAACTTACTGTTGTATCTGGAAGTGTCGTGGGCCAAATTGGTGCCTACTGGATAACATACCCACCCACCCTGTCTTTCCTCTAATACTGAAAGAAGGTGTTACAGATTAACAGGTGTTCAGGTACAACTGTAGTTTTCTATTACCACTGGAGCAGTAGGTGGTTTGGTGCCTTGCTCAGGGGTACTTTCATGGCAGTCGTTGAGGGAGGAGCATGTCTCATTCACTACCTGTATTCCTGATTTTCCTGGACTTGAGGTCACAAGCTCGCTTTCCTAACCATGAAAGCTACACTAGGCAATTTCGCACATTGGTGGCTCCAAACGGCAGCGAGAGTGAACTATTTGAAAACCGTTTGAACTTCAATACCCAGAAATCATGTAATGTGTCGTGAGTAAACTGCCCACAGCACAGCTCTTGTTTACCAACCCAACCAGTCTGTGATCGTTTTACACCAAAAGATCCCAGAGAAGAGACGAGAGAAGCAACAGATCTAACGTTGGGGAGTCCAGCTTTCTCTGCTCACTCGTTGCTGTTCGGGAGACAGTTTTGTATTTCACTTTTAAGTTGTGATTTGTCACTTCCTGTGGGTGGAGAATATTTCCCACCAGTGACACCATACACCGCAAATAGGGTAAATGTATGGTGTCACAATTAGAGAGGACGTGACTTCTCTATTGCAGCCCAATTAGGATTTGGTGATTTAGCTTGATAAGACGGGTGTATTTCTACATAGAAAATCTTGCCTATCGGCTGGAACACAAGTCTGACAAAGCTACTGTTCATCCTCGCCTCCTGCCGTCGTCCTGTTATCCTGCTGCCAGAATCAGCTGTCTGTAGAAAAATCAGCTTCAGACTCACAGGGCATCAATCCACTCACCACACACTATCCATCAACGAATATCACTCTATGAGTAAGCTGCCAGCCATGCGAGCCTCCTGTACACGGCCCGAATTACAAAGTCATTGAATATACATGTAGTGTGTCTCCATACGGGCAATAACTACCAAGGCCCCAGAAGTGCTATATCAATGAATATAGAACAACCACAGAGAGCACTGTAACGTCCCTACAGCCTCCCTCCCTCATCCTGGGGATACAGCTACTATATGATATGATATGATAATGGAAGTGAGGCCACTGAGATAATGTGACGATGTGTGTGTGTGTGTGTGTGTGTGTGTGTGTGTGTGTGTGAGATCACTGCATCCATATAGCTTGGAGGAGAGAGGGGGGGTTATCTCCTCTGTTCCTTCATATAGTTCAGATAGAATCAGTTATAATCAGCCAAGACAGAGGAAGTGAAAGTGAGGGGAAGGGGAGAGAGCGAGATCAAGATAGTGAGAGAGAGAAAGAGAAAGGGGGGGGGATAAAGAGAGTAAGTGTGAAATTTAGAGAGAGAGAGAGAGAGCGAGAGAGAGAAAGCAACAGAGACTCAGAGAGGGGGGAGGAGGGAAGGCACAAGGTGACTATAACAGCTCAATTAATGCTGGGACATGTGATGACCCTGCCACAGATAATGACAGAGAGAGAGAGAGGGAGCGAGAGAGAGAGAGAGAGAGAGAGAGAGAGAGAGAGAGAGGCGGAGGTAATGGCAGCGAGCACGACAGGATGTGAGGAGGAAGCTGGAGGGGATGAGGAGGAGGAGAGGAAATAAGAGCAGATACTGTTGAATCTATTCATGATTCATTATTTCTCGCTGCAGCTCAAAGCCCCCCCCTCCTCCTCCCTTGATCTCTCTCTCTCTCTTTCTCAGACCTTTTTCTCTCTATCGCTTTCTTTTCTTGGCTCTCATTTTCACCCCCATCTCTTTTTTCCTCATCAGTTCTCTGAGGTCTTTATCTGTCTCTTCTAAGACTCCATCCTTCCTGTTTACCTTCTCCTCTTTCATCCGTGCAATTAATCTCTATCCCTCTCTTCCTCCCATCGCTGCTCTCTCTCTCTCTCTCTCTCTCTCTCTCACACACTTTTTCCTACATTAGCCCCCCCCTACCATCTCTCTCATTTTTTTGTTTCCCCATCTCCCTAACTCTCTTAACATCCTCTTTATTCTACCATTTTTGTCTATCTCACGGTCTCTTACATCCTCAAAATCCCTTTTCTATTATCTTGCTTGTTTTCTTCCAACTATCTCTCTCCTATCCCCTCGGTTTCTAACATCCTCTCAACCTCACTCTTTTTCTTTTATCTCTCTCACTCTCTCCTATAACCACTTTTTCCTCTTTCTTTCGATCTCCCCTATACTATCTCCCTCTCTTTTTCTGTCACTCCCTACTCTCTGATATCCTCTGTTTTTACTACTTCACTAATTGTATTCTCTCTCATACTCTCTCTCTCTATCACCCATCCCTCTTTCTCTGCTCCTAACATCATCTTTTTATACCTCTCTGTTTCTATTTCTCTCTCTGGTATAATCCTTTTACCATTCCCGTCTTTTTTGCTCCTCTCACTCCTTTTCTATCTCTCTCACTGTCTCTCCTAACCCCGTTATCCTCTTTTTTCACTATCTCACTTTTTTTTTCTCCATTGCCTTTTCCTCATGTCTTCCCTCTCTCTCTCCCCTTCTCTGACATCTCCTGTTTTTGCTCCCTTACTCTTTTTCCGACCTCCCCCGCTCTCTCTTTTTCTCTCTCTCCAATTCCCCTACCCCCTGCTCTCTCTTCTCATAGCCTCGTTCTCTGGTTCCTGACACTGGGCCTCTCTCTCTTCATTCATTTCTCTCCCTCCTCCTCCCATTCCCCTCAGTCTACCTCTTTGGTCTCCTTCTGTCATCTTCAGCACCTAGCACCCCCCTTCCTCCTCCTTCCTTTTCTCTCTCTCCCTCTCTCTCCATTCTCCACACCCGTTCCTCCTTGGCCTCCCTCTGTCATCTTCATCCCCCCCTCCTCCTCCTCTCCCACTCTCCATCTCTCAGAGGTACAGCCAGCACCCCAGTCCATTTCTCCTCTTTGGCGACAAGAGCTGACAGTCCAGTTCTGCCCGGCTTGGCTGCCAGCATTCTCTCTCTCTGTCTCTCTCTGTCTCTCTCTCTCTCTGTCCCTCTGTCTGTCTCTCTTTCTTTTTCTCTTTCCCTCTGTCTCTCCAGTGTAGGGGAGTAGTTTTACTACATGTAATTAGTAGTTTAACTACATTTTGCAGTAACATGGTGGTAGTTCAACTCAATTCAAATTGGGATAGTGCTGGGATAGTATTTTGGCTATATAAGAAAAGAGGGGAATTGCGTTTATTCCTACATTGTTTGTATTAGTGTGTATGAGTATTTTTATTTAACAGTAAAGGTTGTACAAAGCAGATGTATACCCTTCTTTTTCTTTTTTTAAAGCTTCACTGGGCAATTTTGCATTTTGCCGGCCCCAAATGGCAGTGAGAGGTAACTGTTTGAGGACTGCGTTTTCTATTTTGCTCTTAAGTTTTGATTTGTCACTTCCCGTGCACTGAGAAGATTTCCCACCAGTGTATATACCCGCCCCTCAAATAATAATAATTTGGACAATTAGGATAAATCTATGCCATCTGACGTTAACATTCCTTCCACTTTTTCCTGTGAAAAACTGTGTTCTTTGTTGTTTAGGTCCAGCCAGTAGATAATGAAACTGCTTTTTCTACCTAACTTTAGTTAACTATATTTTTCTACAGCTGTGCTGTAGCTCAACTTCTTCCAATGTGAAGTGACTAGTAGTTTATTAAACTATACCTTCAAAATAGTTTCCTCAACACTGTTTTGTCGCTCTCTGTCGCTCTTTTCTCTCTCTCTCGCTCTCACTCTCTGTCTTGTCTCTATGTGTCTCTTTCCCTCTCTCTGATTATTGCTCTGTCAATAGTTCTGTCTGCTCTGGGGTTTAGGAATCAATTCATCCATCCATCAATCAGTTTATTGTGTATCTGTGCTTTTTTTAACAGTATAACAATCCAAACCTCCTCCCTACCGGGTTTTCTGAATGTGGCTCACGCCTTGTTCAGCTTTGGGTTTGGATTTTGGAAGTACAGCAGAGAGGGGCAGTGGGGATTTAAGTCATAGTTTCCTTTAACTTTTGTACAAAATTATATAGGTAACAACTAATTGTTTTTATGTTCATACTAGATAAAATCATTATCGACAAACTTTTAAATGCAGAATCATGCTGCGTGTTAACAAGAAGAGGGGATAGAATATGCTTGGTATAAGAAGTGTGCTGCCCACTTTCATACAACGTTATATTACCCCCTGGAGTTTGATTTGTCAGGTTTCATATTCTACACACACCATTCCCTGTACTTGGTGTAATTAAGCGTCAACCTGCTGTTGGATATAACATCAAGCCAGCACTCAAGCTTGGAGTACACCAGTACATACAGTGAGCTCCAAGTATTTGGACAGCAACTCAATGTTTGATGTTTTGTCTCTTATTACGTTGAATGTGAAATGACACAGTGATTATAAAGTTAAAGTGCAGACTGGGAGCTTTAATTTGAAGGCATTTTCAGTCGTTTAGGATAAATGTTTCAGACAATGAGCCATTTTCAAAATATTCATGGTGGGCCTGCTGAGAGCTCACTGTAAAATGTCCAAAAAAAACATTGTCAGTCGAATATCCCCTCTTGTCTTCCATAACAGTGTCTGAGTCCGCTGGAGAGAACGAACGAGCAAGAGAGAGAGAGAGAGAGAGAGAGAAGCAGGAGAAAGACAGGCAGTCACCTTGAAGGAAGATGCCGTTCAAGTGGATAATGAATCTGTCTCTCTGCCTGGCTGTCTGTCCCCATGACAGAACAGGTCTCTGGCTATTATCTGTCTGTCTGCTTTTTTGTCTGTCTGTCTGTGTCCATCTGCCTGTCTGACTGCCCATCACATGTCCACAGTCAGTCTGCCTGTCTTTATGTCTGTAATTTGACTGTCTGTCTCCCTGTTCTGCAATGTGACTCAGACAGCAAATTAGCAGGAAGCGTGGGGACTGACAGACAGTCAATGCCTGCTGAGAGCACACTGCTCCTCACACACATAAGATAGAACGTATACACACACATACAAGAGGGCAGGGACACACAAACATGAATCCACCTGTGCAAGCAACACCCATACACCCACCCACACACACACACATACCAAATGACACAAGCGTAGAGTGTACAGTGTAAAACTACCCATTCACACCATCCCACCCATGCACACTAAACTCCCTTTCTACACACACGCTCACATGCTGAGACAGTGACACACCAGCACACACACACACACACAGGCCCTCCAAGTATATGCTAGCAACAATCAGATAATGAGAGGAGATAGAAAACATGTTGAGAGTGTCGATTTGTCTTACCTGTTTGTGCATCTCAATGTTGAGCCCGTAGGACATCTCATAGTACTGTAGAGACACATGAAAAATACAATGCTCAGTTAGGATTGTACACACAGAAATATTCAATTTTGCAGAGTATTTCCCGTTAAACATCTGTTGTTCAGCACAGCCACATATGCCACTGATAGTCTATGTGTGTTTTTATGTGTGAGTGAGAGAGAGAGACAGACAAAAAAAGGAGACAACAGCAAAAGAGAGATAGTAAAAAGGAGGGAAAGAGAGAGTGTGTGTACAATATAACGAGCGTGTATGTGTGTGTGTGTATAGATAATGAGGTATTTACGTCTCAGTGTGAGGTAGTGTGAGCGATCACTGTCTCAGCATGTGTGTGTGTGTGTGTGGGAAGGGGGTTTAGTGTTTGGCTATGTGTGTCTGCCAAATGAGCATGACTTTGTGTGTGTGCTTGTTTCTCTCTCTCTCTCTCTCGCTCTCTCTCTGTGTGTGTGTGTGTGTGTGTGTGTACACCTATGTGAGTGGTTGCTAAACATATTTTGCATTGTGTGTGTGCTTCTATATACTCCTATGTATATAAGATAGTACTATAACAAGCAGGTCTTTGTGTGTGTGCTTGCTAAATGCCTTATGCTCCTGTCTCTGCATGTGTGTGTCTATATACTTAAATGCATCAACACGTGTGCATCCTTGCTAAGCGTGTCATGCTCCTCTATGTGTGTGTGTGTGTGTGTGTGTGTGTGTGTGTCTATGTACCACCTATGTAAGAAAGCAGCACAACAAACATGCCTTTGTGTGTGTGCTTGCTAAATTCCTTGTGCTCCCATCTCTACACGTGTGTGTGCACTTGCTAAACATGTTGTTCTCCCGCCTCTACGTGTGTGTGTGTGTGTGTGTGTGTGTGTGTGTGTGTGTGTGTGTGTGTGTGTGTGTACATCAGTAATGTGCTGTAATGGTGTCGGTGGCGAGCGGCGTACAGACAGCGAGGATCCGTCATGGTGACAAAGGCAGCCTCTGCCGCCGGATGAGCAACGCTCTGACTGATGAGAACGAGACACGACTCTCTCGCTTCCTCTCTCTCTCTCTTTATTCTCTCGCTCATTTTCACTCTCTCTTCTCTCTCTCCACTTATTGCCTCCCTCGTTTTCACTCCTCCCTCCCTCGTTCTCACTCTCTCTTTCAGTCCCTCCCGCTCACTCTTATTCCTCTCTATCTTTCAGAGACTCTCGCTCATCTTTTCTCTCTCCGCTCCCTCTCTCCATTAATTCTCATCCTTCTTTCACTGGCTCTCACTTCTTCTTTCACTCTTTTTCTCAATATTTCTCTCTCTCTATCCCCTGCCTCATTTTCACTTCATCACTAGCACTCGCTCCTCTGTATCAATCTATCTGCTCTTTTCGTTTCTGCCCTTCCTCTCTCCCTCTCTCATCTTCTTCCTCCGCTACTTTCTCATTGTTCACACTTTTTCTCTCTCTCTCTCTCTCATTACCTTTTTTTCTCTCTCCTCCCTATTACCTTCTCTCTGTCTTTCCTTTCCCTGTTAGCCTCTCTCTGGCTCTCTTTTATTCCCGCTCCTATTTTGGCTTTCTGCCAAAATATCGTTTTAGTCGATGTCTTTTACACTCTGTCTCTTTTCTTCTTTCTCTCTCGTTCTCCTTTTAGTCGCTTTGCTCTCTCTAACATCCCTCTCCTTTATGTTCTCTCTCTCTATTTCACACTCTCCCTCTTTTTTCGTTTTCTACTTCGCTTTGTATATTTGTTCTCGCTCTTCCTTGTCGAGGGCTACATCTCTATTTTTCGACTGGCTCTCTCTCTGTGTGTTGAGCTCACCTCTGCTGCGTATTTAGCTCTTCACTTTACTTTTTTTTCACTTTTATTTCTCTCACAGATGCACTTTTACAAAAAAATCTGCAAGCGTGTGCACACACACACACACACACACACCCTTCTCGGTATCTCTTTCAGTAAATATGAACACACACACACATGCAAAGACGTACAGATGCTGACGCACACATGCAAACACACGTGTATTTACGTGTGGTCTCTCTCCATCTCTTTCACATATAAATATGTATGCACACATACACTCAAAAACATACAGTATGTGCACAAGAACACACACACACACACTTGAGCTAGCTCTTTGTGTGTTTCCTCATCTGTCTCTCCTCCAGCCCTCCCAACATAAAAGAGATGTGACATCTCTCTTTGTTCTACCTCTCTCTCTCACCAGCCTCTCTCTTCACCTCTCCTTCATTACACCTCTCCTCCCCATCTTTTTTACTCAATTCCCCTCTCTCTCTCCTTATTAATTCTCTCTCCATCTGTCCCATCAGCCCCTCCACCTCTCCATCATTACTCTCTGTTTCTCTTTGTCACTCTCGTCCATTCTCTCCTCTCTAACATCCTCTTTTCATTTAGTTTCTCAATCTTTTTTCAGCTAAACCACCAACAGCTGAGTGCTACACACAGGGCCCAGTATGTTAATACAACCTTGTAAGTCACAACATAGCTCAGCCTCGACAAGAGCTCTCCACTATGGACCATGAGTGGCTGTATATACCACGATGTTAGGGAAAGGAATGCAATAAAGGTATGATGGGAACACAGCTCTGTTAGGCTGGAGGGAAACTAGGCAGGTTTGAATTAGTGATTGTAAAAGTTAAGGAGCCTTGATGCTGCTGCTGTGCATTTCTGTGAGTCAATGGACTGAATAAAGGGTGTTCAGTTCAATTTTGGCAAGTTCTCGCAATTGGCAATTAAAAGTGCAATTCATGAAAATGGAATCCACACTCATCAAGGGAGAAGCTTTTTCAGATTGTTTACCTTTCGAGGTCATAAAAACATAGAAACCGCAAAGCTAAACTCAGTTTAATGGATTTTTACCCACCCAACACACAGCATCAGGCTGGTGAGTCAGGGATTAAAGAAGGCATGAAGAATAATGGGGAATATCCCCCTTGTTAACAGCATGGTCTCTCTAACCACTAGGCCACAAGGCCACGCTGGTGACCCAAATGCTATTCAACCAGAAGTGTCTAACGTCACAACACAGTCCAGACTCCTCTGTTGTCTAAAGAAGATTGGTGGCAGCGCTACAATCCCCAGGATTTAAAACACCAGCAGGTGAGGTGACGTAAGCTGGCTAAGAGCCACATGCTACTCAGCATCATTATCAACAACAACAGTACTATCAGTAGCAGTTTGTAAATGTGTATCTAGAACTACCAGATCCCTGTAATGTAAGCCCACACCCAGCCTGATGATTCGCTCTTTAACCACATGACCATTTCAATTTCGCAATTCATGGGACCAGTCTGGGTTTCCTTTGAAGAGGCAGAAATGGAAAGTTTGAGTGACTGTGATCTAGTTACAGTTGTAATGTGGGTGTAGACTGCAGTGTGGTGACAATTTGTGTAGTCTGCATAGCACTGTAGTGACAAAGCACTATGAACTGCAATAGAGTCGTGTAGTTGTAGTAACAGGTGTACTATGTAGTCAATGCTACAGTATAGTAACAGCTCTATTACTAATACGTATGTGTGTCATCCAGACTGCAGTGTAGTAACAGTTGTACTATGTGTTTTGTCTGCTCTAGTCTGTTTCTTAATGGCTTCATCATCTCTTAGCTGCCCCCCGCCCATTACACCCTCCCATGCCTGCTGTTCCGCCTTATATAATCCCCCTCTTGTGTTACTGCGTTGTCATTCAGCACTCTGTGTAAGATCCCTTGTCTTGTATGTCTGTGTGTGTCTGTGTGTGTGTGTGTGTGTGTGTGTGTGTGTGTGTGTGTGCGTGTGCGTGTAGAGCAGATTGCACGTCGCATGTGGCGGATGCGTGTGTGTGTATGTGTGTGTTGGAGGCTAAACTCGGCGGAGAGGCACTAAGCCAGCCGGCTGACGTCGCTTACCAAGAACACCCAGCACTGCCCACCCAGAAAGGTGAGAGAGAAGATGGTGTGTGTGTGTGTGTGTGTGTGTGTGTGTGTGTGTGTGTGTGTGTGAGTGTGTGCTAGTGTGTGTATATGTGTGTTTAAAATGTCCCGAAGGTCTGACTGAAATGTTTTAGGGGTTTTTCCACTTGAAGCAGCAAGAATGCCTGTGGTAATTCCTTTCTTGAAGTCTTGATTTTATGTTTCATAGTGAAAAACGAGAGGTAGGTGTGTGTGAAAGTGTGTATATGTGTAAATGTGTGCATTTATGTGTGAGCATGCATGCACATAGAGTGGAGTCCAAAGGTCTGAGTCTACTGCCAAGAACTCTTGTTTCATCAATGATCAAAACGTGATAAACATTTTTAGTCCAATGATATTCCTCAAATACAATTACATAATTTTCACTAATATAAATCCAAAAAGTTTGTTAGTATTTACTGAAAGTCACAGTTCCCAATATTTGGTATGTCCATCGTTTGCCTTAATCACAGCTTGCACTCTGTCATCCATCATGTCTCTGGCATCGATTCTACAAGTTTTAGCAAAATTTGAGAATCCACATCCACTTGTGATGTTACAGTATGTTTCACCTTTTCCCTTTTCAAATGTTCCCAAAGATGTTCAGTGGGGTTTAGGTCTGGTGACTGGAGGGAAAACCATGCAAGTCAGCATAGCTTCGATGCATGTTCAGGGTCATTGTCCTGCTGGATGAATCCTCTTCCATACAACTTTAAGCCAGAAGAGATGGCCTGCCTCTGCAGAACAGAGTGGTACTTCTCTTTGGTCAATGTGTAGTTGATCCTGTGCAAGTCACCAACTCCGGAACAGGCGAAACATCCACCACCTTGTTTGACTGTGGGTTTTATGCAGTGTTGCATTAACCTCTGCCATCTCCTCACATAAGCTCTCCGATTGCAACCATGAAGTTCAAATTTGTATTCATCTGTAAACAAGACTTTCTTCCAGTCTCCAACAGTGGAAGTTTGGTATTGTTTGGCCCACGCTAAACGTTTAGACTTGATTTGTCATCGAAGAAGTGGTTTGGAAACTGCTACTCTCCCATTAAGGCCGCAGTTTGCCAATCGCCTATAATGTAGAGAGGTGGTGTTTGTGGCTGGCTCTACCCATCAGGCAACACAAAACCACAAATCCATGATGAAAAGCATAAATTGTGAAGTTAACTGATAGACAAAGGGGTTTCTAATGTTCTAATGGAAAGAAATCAGCCATTACCACATCAATATTTTCCTTTATATTTTCCTTTCCTTTATTTTCCCTGTGATGCAAATAAATTACATTACAAGATATCAGCAGATGAAGTGTTAATTTTGCTGCTTAAATATTGATATGGATTTAGCTCCAAGCATCTGGTATCATTTGGGTCTCTGTACGCCACAACAAACATACTTAGAACTTGGTGTCTGGCAGGTTTCAATCTTGATGGTCATTGGAGAGAATAAATGTCAGTATAAAATTTCTGAAATGCTCTGTGCAGTCTAAATCTCACTAATACTTTTAAACACGCGTCAAGAAAGAAATGACAAAAAAAAGCAACCAAAAAAACATATGCCATGACTATTTATTTCCGCGTTGGTTTATTTTTGGTTTGTTTTTTTGGCTCGTTATGTCTACTCGGCAGACGGGTCGTTTCAGATAAATGAGGTTGCAGTGTAACTCTTGTTTATCTGATCGCACTGTAACGTTCCACTCTTCTGAACATGCCCCATATCTAACCGCCTATCTGCCGCTAATAACATACACACTGCACTGTCATCAGGGCAAGACAGACAAAAAGCATTCCTGCGTTTCACTCACCAACTGCTCTCTCTCTCTCTCTCTCTGTCTGTCTGTCTCTCTGTCTCTCTCTCTCTTTTCTCTCACACTCTCATCTTTCCCTCCCCTTCCATTCTTCTGGGAGTGTTTGCTCTCTCGTTCCCCCTCCCTCCCTCCACCGTTGAGAGAGCGTTAGGCGTTGGTGCCAGACTCTCTCTCTCTCTCTCTCTCTCTCTCACACACACACTCTCTCTCTCACTCTCTCTCTATCTCAGCTTTGCATTCTGCGAAGGACGCTGGAAGACTTTAAAACGAGCTTTAGGAAGTGGGTCTAATCCAAGGTGATTTAGCTAAATGGGACATGTGTGTGTGTGTGTGTGTGTGTGTATGTGGGCCTGTCCACTATTGTATGTGTGTTTTGTACAGTATGTTTATATATGTGTGTGTGTGTGTGTGTGTGTATATGTGAGTTTGCTGTTGTGTATGGGGGCACGCTTGTATGTGTTTACTCTTGAATGTATTTGTGTGTGTGTGTGTGTGTGTGTGTGTGTGTGTGTGTAGAACCATAACAAAAGCATTGTTCATCAGTGTCCCTTGGGTGAGCTTGTCTCTTTCATTTGCCCGCCCACACATACGCACACACACTCATACCACCAATGTTAAAACATTCATTAGCAGGCTGCGCTAACCTACATCAGAGGTTAGGTTAGCTGGCTCTGACCATCCTGTCCTGTCACTGCTTGACTAAATCAGTCACGGCAGACGTTCAGCCACGCTGCTGCCTCCTCTTACATCCAGTTTCATCAGAGGGAGAACTAGAAAAAAAAAACCAACTGCATAGGATTGACCTTGAAGTTGAGGGGTTTTTCTATATACATGTTTCTGAATATTCCCGTGCTGTTTGTTTTTCCTGCTTCCAGACAGTTCAGACAGGTTTAAGACTCTTAAAACAGATACAATCCTTCCCTACATCTGGCCCCGTTTAAATCCCCCGGCCAACTCCCACTATCGGATGGCAGAGGAGCGTTTAGCTTAGCGAGGAGCAATCCCTTTTCAAATTCTGTCCTCATCCTTCCCTCTATCTTGCTTCGCTCTCATCTTCTCTTGTTCTCAGCTGCTCTCTTCCTCTCGTTCTCTCCATCTCACACACACACATAAAACACAACCTCTCTCTCTTTGCTGGGTTCCTTCTCCCTTTCTTTCTCTCTCTCTCTCTCTCTGCAAATGTCCTTGTTCTCTCTCTCTCTCTACGTTGTCTGTTTTTTTTCTGGCTCTCTCTGCCAATGCCCTTGTGCCCTCCCTCTCTCATATTTCTCTTTCATCTCTGTCTCTGTTTTACTCCCTCTTTTTCTCTCTCTCTTTGTCTCTATCTCTTTCTCCACTCCCTCTTACTAATTCTCCCCTCTCTTTTCTCTCATTTCTTTCTCTCTCTCTCCCTCCCTCCCTCTCTCTCTCCCTCCTTCTCTCTGTCCCTCCTTCTCCCTCCCTTCCCTCTTTCTCGAGCAGTCTGTGACTGTAATGTTGCTGAAGAGAACACAGCGTGTCAGCCTGAATCAGACAGATGAGCTGGGAGTGGAGTAAGAGGCTGAGAGCACTGCATTAATCCACACACACACACACACACACACACACACTCTCTTATCTATGCCTGAGGGGCTGTACTGAGCGGACACACACAGACATATACACACACACACCACACACACACAAATGCTCACAGTGTTCCAACAAATGACCACATGGACATTCATTAAAACCAGACCCCTGCGGAGCCTCTGTACCTCACTTAAACACACACACACACACACACACACACACACACACACACACACAGCAATGGAGAGGCCATCTAATCTGATTCCTGACTGTGAGCTGTCACTCTCCAATAGACATGTCTTTTTTTTCCATTCCCCTTTAAGAGTTTTGTCTTAATAACTGAGACAGCAGGAATGAGAAGTCTCCAGAACAGTGGAGACATTGGAGAAGATTCTTGCGAGATTTAACCCTAAATTAAAAAAAAGCAGAACTCTGTGCAACAACTGCAATACAGCATGTATTTTATTGTTAAGGTTTCAGTTGTAGGACGATCACCTGAGGTTTCCATCCTAGGTCAGCAGGTCTTAAACAGTCCATGCCTATTAGGGATGGATCTTGTGCAATTTGACAAGACGAAGACCCATTTTGGAAATGGATTTCTTTGTAAATAAATGCTGACCAGGCAGCTCATAATGTGTGGGTTTTAGTAATCTTCCCTTCATTCGCATTCCACCCGGCAGCTAGACTGGATGTGTTCTTTGGAAGATTTGACCCCAGGCCAGTAGGGGTGAATGCAGTCCTGGAGGCGTGAATCTTAACCACTACACTATCTGTGGGCATGTGACCGCCACGTCTACCTCCCCTGATTAACCAGGGCAACAATGCAGCCTTATTTAAAAATACACAGTGGAATTCCAGGAGAGCAGTGAAATCTGAGAGCCATGAATTATAAATACAACAGCCGGAGAAAAGCAAGACGCCCGCAGACACGCTCGATGTGTGTGACTCAATGTGTGTGTGTGTGTGTGTAGCTCCCACTACAGTTCCACATTGACCATATCTCTCTACACACACAAAATGAGTCAGTCTACTAGCACAGCCAACATAAAACATACACCTCATCCAAGAAGCTAGAGAGAGCGGGGTTGCCAAGCGTACAAAAACACTGCATCTAAATTTGGCTCTGCCTAGGTTTTACTACAGCAACATTCCTTCACAGACAGGGACGGTTTGAGGGGTGTAGGTGGGGGTATGGCATCCTCCCTCCATGCATGAAATGTGTAAAACCTCCCCATCGCCAACCCCACAGTGAGGGAAAACCAACTTGCTAACTTTAAAAAGTTTCGTTCCAAAAGGAGATTTCTACCATTTGAAATAAAACTGACACCTAAAAAATGGTTACTGGTGTAAAAGTACAACTCATTAGGGAATATTACTGAAGTGGTTAGTTGCTTTCAAAACGACAAAACCTTTAATGATGAAATCCACATCCATCCATATTCACGAAATATTGCGTAATTAACTTCAGGTAGCAATTATTTGTCAAAAGGATATTTATACACCGTTATCAGAATCACTCCACTGTTAAAACAATGCCTGACTGTGCTCACATCCTCTCTAGTAACTGTAACAGGAAATAAAATGGTGGATAAATTGTGATCTCCATTTGATGATGACCTTCAGTCCAAACAACCACCTGTAATAAAAAAATATATTTTCAGAGTTGTAATTTAATTTATTATTAATTTATTATTAATTAAATTATTAACATTTATTTTCTATTGGTCTTTTCATGTTTTCATTTCAGTCTGGTGGTATTTACTATAATATTTACTATAAGATTAATGTCAGCTTAAAGCGGTGGGTAAACTCTCCCAGAGCTCCCAGAGGATATGTGTGTTTGGTGCCTATCGGCGGTCATAGTCAAGCCATTCCGTGCAAACTACAAATAAACACAGCTAGTCTACAGCTGTTAAATGATGGTGGTCCCATATGGTCCCAGGACCCATCCCGTTCTGGTGCTAGTGCCTGGGACCTTTGTTGTGCCCCTCCACCCCCCATCTTTCCTCTGTCCCCCTCTCTTCTGTGAACCATCTACTAAAGCAGGAATGCCATAAAATTAATCTTTGCAGTAATAATATGGGACATTTTTGTATAAATAAATATCCGTTTTACTCTCTTTCATAGTTTGAGTGATTCAACCTATGCCCAGTTCATGAAAGCGTTCACATTTGCTGTTCTAAATACCGGTGTCAAGTAGGTCATTCCCAGGAAAATGCCTCTGGCGCACAGGAAGTGATGCTTTTTTTTTTACGTTTCTGGCAGCACCAACTGTGATTTGTTTGGAATAAATAGAAGACGAACTGGGTAGTTAGCATGAGCAGCGCCACCTACAGAAACTCAAACTTCATCAACAGGAAATCCAGACGAGTGCAGTGCAAAAACACCACAGCAATGAATAGGAAAAAAAAGACTATCTTGAGGATGACCACTTTAAAGGAAAACAGTGCATGTTCTAAAACCCTTGCAAAAATTTTAATTTTTTTTTTAAAAACCCACATAATTTTCACATGTGAAACATTTTTTGACATTTCACATGCAAAATCCTCCTTTTTACGTGTCTTTTTTGGTAAGGGTCATACCATTCCATACAAATCAATCATGCTTACCCCTCAACCGCCACCCTCCCACCGCCTCAGTATTTAGAGAGCTGAAAATTGATGAATAGCAAAGGCGAGGAGCGGTACGGCGTGGTGAGTGGAGCCCCTGCCTGTGGAAACAGGCCTCAGTGTGGATGACAGGCCTAACGAGCTAAATATAGCCTTCTGGGTTATCTCCTCTGTGGGCGCACCGAGTCCGTTGTTGCTTCACATTATTTACGTGTCTGTGCATGCACCCTCTCTCTCTTTCTTTCTCTATCCCTCGTTCTTTCGCCTCACCCCCCCCACCCCACACACACACACACACACACACATACACACCTCGGTATCTCTCTCTCTTCCACTCTGCGTTGCATGCACTCTCCTTTTTTTATCTCTCTGCCTTTCTTCCTTTCACTCTATCTTTTCTTTCATCCTACATTTCTCTGCAGTTCCCTCCCTCGGTATCTCTCACTCTCCTTTCTTCTCTCTCTTGCTCATTCTCTTTCGGTGTCTCTCTCTCTCTCTCCCTCTCTCTGTATCTCTCTCCTGCTTCTATCGCTCTCTCCATCTCCTCTTTTATTCCCTCTTTATCTCTCCCTCCCTTCTTTGTATCCTTCCTTCCCTCCCTCAGCAGCTCCCTCTTTTTTTCTCTGAGCCTTTTTTTCTCTCAAGCTATCTTTCCCTTTGAGCTTCTCTTTCAGTCCCCTACCTCATTTTCTCTCCCTCCTTCCAGAGCACTGTGTTAGCTATCTGCTACATCACAGTGATCCACAGTTCAAATAATATAGCCCGGAGTGCTAACCCTTTGCCATGCTAACCCATATGGACGTGTCAACCGCATCTACAGCTCCACAACCTTGTGCTCTGCAGCCCCCTCCCTGCCACAGGGAACTGTGGGAGCCTGTTGTAGGGCTTAAACGCACGGCAGAAGATACTCTCCTGCTATTCCTTCCCTGCGCTAGTTGACCGGCGGTGCAGTGGTCAGAAAGGCTGTGACATTTAATATGCACAAAGTTCAATCAAATGTCACCCAGCGCCCCAGTCGGTGGAAAAAGAGAGAATCACTTGTCTGCTCACATGCTACCCTCCCTACTCTACAACATGAGGCACTGAGGAGTTTAGTGCAGGTCTGCTGCGCAACAAAGAATATGGATGTTGGTCTGGGCTGTTTGTTCCACAAAGTGATACTGTAAAACCACAGCTAAAACAGGGAGTGCCTGAGATTAGGGAAGTGGGTGTTTTCAAGAGGTCTGTGGTTTCTGGAGGTTTTTGTTTCTGTGTGTGCGTGTGTGTTCTTGTACTTCTGTCCTTGTGAGAACCAGTTTGAATTTTAGACCTTCCCAGTGAGGATATTGTTGCGAGGTGAGGTCATTTTGACCAGTCCTCACTTCTTCAAGAGATTAGTTTAGGGTTAGGACTTGGGTTTAAGGTTAAGGTTTATACCAACTGTCAAATAATGTAATAACTTAAAAGTCCTTGTAAATGGGTTGAAGATGTAGAAAAACCTGTTAATGTAATAAATTAGAGAGCTACAATGTAATCACATTACTGGTCACATTAAGTGGCACTTTTTTATCTGATGATGTATTAATGTTGACTAATAATGAATACAAAGAATAACTGTAGCTATCATTATATATTATTACCTCATCAGTTCAAAATGTGTTGAAGGAATATATGAAGGAATAATCCCCTCATATAGTAAAAATCGCCAGCTACTGTAATGTGATGCTATTAAATGACTGACCCATTTAGAGGAACATTTTTAGTACATTTTGACAGGTTATTACATCATCTGACAGTTCTTATCAGTTGCTACAAGGTTAGATTTAGGAAGGGTTAAGGTTAGGGCTAGGGGCTAGGGAATGAATGGTCCTCGTAAGGATAGCAGTACAAGGATGTGTGTTTGTGTGTGTAGCATGCATGCCTGTGTAGGTGCTGTGTGTGTGTGTGTGTGTGTGTTTTATCTGTCAGACTGCCTGTTTATCTTCCTGCCTGTCTGTCTGTGTGCCTCTCTATCCATTTGTCTGTCTGCCAGTCTCCCTGCCTGCCTGCTTGCTTTTCTCTCTCAATCAGTCTATTTGTCAGTCAGTCTATCTACCTTTCTGTCTCTCTCTCTCTCTCTTTCTGTCGATCTGTCTGTGTGTCTATCTAGCTTACAGCCCTGATCCCGCCTGCTCTCCCAGGTTTATGAAATGCGAGCAGCTTAGCAGATGGTGCATATCGTATTCTGGTCGGCTCTGTGTGGGTTTTGTACCACAGACGAAGGCTTACAATACATGTGAGCCTTTAGTCGCACAGATACACCGACAACAGTGGAGCTCATGCTGTTAGTGCATGAGAGAAAGAGAGAGAGACAGATGCAGAGAGGTAAGGGAGACAGAGCGAGAAAGAGTGACAGAGGGGGAGAGAGAAACAGAAAGAGCAAGATAGGGAAAGAGGGATGAGGGAGCAAGAGAGATGGTGAGAGACAAACAGAAAGACAATATTCCCTTACTGGTTTGTAAAAAACTACGCATTTTTTCCACCATTATACATATTGGTAGTTATGTACTATTGTATAGTACAGTTTTCAAACCAAACAGTTATTACAGATATTAGAGATTATTTATTATTCTATAGTGTTTTCAAGTAATCTATCATCTCAATATAGTTTAAATGTATAAATTGTTTGTGGGTTTTTCAAATTTTATATTTTGTTTACTGCTTTGGCAGTATTGTTTCTGATATACACAGCCATGCCATTAATGCAAGTAAATTGAAAAATTGAATTGATTGAAGCAGAGAGAGAGATAGCGAGAGAGAGACAGAGAGACAGCAAGAGAACAGAAAGGGAAAGAGACAGATAGCAAGACAGAGACAGAGACAGAGACAGAGACAGAGAGAGGAACAGAAAGGGAGTTGCAGTGAGGCTGAAAGAGAAACAAAGAGGCTACTCCTGAATGACGTACACTCTAAATAACGTCAACAGAGCAAATACAACTCCCTTGGTAAAGGACCCCGTCGGAGCCCCCGAATGACTGAGGTAGACTAACAGAGACTCTGCAGAGGCCTGGTAAAAGTCTGATTGGACTCACCATGATGTAGTGCCTCTGCATCTCAGTCTTCTCACTGGCCAACTTCTCACACTCCAACTTCAGGCTGGACAAAGGTGAAAAGGACACACACACATACATATACATTTGAAATGGATTATTCGTATCCACTGAAATAAATTATAATTTCCACAGGATTCAGATATTGCAGAGGGTAAATGCAGTTTAAAGACGTATAAGGACAGGAAAAAATTGTCTCAGCCGTATGGTCTGGCTACCTATTACTGCAGAAAGCGATATTGAAAAATGTCACCTCCCTAACAGCTGCAGCCAGTAGGGTGTGTCTTATTCTCCATTGCAATTCCTGACACCAATGGAGTGTGTGCGGGAGTGTGTTTGTGTGTGTATGCCTCTGTAAGTGTGTATGCATGTGTATGTGCGTGTATATTCCTGTGCTTGTGCGCATGCATGTATACATCCGTGTGAGAGAATGTGTGTCCGTGTGTTTGTGTGTGTGTGTGCAAACACTGCATGTGTACATGCAGGTATGTGTTTGTGTGAGTTTCTGTGTGCACGTGAATGAATACATCTGTGTATGTGTGTGTGTGTGTGAGAGAGAGAGTACGTGTGTGTTTGTGTGTGTATACTTGTGCATGCGTTTGTACATGCAAGTGTGTGAAAATGAGTGTGTGGGTGCATGGGTCTGTTTCTGTGTGAGTGTGTGTGTGTGTGTCACTGAGGTCCACCAGCACAGTGCCTAGTAGTGCAGTAGTGAGGCCGTGTCATGGCAGCCTGTTCAGCCTGCCCACTGAGGTGTGCTAGCTAGAGACTGGAAGGTTTAGCTTCTTTCTCTCAGCCAAGGTCACTGCTGGTCAGCTCTATTATACGGTGACCATCAGCTGTAGAAATCAAAAATGAACTCTGACGTTTCATTCCATAACTCTCTGGTGTGATGGACAGCATAACCTTGCCTATCCAAACGTCTGTTACACAAAGATAATGAAAAGAACGATGAAAAGTAATGAGCAGAAATAGAATGTAGGATAATATTATAAGATTAAATGTATCGATGTTTGATGGGGAAATGGGGCATTGCAGCAACAAAGAATACGATATAGATGTAGAGAGCAATACAATCATAAAGAATATTGAAGAGATGTATTAGTACCCTCACAGTTTTCATGTAACCATACAATACATATAAGAGTGATGTGCTAGGAGAAGAAATAAAATATGGATGTTAGACTACGCCAAGAGTCTTGCAACAGTCTTGAGATTTGCCCTCGTCCATCCGTGTGTGTGTGTGTGTGTGTGTGTGTGTGTGTGTGTAAGTATGTGCATGTACATGTTTGTGTGTGTACGTACATGTGTAACGTGTGTGTAACATGTAGTGTGGGAGTGTGCTTGTACCTGTGGTACTGTGCCTGGAGGAACTGAAATTCCTCCTTGATGCGATCCAGAGTTTCCAGGACTGTGAACTTAAAAGACTGGCCGGGCTGCAAGGGGACCTGCACAGGAAAGAGAGAGAGAGAGAGAAAGAGAGAAGGATAAAGAAAATGAAAAAGAGAGATTGAGGGTGTGTGTGTGTGTGTGTGTGTGTGTGTGCACAAGAGAAGATTTATGCTAGCGTGCTCATATGTGTGAATGTGCATGTGCACCTGCATGCACTATTCCCTTGAGTGTGTGTGCTTGTGTGCATACATGTGTGTGTGCATGCATCTGTGCATGTGTGCATGTGCGCACGTGTGTGTTAGCATGTGTCAGCGAGTGAGGCAAGGGGAGAAAAAAGCCAGGATGAAAGTGAGAAGGAAGGTCACTTCCCCTTCCCCTTCCCACACATCATAAAGCCTTGTCCTCTCTCTCTCCCTTCTCCTACTCCTCCTCCTCTAATGACTCTGCCTCCTCCCTCCCACTGCCCCCATCCTTTCTTCCTCTCCTCTCCTCTCTCTCTCCTCCACATTAGCATCCTCTCCACTCTGCCAGGTTGCTAATGTATTCCAGCCTACAAAGCGTTGAGAAGGGAGGAAACGTCAAATGAATAACTTATAGGGAATCACGGCCGTTAAAACAGCAGTCTCTCACCTGCTAAAAGCTAAAGAAGGCCCAACAAAACAAGCACCTCCCAGGGGTCCAACCCCCCAACCCCCCAACCCCCCACCATCATCAGCACCATCCAGCCCGCCATGTCTGTCTAAAGCGCTTTCGACAGCCCCCGTCCTCCTCCCCAGTCTTTACGAAGTTTGAGAAACAAGGGCACCATGGATGTGTTTTGATGCTGTTGTTGTTTGTGTGGGGGGGTGTGTGTGTGTGTGTGTGTGTGTGTGTGTGTTGGGGGGGGTCGACAGTATGTGTAACACAAGTGGTTGTGGGTTGTTTTTTTACGCTGGTTTTGGAGTCATGCACTCTCAGAGCGTGGTTAATGCTGCAAGATTTTTATGTAACAACACACCTAAATCACGAAGTGGGGCTGCAACAGAGGAGAACGAATTTCCCCAAATTGAGATGCTGTAGATTCACTTTATTTGCTGGGTATGGTCGGGTATGGTCGCTGGCAGGAAGTGACAAATTAAACTTTACAGTGAAATTCAAAACTTGCTCCTAAACAGCAGCGAGCACCGACAGTGGCTGAATCTCTTCACCACCTGCACCCTGGTCCGAGGAGTGCGCAGTTTACTGATGTCATATTACATGATGAGTGTTGCAGTTGCAGTGTGTGCAGTTGCAAATTCAAACAGTTTCCTCTCAATGCCATTTGGGGCTGCCAACATGCAAAGTTGCCTAGAGCTGGTTTAATATGACATATGATCAATTTCTCCAATATGGAAGGAGTATTACACTTGTATGTTGGTGTATGTTGAATTGGATGTATGTTTTTACAATACCTTTGCTGATATTTTAGTGCTTTTTCAATCCAATATATAAAATATTATGTATAATACATGTTCTCAATCATCCCTAACCATGTGTCCATCTGTTCATCCACCCATCCATCTAGCCACACACCAAACTGAGCTGCACAATGCAGTCGGTACAGTGCGGCTGGGTGGCGATCGGCCTGCAGCTATGGCTAAAAGATTGGCGGTTTCAGTGGTGGGGCTTCATTAGTCTAGACAAGCACAATTCAATTAGATTTCAATTAGTCCGACGGTGGAGGTCAGAGACGCAGTGGGTTCCCCGGTAATTAAGCCGCCGAGCCGAGCTGAGCTGAGCTGAACTGAGCTGAGGCAGGCATAGCGGGGCCGTCGAGATGGCTGGATGGGCACAACACACAAATGGGTGTGTGTGTGTGTGGGGCGAGGGGGGTTGGGGTAGGGGGGGTGGATGGGGGGGGGCGCCGGGGGGTGTAGGAGGGTGTCTGCCAACAGATCCCCGCTGACCTTGATTCACACCATACACACTCACTGGGGGAGAGATGACAGGAGGGAGGGAGTGGTAGGGGGATAGATAGTTATCTGGCACACACAAAAATACACACACACGCAGGCATGAGTGCATGGAAAAACACACACACACACACACACAAATTGCATGCAAGCACACAGAAGCATGCATATTAACCACAAACAAACAAACAAGAGCACACAGGCACACACACAACATAACAACATAACACACCAACACAAACAAGCACACGGGGGGAGGGAGAGTTGGGAGGGAGGGAAGGAGGGATGGTGGGAGGGAAGGAGGGAGAGAGATAGATACTCGTCTGACACAGACAGGGGGAGGGATGGATGGAGGGAGCGATACCAGTCTGACACTCACAGAGGAATGAAAGAACGAGCGGAGAGACAGACGATGAAAGAGGGGCATGGCTGCTGACTGAGAGAGATAGCCAGCCATTCATCTATCTGACACCGAGGGGATCGGGAGAGGACGACGAGAAGGGAGAGGGAGATGGAAAGAGAGGGAGAGCGAGAGAGAGAGAGAGCGAGAGAGAGAGAGAAACAGGGATAAAAGAGCCAAACAGTCATGCCGCCTTTGCTGTAGTCAACACAGCCCAGTGGATCTGCCCTGTGCACTGTCCATCAGTCTGGAGCTGTGCTAATACTGCCCCTACCATCTGCTACCATGCACACATAAACACACACACACAGAGACATGCGCAGATGCACACAGACAGAGTGCTGTTAGCGGGTTACATCTGATGCACTAAGTCATATAACAAAGCCCATAGTCAGAGTTCAGGATTACACAAGAGATCTGGGCCTGATGACCGCTGGTGTCAATATGGCGTCCTCTATCCTGTCCTGATGAGAAAGGGTGGAACAATGGAAGATCTTTCATCTGTTCCATGAAAAACATTCTATCTCCTGAATGTCTTATTTTCGAATTGGCAGTTGTACATTTTCGAATGGGTTTCACGGACCCTGGAGCCATGAAACGTTTTCAACGCAAAAAGGAAATGAAAAACACAAAAATTAGAGTTACAAGGTCCTCAGGCAACCGCAGTGATATTCCCTGCCCATGCTCTGCTCTGCCAGCCGGGACACAGAGAATAGTAAGCAGAACTTCATATTTTTTAATAATGATGTGAAATTCTCATTTCTCTGCCCCCCTCAACAAGGAGGTCAGAGGTCAGGATTCAGTGTGTTGCTCAAGGGCACTTCAGCAGGGTGGATGCTTGCTGACAAAGGAAGGATGTTCTCTCTACCCACTCTCTACCCCATAAAAGAGGCATTCCAGGTAAACAGGTAAAAACAAGCTATGCGTTATTTGGGGGGGAAAAGTGTTTATAAAGCTGGAGGCATCAGCAAGTCACGCTGTATGAACACCCGAACAAACATTTATATAGAGGGGTGTGTGTGTGTGTGTGTGTGTGTGTGTTTGGTCTCTCCTGTGCTGTGACAGATGGCAGCCCAGACTGTTGGGGGTCCATAGCACATCACGAACGGCCAAAAAGCAAAGCACAGCCTAGTATGTGTGTATGTGTGTATGTGTGTGTGTGTGTGAGTGTGTGCTCACGGCAGTGTCAGACAGCATGGGGCATCCTGAAGCCCAAAACTGATCCGGTTAATCTAGGAGGTGGAGGTGGAGGGGGGACACGCAGGGCACACACACACACACACACACACACACACACACACACACACACACACACACACACAGCGCCATGTGGGACAGCAGTCAATCACAATTTGGACGAGCTGGCACGGGCAGGCAGAGAATTAGGAGGGATTATCTATGGCTGGGGGTGGGGGGTTAGTCAATGGATCACATAACAGGACAGAGGCGGGATCCCGCACCCCTAACCATCACCTGTCTGTCAGCCTCTGTCTGTCTGTTGGCCTGTCAGTCAGTCTGTCGATCACCGTACGTTCAGGCATGAATTTGATCGCTTGACTTGAAAATAAGCAGCGCAATTGGGACACGCAAACATGTTTGATGATACTACAGACAGCAGCCAGGGCGATAGCCACACCCACTATGGTTAGTGGTTTTAGTTGACACCTTTCCTGACTTCTTTTTCTAACAGTGAGTGAGAAAATGCAGATTACTTGAAACTATGCTTCAGCATTCTATATTTATTGGCAGCCAATGTCTTCTTTGGGGAATCAAGCTTTTATGAACTTTTTGAGCAGATGTCATTGGTCAGTGTATTGGTTACAAATACCCAACGGGCACTTTATCTGCTGTAGATATTCGGTAGGGGAGAAATTTCGAAGCATCTGGATAGTCCTGGTTGAAGTTGTTTGACTGTCACTTTACAGCATCAGGCAAATTTCTCAAATGTCTCGTTCAGCAAATGTCTCTTCGCTTCAATTCACACCGCTGAGAGTGAAGTTGCATCCATCTCTCTCCATTCGCCTCCTTCCCTTAACTCTGCATACAATCGCACCTTGAATTTTTTTTTTGGCATTTTGTCTGAACATAGGGTCAGTCAGCCTCTGCCTGTCTCTCTGTCAGTCTTCTACCTGTCTCTCTGTCCGTCGCAGAGAAATCTTCCGTTCAGGCAGACATCTGTTTTACCCACTGAGAGCCGCAGTATAAGAGAGACAGCGACTGGGAAACAGATGCAGGTCTGGGAGTGATTGGGAAATAAATGGGTCTATCTTTCTGTTTGTCTCTCTGTCTATCTGTGTAGCCCATGACACACTGTCTACCAACACATGCATGCACACACGTGTGCACATACACACACACACACACACACACACACACACAGATGAGCATTCAGAGTAAGCAGAGGCATGCCTACACACGGATGCATTCAATTGAACAAAACACTCACAAACAAAACATTTCCTCTCTTTCTCTTTCCCTTTCTGTCACTCCTCTATCTCTCTCCCTTCTTTCTCTAGTTCTCTCTCTTAGCCCCTTTTTTTCCCCCTCTCGCCTCCGTCTCTCTGAGACAAGCAGAGACACATTTAGATAGCGCATGAAATAATCATTGGCTGGTGAAATATTTAGGAAAAAGGCACATGAATAGATGTGAAGTACCAAGTGTGGCAGAGAAGTGTCAGTGCCCCGTGTGTGTGTGTGTGTGCATGTCTTCTGATGTGAGCAGCAAGGCACATACAGTATAGGCTCAGTTCACACTCCTCAAGCTTTCATATGATCTTTCTTTCTCTCTCTCTCTCCTCGCCTCCTTGTGATCTGCAATTAGACGTCACTGCTTTCTTTCCCTCTCTCTCATGGATGATGGCGGGATGGATGGATAGATGGAGGTTTGGGTAGAGGGATGGGTGAAGGAATGAAGGGATAGATAGAGGTATGATGGATGGCTGGGTGTGAAGGGACGATTGGAGGGATGAATGGAAGAATGAAAATGGAATTTACATTTGAGCCCTAAGAGGACTTGCCATCTCTTTGTCACCCCATATTTCTCTCTCACTTTTTTTCTCTGTATGTCTCTCTCTCTCTCACACACACACACACACACACACACACACACACACACACACACACACACACTGCCAGTCGCCCAACATTTCCGAGCAGACAGCCTCCTCAGAGCTGGAGCGCAGCCCTCATTCTGGCCACTCAAAGGCCTTGATAACTTAGAGAGAGCCACCCTGCCAGCTTCTCAACAATAAAAGCCCATTTGTAGTTGGTGGCGCTTCCAGTGTACTGAGAGGCAGTGAACGTCTGTGCCAGTCAGTCAATCTGCCAGCTAGCCAGTGAGTCAGTCAGTCAGTCAGTCAGTCAGTCTGACATTCAAACAGCAAACTAGATAGTCAGCCAGCCAGTCAGCCAGGCAATCAGAAAGCCATCTATTCAGTCAACCAGTCAGTCAGGCAGTCAGGCAGTCAGCCAGCCAGCCAGCCAGTCAATCGGCCAGGTAGCCAGTCAGCCAGTCAGTTAGCCAGCTAGCCGGCTAGCCAGTCAACCAGTCAGTCAGTCAATCAGCAAGCCAAGTAGTCAGTCAATCTGCCGGCTCGCCAGTCAGCCAGTCAGCCAACCAGCCACTAAGCCAGCGGT
Source organism: Hoplostethus atlanticus (assembly GCA_034670405.1). Classification (NCBI taxonomy): domain Eukaryota; kingdom Metazoa; phylum Chordata; class Actinopteri; order Trachichthyiformes; family Trachichthyidae; genus Hoplostethus; species Hoplostethus atlanticus. Next base: position 123,302 of record JAXDDX010000134.1, on the reverse strand, counting down.
GGATTACAAAAAAGAGACTGGCAGCCAAAAGAGTCTCTGGACTCAATCCAAGCCTCGCTCTGATCACTTCTTTGAATGACAAGGAACACAGAACACAGAACACAGAACACAGGACACAGAACACAGGACACGGAACACGGAACACGGGACACGGGACACGGAACACGGGACACGGAACACGGGACACGGGACACGGGACACGGGACACGGGACACGGGACACGGAACACAGGACACAGGACACAGGACACAGGATTTGAGGATAAAAAATGGCCTGTTTTTTAATCAGAGCAGACTTCATCTGGACGGCTGCTGATGTTTGACTAGACGTCCACGGTTGATCGGTTGGTTGTCTTGACTTTTTGCTGTGCTGTGGGTTGTTTGACCACAAGCCGTATTGTTGTTGTTGTTTGACTTTTTGCCATTTGGTTAGTTGTTTATGAAATGTTGAATAAAATGAAATGTAAACCAAAGACGAGGACAGAGGAGAGGAGGGAGGTGACGGTCTGCAGTGCTGTTTACCGTACCTGGCTTTCATTACAGCCACAGATGTTGGGGAAAAACAAACCGCCCGATACAGATGGATGCCAGCAAAAAAACAAAACAGGCTGACTGAGCGCGAGAGCAAACAGTACACACATACACACGCACACACACACAGAGTTGGCTGCGCAAAAAACTCTATATGCACAGCATGCACACACATTCAAAACACACACACACAAACAAGTGTTTAAGCATGTGTGCCACTGCTGCACGCACAACATTAAAACACACACCAAATACAGACTCACAAACTCAGTCACACACACACATATACACACACATAAACACACACAAATACAAACTCCCAGCATACAGACAGACACACACACACACACACACACACAGACACACTCTCCAGTACAAACACTCCTATAATGGTTCATGCTGCCCTCGTTAATGGAGCATATGTGATTTCTGTGGCCACATATTTGCCGTTGGTTTGTTTACTTGGCTGTAAAAATAAAGTGTTACCTTTTTCAGGGCCTGGGAGAGAAGGAAGGAAGAGAGGCCCTCTGCGTGCACACACCCTAGCACACACACACACACACAAACCGATGATTACAAGTTTGGATGCAATAGCTTTCTACTTCTAGATTAGATTGTGCCACACACACCCTCTCAGTACCAGCATTTACAGTTTTTTACAATCGTTTTCACACTTGTCTCAATACCATGTCCACTTTTTCAAAACACTTAACACATTCACCATATCAGTAGACTATGTGAACTAAACTGTGTATACTTTTGCATTGCTTTGATACAAGAGGCATTCAATCACCACTTCTTCCAAAATTCATGAATACCTCTCTCAGTCAGTGTTCACCACCAGCAAGATTCTGTACAACTACAGCAGAATTTGCAGACATTTAGATACTCTGTTCAAAACAGTTAACTTTCAGTTCAAAACCCAACAGAATTCTGATCACTGTGGATGGAAATATGTTGCATTTTGACAGACAAATGAAACTATACGCTTGAAATACGTAAAACAGATTATTCTGATTTTAGCAGAAAGTTTATTCAGTTTATTCAGTTTTTTTGTTTGCAGCCTTGTTACCATCTATACAAAAGTGGTCATACTTGCATTGAAATGTGCATGTATATAGGGAAAATATTGCTATTGGTATTTGTATTGATTGTATGTATTTTGAGTAATTGATTGTATTGTATTTTTCTTTTCTGAACTACAGTATATTGCACTGTGAGAACAAATGGCAAAATATAGTAAACCCCCTGAAGAATACTGTTGCTTTTTGTGATTTGTTTCTTTATCACATATTGTTTTACATTACACAGTAAAGATTGTTATTCTGGGTTTCCGATACAGTAAAACAATCATTCATTTACAGTTTACTGTAAATTTACCACACTCAGTCATGACATATATTGTGAGAGGCAAACCAACAGATCAAAAGTTTCTTTAGCTGCTTGGCTTGAAATATTTGTGGATGCAAAAATAGAGGAAAGGGAAACACATAATATATGTATTTTGCAATGCTCCAAGTTGTTTGTGTTTTTTAGTTCATTGTACATTGAGTGACAAAGTAGTCTTATGGGAGAAAGCATATGCTATAGTTACGGCAGCATGAGTCACTTTTGCACCAAAGGTTAACTGATGTGCTCAGGTGTGTGTTTCAAAAGCACACTGTGTGCAAACCTCTGTCCGTCGCAGAGAAATCTTCCGTTCAGGCAGACATCTGTTTTACCCACTGAGAGCCGCAGTATAAGAGAGACAGCAACTGGGAAACAGATGCAGATCTGGGAGTGATTGGGAAATAAATGGGTCTATCTTTCTGTTTGTCTCTCTGTCTATCTGTGTAGCCCATGACACACTGTCTACCAACACATGCACACTGAGTTTTGAAGAAGTGGACATGGTATTGAGACAAGTGTGATTGTAAAAAACTGTATATGTATGCAACCTTCCCTCTCTCCCTCTTTTCCCCCCAATCCAATTCAATGGGTGCTTTATTGGCATGACATGGGGATTCCGTACCTTGCCAAAGCAGAAGGTGACAAAATGATTTCCACTCACGATGGTACAATAATGATCAAAGCGGAACAAATGAGGCGTTATTCTTCATTCTGTATTGTTGCCCCTTTCCCTTAAGGTGTGACAACAAGCAACACATTTAGCAGCTAAACTGGAGCCAACTCTCTCTCACTCTCTCTCTCTCTCAAATGTACACTTACAGAATAAACTCCTACTCCTCTTCTGTCTGTCTCTCTCTTTCTCTCTCTCTGTGCCTGTCTGTCTGTCTCTCTTTATCTCTGTCTGTCTGTCTGTCTGTCTCTCTCTTTCTCTCTGTCTGTCTGTCTGTCTGTCTGTCTCTCTCTCTCTCTTTCTCTGTCTGTCTCTCTCTCTCTCTCTCTTTCTCTCTGTCTGTCTGTCTGTCTGTCTGTCTGTCTCTCTCTTTATCTCTGTCTGTCTGGCTGTCTGGCTGTTTGTCTCTCTTTCTCTCTGTCTGTCTGTCTGTCTGACTGTCTGCCTGTCTCTCTCTTTCTCGCTGTCTGTCTGTCTGTCTCTCTCTCTCTGTCTGTCTGTCTGTCTCCCTGTCTCTCTCTTTCTCTCTCTGGGGTGTGGCGGCCAATCGAGGGTTTGTACATTCGCAGCAACAGTCAAAGCGGGCTGTGCCTTTATTTATTATTATTGTTGTTGGCACGTAGTACAGACACACACACTTTTAAACAGCCAAACACACACACACATACACAAGTGCACTTACACACACACACAAACAAGGACAAATACAAACACATACACAGATACACACACACCAAGACATACACATTACATAATACACAATCACAAACACATACACACACAGGCACAGAGACACACACACAAGCGCACTTGCCCATACACACAGACAGACAGACATACCCACAGGCATACAGATAAAACAAAAGCTTATGCACACACACACACACACACACACACATAAAACAAAAACAAACACACCTCACTCACAAGCACATGCACACCACACACACACACAAACACACACATTTCTGATAACACTCACCACAAAAATCCAGTGGAACCAATTACAGTGCTGTTCGCCTGGCAAATCAGCCCTGGGTTTTAACCCCTTCCTGCCAGAGAGCAAGGAGAACAAAGTGTGACTCCTCCACTGATAAAGAACAGCGCTGGATGTACATGTTATCTATTTATATTGAATATACCTTCCTTATCATTTCCAAAGGGACGTTGAACAGGGTGTCGTTCAAGGAAGTGCCTGTCTGCCACTGAGAAGATGTTTGACTTGACACAGTGTGGATACTACTTTTGGACTGAATAGAGTCAATCTTTTTTATGGGAGTGTGGGAGGGAGAGATGACACAACATGGAAGAGATGACTGGCCAGGGTATCTGCAGGTTTGAGAAAGCCAAATTCAAGACTTTTATGATCCTTTTAATGCTGCCGGGAATTGAACTATGTAGCAACCAAAACAAAGAATTAAAGCTGTCAAAGCCAACGTGTTTCCAACTGAACATACCCAGTGAAAGTACTGAAACTACGATTGGGCAGTATAAGAAAAAGAACAACAGGAAACTAAATGTTAAGTGATATGAAGTCAAACTGTGTTTAGCAAAGGAGATTTGCTGAAAAAACAGCATGTTTTGCAAATTGTTCTGTTTAATGTAACATGCAGCACAAAGAAACCTGTCACTGCATGGTGAAATATATAAGCCTCTAATAACCAATAAGATTTAAGACATTTTAATACTTTTAAAGATCTTAAACTTGGATAATTCATGGACACCCTGCTGGCTCCGCTCTACATACCCACAAGGACACACACTCAAACACATGCCTATCGCAGCACGCACACACACTCACACACGCCTACTCTGGTACATAAACACACAATACACACATGTGCACACACACGCACACACACACACGCACACACACTCAGTTCTTGAGCTCAAATGCAAAAAAGCATCAATATGTGCACACACAGACACCCAACACACACACACACACAGACACACACACACCCAACTGTTCTTTGCGCCTTCACACCTCACACCTCTCCACAGATCACATTTCATAGCAGCACCAGAAATAAAGTTCCATTGGCAAGGGAGGGCTGGGAAGGAAGAAAGAGAGAGAGAGAGAGTAAGAGAGAGAGAAAATAAAGAGAAGAGACAGAAGGAGAGAGAGACTATCGATCGGTTGGAGTCGGCTCAATCTGGGATTGAACTTTATCACAAACGCAGAGCATCGCAGCAGGAAGCTCTCTGATACGCCTCTAAAAGAGAGAACAGAGGAGTGTTCACATGCTATTCTTCCTTCGCATCTCTCATTCATTTTCATTTCTCTTTCCACCCCCGGCTGTGCCTTTTTTAAGAATTCTTTCTCTTTCTTTTTCTTTCTTGGCTCTTCACATCTCTCACTTTCTCCCTCTGTTTCTCTCTGCCTCTCTCTTTCCATTCTATTCCAGCGGCTGGCTTATTAGCATTCTCTCTGTACATATAATTGATTCCTCATGCCTCCCTCTTGTGAAAATGTCATTCATAATTCTGTGTGATAGCTAGATGGCTGGCTGGCTGGCTGGCTGGCTCACTGGTTGTGTGACTAGCTGGCTGGCTGGCTGGAAGGCAAAGTGGCCACTGACCCATTTGTAGCAGATACAAAGAGACTGACAACAAAATCTGATTATAGCAACCAGACCCAGGCTCCTGTGACACAAATGGCCAAAGCCAGGCTGAGCCTAAGTCGTAACTCATCCCGCCATGCTTTTTATTGTATGTATTTAACCTTTATTCTACTCTGGCAGGTCAATTAAGAGCAAATTCTCACTGCTGATGAAGGACGAAACTGAAGGAGGGCAGGGACTTTAAGGAGGTATTAAAGAGGAAGAACTTCTGCACTCACAACCTTTCTTAGTGGTAATGGAAATTAATTAAGAGGAATTTAATTATCGATTAAATAGGGTGTGTGTGTGTTTGTTTGTGTGTGTGTGTGTGTGTGTGCGCATGTGTGTGTGTGTGCGCATGTGTAGCAATATATATAAATATAAACATAGAGACAAACATGTTCAGATACACAAACACACAGACAGACAACTATACTCACATACAAACATACAAACACATGTACACACACATGCAAGCAATCACACAGACAAAAAAACAAGCTGAGAAGTGGAGATTCAGTTATGCCACCTAAACAGCTAACCCTCAACTAGATCTCAAAAGCACCTGAGTGCTTTTTGTTGTGTGTGTGTGTGTGTGTGTGTGTGTGTGTGTGTGTGTGTGTGTGTGTGTGTACATAACAGGGAATCTCTTAGCCCAAACATTACCCCCACCCTCCCCTCCCCTTGCACTCCTCATGTTACAGTCAGTCCCTGTCACTAAACAGGAGAGAGAGAGAGAGAGACACACATACACACACACAGGAAGAGACAGACAGAGGCAGAGAGACAGAGAGAGGCAGAGAGACAGCAATAGGGAGATAGTGACAAGGCAGAGAAAGAGAAAGACATAGAAAGACAGGGAACATGAGAGAGACACACAGAGAGGTGGAGACAGACAGAAAGAGAGAGAGAGAGAGAGAGAGAGAGGAAGAGAGAGACATAAGGAGGTACTTACCGGATGCCTGCCCTGAGGGTACATGATCCCAGGAGAGGAGAGGCTGCCAGTCCGTTTGATGGCCAGGTTAGTCCCCTGGCCCTCCACTCCTCTGCCCTCCACCGGTTACACGCACACACACACACCCACACACACACACACACTCACACACTCAGTGAGTCCAGTTGCTGCTCCTTAGCTGGGTTAGAGACAGCGGTCTTCACTCTTCCGGAGTCTCCTGCTCTGTCTTCCTCCCTCCTTCTTTCTCTCTAGTGCTCTCTCTCTCTTCTAAGATGAGTTCCTGTTGACACACAACTGAGGAGAGCTCAGTCCGTCTCCTTTATCCAACAATGTCACGGTAAAACGGAGGCTCAGACTCCCACTTTACCTCCTTCTCCTCCTCCTTTTCCCGTCTTCCTCAGTGAAACCAAAGTCTCTGTTTCTCTTCCTTCTCTCTCTCTCTCTCCTCCTCCTCCTCTCCTCTCTGTCGTCTCTCCCTTTTCCTCGCCCTGTGATCAGTCAAGGTCCACACATACTGACATGACACAGAACATTTCATCCAGGCGGACCCCCTCTTCTTCTCCTCCTCCTCCTCCTCTTCTCCTCCTCCTCTTCTCCTCCTCGTGTCGCTTCACCGAGCCGTCTGACAATGAAACATACAAACATAAACACACAGCTCCGTCCACATACAGTCCACCTCTCTTCTTCTCTGCTTTTTCCTCCTCTTCCCTCTCTTTCTCACTGAAGCCTCTGCCTTGTCTGCTGCTGAAGAAAAGAAGAAAAAGAAGAAGAAGACTGAGGAAGAGGGAGGGGATAAAAGAAAGAGAGAGAGTGAGAGCTTTGTTTTTAATCTAAATGTGGAAAAAAACGCGAGAGGAAAGCAGGAAAGAACAGCAGGTCAGTGGAGGATCCAGCGGGCTTTTCAGCAGCAAGCCCTAGACTGTAATATATTGTGCCTGTTGGCTTCAACACAAACACGACAGGCTGCTAAAGCTCCCCTTAAGGTGGAACTGAGTAGATAGAGACACCCAGTCAGCGAGAGAGGCGGAGGGAGGGAGAGCGAGATAGAGACAGAGAGGGAGAGAGAGAGAGATGGATCCCCTTTCAATTGTGGTCAGACGGACAAAGCAATCAGTCATGCACAAAGACTCAGGCTCACACAGATAGGAATGGAGACGCACACACACATGCACACACACTAAAACATACACAGACACACATGCGCGCAGATTCATGACAGCTATGTAGACACACTTGTTATGCAGCACAAACACACACACACGCACACACACACACACACACAGTCGCACATTACAGTTACTCAGATTGATAACTTTATGTCCACTGTCAGCACCATGGCTTAGGCAAACAAGAACCTACACACACACAAAAATATATGTGAAGGTGTTTTAGCTGACGCTGTTATATAGATTTACAATCATTTAGCAGGTAGGCGTTCAGTGTCAGGCTCAAGGACACGTGGCTGTTAATGGGCACACATTAGCTGTTATGGGGATCAGTCATGTATTCTGATTACTTTCAGTTAGTTTCAGATTACTTTGCATATTTGAGGTATGAAGGTAAAACTTCCAGTAATGGCCCAGGTCTTTATTTCCCTAAACAAAGGAGAGCACCAGGTATTTATTACACAGGCTAGTATTTGAGACAGGCCATTATTTCTTTTGGCAGGTGCACAGCCAGTATGCTGAAAGGTGATAGAATCTACCAGTATTCTTGTAAAGTGTTATGTTGCTCAAATTTAAACAATTGCCTTTTTAGGCTAAAAATATCACTGGTGAAGGCAACCGATGTCAGATACTACTACTACTACTAGTACTACTACTACTACTACACAAAAGTGAATGAAAAAGAAAAACTGAAAAGTGAAAAATGACAAAGTTCAGGGAATTCATTTCAGGTTTGCATACAAACACCAATCTTCCTCTGTGCCAAATCTTATAAAGAGATAGAATACCGGCCACTATTTCAATGGCCTTCTCACTTTTACTTTAAAAGATGTAATCCTTTATTTTTTCAAAAATATCTGCAATCAGAATACATTCAGCATACATCATTTCTGTAGGTAATGTAACCAAATACAGCAATATTTTTTTGTATTTAGAATATGTAGCACCGTTACAAATACAAATACTACCCAACCCTGTCTAGCGCACAGGAAGTGATGTTTCCAGCAGCAGCAACAGGGGTTGGCTGGAATAAATAGAAGAATTCAAGAAATTCAAACTTCATCAAAAGAAAACCCAAGGAAACAGATGTAAAAAGACAGTACTGGCCAGTGCAGAAACGCTTACCACCAAAGATGTCGCCAAAATGAAAAAGCAAAGTATCTCGAGTATTACCACTTTAATGTCCCTACTACGGAACATAAGAACGTCTGCCTGCCTACTTCTTACTCTTGGCTCAGATGCATGTGGTATTTGTGGGCTTGTCCAGCATTAGCAGTCTATACCTGTACCCACTAAGACTTGGTATTTAAAGCCTTTCAATGTACAGTACGCTTGTCTGGCCCAGCCATCATTTGCCGCTGTTTATAATGACTTTATCCAGGGTAGCTCTGCCTTTGAACTTGATCAAACGGCCATTAATCCGACACCAGTTGATCCACAGTGGGATCCCAATAAGACACACACCATGTTTGATAACAAGCAGGTCAGCCAGAGGGCAGTCCCAAAGCCTTAATAAAGCTTTTTCCAATGACCAAATGAGAAGTTCTATTCCCAAACACTGTAGATCCATTTAGGGTTCACTGCTCAATTTATCCAAAATATAGTGGATCAACTACTCTCATTTTGTAACATTTACATGATGTAAGTATCCATTGTGCTATTTTGGGTGGAATCTATGTGTGCAGAAACCTAGCATGCATGTTAGAGGAGAGGGGTGTGGGTGAGAGTGGGTATGTCATTGAGGTTATCAAATAGTATGTCGTTGAAGTGACATCACCCAGAACGTTGAGTTGAGAGTTTGTGTTTTGATTCTCATGATACATTTGGGGGGGGGGGGGGGATCATTACCTGAAGTGTATCACTCAATAACTCTAAAATATAGAGGATTTTGTCAACAAAGGACTTAAGTTACCCCCTAGCCATAATTCTACCATAATTTATTTTTGTGTTCTGGTATCAATCATTTTAAGAGAGTAGGTGTCATTTTTCCAAATGGTGGATATCTCATTTTGCAGTAAATCTCTTCATTCTTTCATGTTTTCATGTCAGTGCAACCCAATAGAGGATTTGCAGAGTATTTTAGAGCCCTCTAGCAGCCATGTTGGCAGACCATCACATAATTCCAGCGTAACTGCCAGTCCAACTTCCTGCTGTCAATGCTGTACACACCACGGTGAACTTTTGTTGTGTGCTTGGCTGTTCCAATAAAACGTGATTGGTCAACTAATGATATAATGACAAGTTGTAGATGTACGCTGCATTGTAGCCGAAAAACAGACAAAAAACCCCACTGCAGCTAAGGTCAGTCATCGTCAGTGTTATCAAGATGGACAATAGAAGAACAAAAGGTGGATCAGAGAAAACAAGTATAGAAAAAAGAATAAAAGAAAAAGAAATGCAGTAGACAGATAGCATGTTTAGTAAAACAATCTTGCAGCTGGCGGCCCCAGAAGGTATTAATGGTGAAGACCAGTGTGCTGCTGGGCCAATTACTCCTATTTTTTTTTTAAAATCTTAATAAACAGAGTAGGCAGTTTACAATGCCTTTGGGGGATTGGGGGGGGGCTTGAAGTTTTCATCCATCACTGCAGTTTTACCACAAGATAACACAAAAAATATTGCAAATTGCATCGCAATTTTTGATAAAAGCCGCTGCAAATTCAATCATTCAATCATTTTGGGCCGCAATAATCAGAAAAAAAATCTCCGCAAAATCCTGTTGGGACTGGCTGGTCTTCCACTCACTTGTCAGTGGTCTTCCAACATGGCGTCTGGTGTGGTTGCTCTGGTATTTAGAATGATCCTGCAAAGGGCCTATAGGGCAGAGAAAAGTAAGAAAAAAGTGAACTGAACACATTCAGTGATAACATTGCAGAAAAAACACTACCAGAAAAGAAACGCTATAGGTGACATATACATTCCACAAGAGGAGGAGAATATCCACACGCTTGAGGCAGCCGTTCTCAAACTGCCATAACTCCACTGTGACTCATTTTCAATATTACTAAGTCTACTTTCAAATGAAAAACATTGTTTTGACAAGATACCTTTTACCTGCTCTCCTATAGTTAGTCGACGATTAGTTCTCTATGTCACTTTCTCTCTCTTGTTTCTCTTCATTCATAGTCTCACTCTCTCCTCTCCACCTCCCTTTCTTCCTCTATCTACCTCTACTGCCCCCCACCTCAATTGATCCAATCAACAGTACCCCCACCACCAACACCACCATTTCCCATGTAGGCCATTGTACTAATCAGCATTATTTAATTGTCTAGAATGGATTATGCAGGTAATTATTCCCCCGACTCCCCCAACTGTGTCTCAGAGAGACAGACAGGAAGGCAGGCATACAAATAAGCAGGCAGGTAGACAGACAGACAGACAGAGAGAGACCAACATAGCCCTGATCTGAGCCACACATGTTCAGCTTAAATGCAGTTGCAGTAGCGCTACTTGTACTGCATTACGCTGCCTTGCATGTATCCAGGACAACACAATGAGCTAGATGAGCTAGACTAGATAGACAGTGTTACAGCAACAAGACAGTATTACACATGGTCAGGGTTTGCTTTCAATTCAGCAACCTCAAGAAGTTGGTATTTGTATATGTTTCTGCATAAACGTTTTCAAAACTATTACATGCATGAGAATGAGAATAGCTGAAGATTATCAAATGAACTGCAGTTTTACTATAGATTTTGAACTCATGGAAAAGAAGGTGGACTGACTGACCTCAACCCTTGTAATATATGAGGAAAAGCGAGGAGGCAGAGGAGCTCCACAGTGGAGAGTCAGCAACACTCAGAGTGATGGTCAGCATCTAAAACAGACGGGCAGACTCAGTTGCCAGCACAGGTACGGCGCAGACATCGTGGTCTGTGCTCACAAAGCCTTAAATAGCAGTACCAGATAATAATAGATGCTTTCTAGATTGGGTAATAACAGGACTAGACATTTCTAACAATAGCATTAGAGTAAAGTAACTAATCTGTGTCAATGGTCAAGTCACATAAATGAGTCCTTATTTTTGTTGTCTACATAAATAACTATCACCAGGATTAGATTCAAGCACTATAGCCTACATTACCTAAACCAGTGCTTCCTGGCTTGGTGATGCGTTTTTCTCCATTGTTATCTACAATTCTGTATCAAGTCATATCTAACAAGAAAGGAAAACATCTTCCCATATGGGGGTCTGTGGTCTAATGTGTGTCTGTTTGGTAAGCCATGATCAAACTGTCCTAAGCCATGTTTGTCTCATAGGATTAACCTACCTGAGCCTGCTATAAATCACACCAATAATTCATTGAGAGCCTTAAATTAAGTGTTAATTTGTAAGATTTAGACTGAAGGATGGACAGAATAGAAAAAATAGACACACCAAACAGAAAAAGAAAAAAATAGAACAACACAAGAGGCAAAGACGACCAAACCAGCAACATTTTAACATGGAACCAAAACGTCAACATTTTAGACGGAAAATAACGGTCATTAGACACGACGTAACCTGATTGAAGACCTGGTCAAGGATCATTAAACTAATTCTCGTTGTCTTGTAGTTTTTCTTGCACTAACAATGAGCTTATAAAGCGAAGAAAACTCGTGTTATATGCTTACACGTCTCAATTTAGGCTAGAAAGTAAGATACCTGTAACTGTTCGGGTCCACCTTAAAAGCTCTTCTCTGTCTTAAAGAGCTCTCTGCGTTGCGATTGGACCAGAGAACTGCCGCGTCTCACCAATCACCTTCGAAGTACCCCACGTTGGGTCCTGACATCATCGGGGAAGCGGGCTAATCGCGGCTCGGCCCGACCGCTGAATGGGTGCAGGCGAGAGGAGGAGGGGGGAGCTGAGGAGTCTGTGGGGATTGTGGGCATTGAAGTTCCAATTATTCTGCACACACACACACACACACACACACACACACACACACACACACACACACTGCCGACTTTGCCCGCTGTCAGTCACGCTACATAAATGCTCAGTAAATTCCGCCGTTAATTTCAATCCCGCTATTTCTACCGCGCTGCACACACACACACACACACACACCACACACAGAGCGAGAGAGGGGTAAACTCGTCGCTGGTGACTAACGTCCGGGAAGAAATTAAAGATTGTTTCTTTCCAATTTATTTTATTCTACTTCAAACGTGGAAGAATCAAAATAACAAAACAAGTAAATGGTGTCCCTCAGTGACCAAAACTAAGATAATGAGGCATATGAAAATTCCTAAATCATAACCTAGAGGCTCTAAATCAACTGTAACATATAACCCACAGTCCTTTATCTTCTCTGAGACAGCACACACACACACACACACACACACACACACACATTATTGTTCTGATAGACGGGCTTAATGCCACAGGTTTACTGCCTTGCTGCCTATCCCCCTCTCTATCTCTTTCTCTCTCTCTCACACACACACACACTCTCTCTCTCTCATTTCTCCCCCCTGTCTTTCCCTCTCTGGCTCTCCGGGTTCCTTCCTTGTTGCATGCATCTCATTTCAGTGTGATATTGTGATATTTGGTGTGTCTAGACATGCTTCACCATAATGACAGCTCTCCTCACAATACCCATTATACCACTGCTGCGGTATTAAAAAAAATACAACCCTCCTAACTCCCATTTTACTCATTGTCGTGTCTTTACTTGTATCGAATGTTGACATGGCACTTTATGGATGGAGTGCCATGTATTTTTCTCTCAGAAAGGATATTGTCATATTTATGGTGGCAGTGGAATGCAGTATGCATGGTGGGAAAGGAAGGCATGACGTGCATTTAAAGGAAAAATCCACTTTACACTGTATATCATCAATCTGCAATGTTCAATGCATGTTGTGATGAAGTGTTGTCATTTTTTCACTATACCCACTTTCCTTCAACTTTCCCTCAACCTGCCTCTTATCTCATCTAAACACTCTAGTGATTTCCTACATTTCCCACAATGACTTTGACAACCTGAGGAGAAAGGGTGTGAACGTGTTGCATTCATGCATTCAGTCGTGGCCCCTTACACAAAACGCAGCATGTCTTGTGGCTGTATTGCATTCTGCATTCTCCCTGTATGATGGTTGAACGTCGGTGCAAAATGAAATGGTCTAGAAAGAAGCCCTTGCTCTTTTATAGTGAGGAACTGACACTAAATCCTGCCATTCATTGTTAACGTCTAAATAGTTGACAACATTTCTGCTATCAAACTCCATTGTAGCTGCACTGGAAATATCTCAACATCAGGTCACAGTTATCTGAGGGAATAAGAGGAACACAACACCAAACAACATAATGGACCCAGAAATGCAAGGTGGATCTTTTCTTTAAATGTTAGTTGTGCTTGTGCAGGTTGCTGTGCACTGTAGATTCTTGGTATATTTTGGGAGGCAGGGTGGTATAGTGGTGGTTTAAGTCCCTGTGGTGGCAAGAGTCCGCCCTGCTGAAGTGTCCTTGAGCAAGAAACTGCATTCTTACCAAGCTGTTCTGTACCTGACTCAGACGTCTGACCTCCGACCTCTCTGTATAGGAGGGAAGGCTACAGCGATCAATAAAGTATCACATGTTCAGCTCTTTTGCTCACTATGTTGTTGAATTTAAAAGCTTGACCATCAAATGTCAAGCGTCACAACCAAAGAGTCCACGAAACGCAGTTCAAATCCTCTTGTTTCATTTCATGGCTGTTAACCTGAAATGTCTGCTTTTATGTTGTCTAATTGCGTGAAGTAAATGTAACGTGAGTTTAAGCTGATGTGTACCAATTACACTTTCTGTTTTATTCCACTCTGTTGTGTTCTAAAATATTGTCCGCCACCAGAAGACACAAGGCCAACAAAAACCCTCCACCAACCGACCAAACCACTCTCTTCTCCCTCCCCCTCCTCGGTTGTCAGTCAGCGGTCAGTCAGTCAAATGTTTCCAGATCTCCACTGACTAATCCATGCAGTAATAGGAAACGGCAGAGTTAGAAATCCTATCCCTATGATGTGGGACTCTGGATAAACTCTGCGTTGGTTTGACGTTGGATAAATACAAGTCAATTTACACACAGGCAGACACACACACACACGCACACACACAAACAGAAGCGCACACCCATACACATATGCACGCATGCACACACACACACACACACACGAGGTGAATAAAGCTGCCATGTGTATGTACCTGTGGTGTGTTATGGGTCCCTGAGTGCCAGCTAGCACATGTGATCTCCTGACCTTATAGTGCAAACATTTGGTGTGTGTGTGTGTGTGTGTGTGTGTGTGCACATTTGTATGTATGCATTTGTGAATGACTGTGCACATGTGTGTCTGTGTGTGTCTACATGCGCTTGTGTGTGTGTGCGTGTGTTGATGTATTTGGGTGTGATTGCACATGTTTTTGCAAGATAAAAGTGACTTCCTGCCTGCGCCTACAGGGTCCTTATGTGTGGGACATGCAGTCACACTCTGTGCCGTAATTAGCTTCACCCACCTCATTTCCTGCTTCTGGTAAATGGGAGGACTGTGTGTGTGTGTGTGTGTGTGCATGTGCACGTGAGTTCACACATAGCATGTCAAGATAGGAATGAGGATCGTCAGGAAATGAGGCGAGTGTCCAACCAGGCATCATGAAGTCAGTCGCAGTTACTGTCTCATTCCGACATACATGGCTGGGTGTTGGTATGTGTGTGAGTGAGAGAGAGAGAGAGAGAGAGAGAGAGAGAGAGAGAGACGGCTGCGTGCTCGGTGTGTCTCAGTAGACTTGCTCCATAAATCAAGTTAGCCCGGTGGCGTTTCTCTGCGTGTGTGTGTGTTTTTCTGTATGTGATATATGTGAGGGCATGATCTTGCATGTGAGTCTTTCTTTCTTTCACTTGCTCTCACTTTTCCTGTTCACGTTGTTCCTGTTCTGTTAATGTCTCCATCCATCCCTCCATGTGCAGTGAACACGCCGACATAGTGAGCTATATCGTAGCTTCATACCCACAGAACACATATGCTGTGAGGTGGGTATGATGGATGCACTGGAGTCTATAGGTTCATATGGATGTGTGCATATTTCACTGTACATGTACAGTATCTACTGTATATGTGTATGAGTGAGTATTGGTGTGTATAGTATATATGTAGAATATTATGTGTGTGTGTGTGTGTGTGTGTGTGTGTGTGTGTGTTCAGTCCCCCCAGGCTGTAGTAGAGTGTGTGCTGTGATCAGCCAATTGTGTGACTAATTGGGATTGAGGCAGAATGCAGTGGATAAAATACTTCCTCCTCTTCCTCTTCCTCTCTCGCTGTCTCTCTTCCTTCTCTCTCTCCCTCCTTCTCTATTCTCTATGCACACACACCCCGCACACACAATCCAAGTGCACATTCATATTATTTTCATTGATTAGCAGAAGGAACAATAGTGCAGTATTTTCAAAGTCAACAGAACAGAACAGAATTCCACTGAACTAATACTTTCAGTAGAGCAGGCACAATGAGTGTGTGTGTTTGTGCGTGTGTGTGCGTGTGTGTGCGTGTGTGTGTGTGTGTGTGTGCATTAGTGCATTTGCGCCTTTGCGGTTTTCTCGATCTTTTTCATTGACATCAGCCAAACGAGCCCATGCTGCTCTATACTGTGTCATAGCAGGCTATTTATCCAGCGGCAGCACAAAGCATGGAGTCTGTGTGTTTTGCTTTTCATCTCTGCATGTCTCTCTCTCTTTTTATACCAAATGGTCCCCCTCGATTTCTCTGTCTGTCTCTCTCTATCTGTCTCTCTCTCTCAAATTTCTCTCACTCTCTCTCTTTTCCTTTCTTTTTTCCCCTCCATCTTTCTTTATTTCTCTCTCTGTCTCTCTCTCCCTCCCTGTTTAAACATTTTGACAGTAGAATGCATTATGTAAGTGTAAAATGTACTGGCAGGGGTTCTTCAGACCAGATGCAGAGTGTTCGAAAAATAGAGAGAGAGCGATAAAGAAAGAAAGAGAGAGAGAGAGAGAGAGAGCAGATGCATGTATGCGTGTGAGGAATGCTGTATGGGTGTGTTAAGATGAATGTGTATGTGTGTGTGTGTGTGTGTGTGTGTGTGTGTATCTGTGTGTGTGCTGGCTGAGGTGCAGACGGCGGATGTCAGTGTTCAAAAATTCATGATGCCATGTTTGGAGATTCCTGGGGGATATCTTGTTGTTCAACTGGCCTTACAGAGCTGGCCTCCACTGCATTGCACACAAAACACACTGGGCCTGTGTGTGTGTGTGTGTGTGTGTGTGTGTGCAAAAAGATAGAGAATCAAAGCTAGAAAAGTTAGAAGTTAGAGAGATAGAGAGAAACACAGACAGAGACACTGAGAAATGTAGAGAAACATATTTTTGTCATTTTGATTTTTTTTCTCTATTTTTCTTTTCGGGCTGAGATGTTTTCATCAGCCCCTCGGGGGATTCTTTGT
Source organism: Hoplostethus atlanticus (assembly GCA_034670405.1). Classification (NCBI taxonomy): domain Eukaryota; kingdom Metazoa; phylum Chordata; class Actinopteri; order Trachichthyiformes; family Trachichthyidae; genus Hoplostethus; species Hoplostethus atlanticus. Next base: position 106,573 of record JAXDDX010000134.1, on the reverse strand, counting down.
CTCACCCACACAGTTCGGATGTTTCTTTTCTCCATTTTCCCAGTTTGTATTCATTTGTAAGTGCAAGTACAAATTAACCGAACCTCCCAGGTCCATCCCAGTCAAGCAAATTTTACGCAAACTTTTAGAAATGTCGCAAAAAATAACATGCGGATTACGTGCTTTTCCATCAGCTGGGTTGAAGAGAATACATCAGCTTCCTGAACGTAAAAAAGAAAGAATCTTCGAGGATTGACCAGCATTAGGCAAGTTATTATTGTTCTTTAGTGTCTGCTAGTGTTAGCATTACTTCATGCTTTAATCATGGGCACCTTACACATATAAGCGACAGCATCACGTTTCTGGCAGCTCGTGGTGGATAATTTACAGACATTTCATGAAGCCACTTTTGAGACGGCGTGCAATGAGAGTGAACCATTCAGCGGGGACGATTATGCCGAGCCTGCATCACTGCTTATTCGACAAATGCATTTCCATCAAGCATAATTTCTTCATCAACAAAACATTTTTCCGCTTCGAGTGAGTGTAAAAACCTTTTTGTGATGTTGGGGGAAATTTTATCAAATTTTGCCATTTCCATTCAGCTTTTCTAATTCATCATCATTTGGGAATAAAAAACACTCGGATGGAAACCCAGATAGTGAGACAGAGGGAAACAGGGAAAGAGAGAGGCATGGGCAGAGGTTCAGATGGGGAAGAAGAGCAAGCAACGGTGTGTGTGCATTCCTACAACTGCAATGCTCTTTCCTCTTCTTGAGCACGGTGTTTGTACGTGTGTGTGTGTGTGTGTGTTTGCATGTAAAAATGAGAGATCTATAGCAAGAGAGCGAGGGAAGCTGAAAGAAAAGTATGCCTGCATTCCTTGTATATGAACAAATTGATCCTAACTCCCCATTACACACATTACTCCATATCCACTCCCTTGACAGTGTTTGTTGAGTGAGGTATACTACACATTAGCGTGCCAAGTCCACTTGAACAAACAGAGCACTCCAAGCCCAAGTGGAGTGGGTTCGGACTCTGCACTAGGTAATGGAAACTGGCAGCAACCAGCGTGACAAACCCAGAGCCTCACGGAGAGCTGAATATGAGCCATGTTCTCATTACAACCCCATTTTCCACTTTATTTCTACTTTTTTTTTGTTCAGCCACTGCAGCTTCGTGTGTCCAGGCAGACTTGTTTACGACAGGTTGGCCCAATGGTACTGTATAGAAGTCCATATAATGTTACTTGAATGACGTCCCTGTGCTTTATACCTGCCTATCTGTCTGTATCCCTATCTGTCGCTTTCTCTCTCTTTGCCTTTCCCTTTGCCTCCTTTGCAGCCAATAAATGAAACTGTGCACTATCTGTAACGCTCTGAAAACAGAGGCTGGGATGCTTCTTCACTTCTAATGTTAAAGACTGTGGCGTCGGGTGCTCTTTTGGATAAAAAAATGGTCCTCTGGGAATAATGCCCCTCTCACTCTGTCTGTTTTCTTTCTTGTCATTGCTTGAAACCACCAACTTGAGTGCAGCAGGTAGGGGTCCAGTGCCTCGCTCAAGGACACTTCCAGCGCACAGCGGGGATTAAACCTGCGGGACTGGCCTTTCAGTTTACTTAGACAGTCGCTCTGACTGCTGGGTCACCCTGCCGAACCCTTGCATCATTAACCAAGTCTCCTGCACCATCTCATCCACACTGAAGTAGGAAACCATAACTGCTCTCTCTGATGATGAGTTCATCCTTATCTTATAGGGGTGAATCGGCCCCAGTGCACTCGCAGCATCCTGAAAGCCTAGTTTGACTCTTAGTCAGTTCTAAAGCCCTGGTACATGTAAAAGGGACACGCCATCTTATCTGCAGTGTTTAATGTTCATCACATGTAGAAACGGTAACGCTCTCCAGTTACGGTTTGGCTTTGAACTGAATGGCAGAGATAAAGACATAAGATATTGTTTCCACTTTGTGGCTCCTACCCCCTCGATACACTCTGTCATGCATGCCTGCACACACACGTGCACACACACACACACGCACGCACACATCTGTATACGAACATGCACACTCGCATACACAGTCTGCAGTCTGTGCATGCCAATACAAATACACAAACACACAGAAATACACACACATGCATGCAGGCAAATGCACACACATACTGGATGTCAATGCTTGTCTATGTGAACGTGCACATGCATATGTACACACACTATTTCACGCGCGCGCGCGCGCGCACACACACACACACACACACACACAAATACACACTTTGGCGCAGTGCCTGGGCCATGTCATGCCAATTAAGTTCAGCAGCTAAAAGTGTTTCACCTGGGAATTCCACCCCCTACCCATAATATTAACCCTATCCTGAACCAAGAGCAACACACACACACACACACACACACACACACACACACACACACACACACACAATCTACCCCCCCACGCAGTGAACTCATAGTCGCACAAACCAACAAAGACAGACCACACTCACACACTCCCCCACAACCCGAGTTTCCTCCCTGCAGACCCCCCCAAAACACACGCACACACACACACACACACACACACACACACACACACACACATATACACCTCCGTCCCGACATTCCATTTCTTCCAACTCCTTCTGACCATCTTTTTAAGTTATATGAATAGAAAATATGTACATTTATTTGTAGTAATAAGCCAGACAAGATAAAAAGAGAGTATGTTTATAATGAATATGAGTAGGAAAATGGTTTTCTAGTCGAAAATACGCATCCTTTATTTAGAAATAGATTATTTCCTTTTCTCCAGCTGCAGCCCTCGATGTTTACTTTGATAGACGATGCACTTAGTGATGTTTCTGCCTTCTTAAAAGACTCTGAACAGTTATGGTTTCAGTTTTACCCACCAGAGGAGATATTACATGCTTTAATCCTAGCATTTTTTTGGAAAACGAATGTTTGATAATATTGTGTTTACAAGGGATATAGTAGAAAAAGAGGGTAAAATTATGTGTATGGTAGTTAGTTTTTATTTTTATTTTGTCATATTCGTCCTTGTGTTGATGTTCCTCCAAATTGTGTTCTCTCTTTGCTGTGTTTGTTTGTCTGTATCTCAATAAAAAAAAAACATCTAAAAATCAAAAATCAAAGATCAACCAACTTGTTGGGAACTATGGATCGATCTGTTGTTTGTTCATCTTCCCGTCATGCAACATCTCAGGCATCATGGATCAGATTTTGATGAAACTTGGGGGAATGATGCATCTTGCCACGACGTACCAGCATTTCCAAAATTACACTGATTGGCCTTAGAGGGGTGCCAAAATTACAGGTCAAAACAAGCTGACATAATTGTTACTGATTGGCCCAGCGGGGGGTGGGGGGGGCTACATCCTTACTGTTGCCTTGTTCCAATATAGAAGAAAACACTTGAAATAAGTCGCACCTTGTTAGATTTCATTCACCTTTTCTGAGAATGATTAAACCTTAAGAGTGACAACGAGGTTACATGACTTGTTAGGATGGACATTTTTTGCAGACAAGTAGAGCAAAGCAACCTCATCTGGCCAAGTGACACCATCTGGTGGGAAGCTGGGACAACATGGTCAGCCAGGGGATGTGTGTGTGTGTGTGTGTGTGTGCAAAGTTTGTCTGAGAAATATTATGTGTGTGAGTGTAAGTGTGTGTATGAGAGAGAGAGAGTTTATGTGGGAGAGGCACGGTCTGAATGTGTGTGTGTGTATGTGTGTGTGTGTGTGTGTGTGTGTGTGTGTGTGTGTGTGTGTGTGTATGCATGTCTAGCCTGATGAGGGTCTGGCAGTAGACTTTTGACATCCTACATTGTTGGACTAAAAGCTGTTGTGTAATATGTTCCAATATGGCTACGTCCAACGGAAACTATTAACAGATCTTAAAAGAGAATTCAACTTTGGATTTTACCCACAGTCACACGTTGGAATCCACTAGAAACGGTCTGTTGATGAAACACAATATATACATACATGTACTGTAGTACCACAAAACAACCCTCTAAAGATCTGCCTCCATTTTATGACACATCGTCCTCAGTGACAGCAATGTTCCCTGAGAGAGTGAATGTCAAAGTGACATTGAGCGAGCATCAAGCCAGTCTGGGGTGTGTGTGTGTGTGTGTGTGTGTGTGTGTGTGTGTGTGTGTGTGTGTGTGTGTGTGTGTGTGTGTGTGTGTGTGTGACCTAGTCTGAGCCTCCCTGGGGACTGGAGCTGGCTGGCTGACTGTTCTCTAGCTGTCACCAGACATTGACTCACAGTGCTATACACTCACCGACGACACACTGACTCACCGAACTCCATCCATCCATCCATCCATCCATCCATCCCTCCCTCCATCCCTCCATCCATCCCTCCATCCATCCCTCCATCCATCCATCCATTCATCCCTCCATCCATCCATCCATCCATCCATCCCTCCATCCATCCCTCCATCCATCCCTCCCTCCATCCATCCATTCATCCCTCCATCCATCCATCCATCCCTCCATCCATCCCTCCATCCCTCCATCCATCCATCCATCCCTCCCTCCATCCCTCCATCCATCCACCATCCATCCTCCATCCATCCATCCATCCATCCATCCATCCATCCATCCATCCCTCCCTCCATCCCTCCATCCATCCATCCATCCATTCATCCACCATCCATCCTCCATCCATCCTCCATCCCTCCATCCATCCATCCCTCCATCATTCCTCCACCATCCATCCATCCATCCACCCATACATTCATTCATCCATCCATTCATCCATCCATCTATCCATCCACCCACCCATTCATCCATCCATCCATCCAGTCATCCATACATACATCGACCCATCCATCCATCCACCCATCCATCCATCCATCCATCCATCCATCCATCCACACACACACGTTCATTCATGCATCCAGAGAAATTGGTTGGTTGAAATTGGTTTGGAATTGGTTTTACCTCCTGGGACTGAATTTTGTTACAAAGCAATATTTATTGAAACTCTTACTTCTTACTGTCTGGAAATGGATTTGTTGCCAGGAAGCATTTGCTTATTGAACCCTCTATCGGGAAGCAGTTGATCCTATTAAGGTCTCGCTGATTTCAGTGGAAAACTCTGCATTCAGATCCCAGGCAACCACACTGCTGCATTACTGTAAGTTTGCCAATATCGGATTGGCATCATAACTGATTGCTTGCAGTAATTGCAAGAGTGTTGCAGAGCAGAAGGATATACTGTGTAGCAACGTTAGTACATGATTGGCTGCTGATGAACTTTGTTGCCATAGCAACATTTATCATCATCAGCCGAACTGTCTTGGATGCTCAGCTCTTAGAAAATGAACGGACTTTCAGTAACGAGTGTGTGTGTGTGTGTCGTGGATGCAGTGTACTTCTGACAAACACATTTTCATCCATCTAATATTGAGAAAGACATCGGATGAGTCTTCCATTAGTTGTCAGGAGAGCCGCTCTTGGTTGTAGATCAGTACAACCAGGCTCTGAAAACACCCATCTGTCTTTGGCAGATAAATCAATAAGGGTCACCCACCATACTGGTAACTTTATGAGACGATAACGTTTGAATGCCTTGGTTATACAGTCTTTGGTCTTTGCCTGAAACTATGCTTGTACTGCTGCACTTCATGATGAATTACAAACTTGATCCATCGTATAAGTGAGTGAGCGAGTTTTAAATTAACACACAGCACCGGTCTACACACAGAAAAGCAGTGAAAACGGGAAGGTTGACATGTTTCTATGAAATTATTTTGGCCGGTGAAAATGATTCTTGGTGAGGTGAGCCAAAAAGGTTAATTTCAGACATTGAATACACCATTACAGATGAGAGGTTTCTACGTTTGGATGGAGAGTTGTTTAAATACAAATACTGATTGGGCTGTCCTGGGACATACACACATCCATAGGAACAATGTAAGAATTTGTAAACTGTATTCACCATGTGTTCAATGCACAGAAGAAAATAAATTTTCCACTTGTTGATGTGTGATTACGTGACTTGTTGAGTATATAGACTCTGCTAGCAGCTGGGGTGACGTCACTTTGTGGACGGTGACATCCCAAGTTCAATATTGATGAAAAAAAAGTGAACAATTACCTTCTGCTGTCGCGTTAATATCTGCATGTTTTTGTCAGATAGCTTTTTTTTAAGATTACTTACCATTTCTCATTTTTGAGATTTGAGTCACCTACTATTACTCAACATAGTGCACGCTAAAGTGTTAGCATGGAGCACTGGAGTGAACTATCTACCGGGGACACGTGGATGATTTTGGATAGACTGACCAATGGACTAATGTCCTAAAAACCCGGCGTATTCCTTTAAGTCTGCGAAGGCTCTGAGAATCCCAGGCCTGGTTTCTCCCACAGATCTGCGTCTGTGTTGTTAAAACTCAGCAGACAGCGCTGTACAAATATAGCTGAGTAACTAGGCCTACTGCAAATAGAACAGAACTGAATTTAATCAAATCAACACAGCATGCTCTATGTTCCAACATTCACCCTCTGGCAACACCCCTCCTCTCGCTTCCTCTTCCTCTCCTGCTCTCTGTCTCTCCCTGTCTGTCTTCCTCTCGCTCCCCGTCTGTCTCCGCCTCTGTTTCTCTCTCTCCTCCTCACGCACGCACGCACACACACACACACACACACACACACACACACACACACACACACACACATACACCCCCAACTGTCCCTTTCTTTCTTTCTTTCCTTTCTATCTTTCTTTCTTTCTCTCTCTCTGTCTCTCTCTCTCTCTCTCTCTCCTCTCCCCACCACCTCCTTGCACAGCTCATGTTCATTAACCGCTCCATTGTATAGCAAACTACCTGGCTACAGGCAGATAAACACACACTCACGCACACGCATGCACAGCGGCAATATATCATTGTTCCCATCACCCGAACACTAAAGTATCTGTGCCATGAGTCATGACGTTAATCATTCTCTGCTACTCATTGACGAGCTTTCTGCAGGTTGTAATTATCTAATGATAGATGATTTTTCTAATGGCGTTGTCACACTATTTAGACAATGGGGAACACTAAGCTGGGAATAGAGCAGCCGCGGGACGCTGAGGGCTGGCCTGTGTCTCCCATGACACACTAGGACAGTTTATGAGACGCTTGTGGTGGTGTGTGTGTGTGTGTGTGTGTGTGTGTGTGTGTGTGTGTGTGTGTGTGCTTGCACTGCCTCTACCTCCTTAATTACAGTCTGTCATATAAGTCAACCTGCCAACCACCCACCCAGCCACCCAGCCATCCGGCCAGCAGCAGGCAGGCCCAGACAGGGTGAAGCAGCAGGCTGGTAAGCAGTCTGAACCACAGTGGCAGTGCAAACAGACCACAGTAAGACCACACCACAACCACACAGCACCCTGACATTTACAGCGCTGCACATGGCTGTCTGCGAGGAGAGGGAGGGAGGGAGGAGAGAGAGAGGAGAGAGAAGAAGAGAGGGAGGATGGAAGGGAAGGCACGGGGGGGTTGGGGAGGGAATTAAGGGCGGGAGAGGGGGGGGACAGGAAGGAGGGAGATGGTAGGAGGAAGAGAATGAGGGAGGAAGGACGAGAGAGAGGCAGGAAGGGAGAGAGAATGAGGGAAAGAGGACGGGAGGAAGAGATAAAAGAGGGGGAGGGAGGAAGGAAGAAAGGGATGGAGTGCTGTAGAGCTAAGAAGGAGAAAAAAGGAGGAACAGAAAGGGAGAGATGTGTGAAGAAGGCAGGAGGTAGACAGACCCAGAGCTCAGTTCCAGCATTTAAAAAACATGTATCCTTCCTTCTTCATCCCGCTACATCTTTCTATATTTACTACTGACAGCTGGTTTAGCAGTCAGAGATTTGGTGGACAGAAATTGACGAGGACAGAAGAAGGCTCTATTAAAATAGCCACCCACATAGACATCGCTAGGGAGGGATGATGCTAGTTTGTGTTCGCAGTAGAAAGCGTTTCCAAACTGCCAACTACTGTATTTAAACGACAACCTGGGTAAAAAATGAAACGTTTCGATTTTTAGATGTCGATGTTTAGATTTGATTCACCATCTACCAACAGGGGATGTGTTTCTTCCTGTTGGTTTTTCCACTCGGTCCCATGTGTATCTATACTTAGACACGTATCCTCTCCCATATACTACCATTCATCTCTGTTCTTTCGGAAACGTTACTTCCCGAAAACCGACGCGGACAGACCCAAATGCATTTCTAACAGCAGGAATGCGGGCTGGCAAGCTGACACCGGGTAGCACATCACAGATGACAGCTGAAAACCTCATATCTCTGAGGACTCAGCATTCCAGCAATTGAGCAAAACACAGCGTTTTACAGACTGACAACCATGCATTTCTGAAATTATAGACCTTGAATGGGTTCCATGGACCAGCGTAAAAAACTACTGGAAAAAACATAGGTACTTCCGATGTGTATAAAGTATAAGAATCCGGGTAATGAAATATCTTCCTTTTAATGTGTTTGAAACTTTTATTTTTAATTCAAAGAAAAGAAAAATGAAAACTAGAAGCTTTTTACATGATAGCAGTGGTGTGTTTGTGAACCAGGCAGAGAGGATATAGCATTAGCATTACTTGTTAGTGTGGCTAACTACAAGTTGACCATTATCTTGTCATTGGCACCCATGTGTTGCTCACTTTTAGGGGGCGACATCTGGGGGGGGGATGCAGCAAGAAATGAAATGTGGAAAGAGAGAGGATGGAGAGAGGGGGGAAGAGAGGAAGAGAACAACAAAAAAGAGCAAAATGAGAACATGAGAGGCAACAGAGATAGAGAGAGAGAGCGAGAGAGAGAGGAGTGACAGAAGAAGAGAGAGAGGGAGAAATAGAGAGAGTGAAAGAGAGAGCGAGCGATGGGGGGGGGGTTTATCAGGTATATCAGAGATAGAAACAGAAAGAGAGAATCAGATAAGGGTTCATGGCGTGAGGAGGAAGCAAGGCCACTATTGTAGTGTGGTAGCCTGAGGTGTTTTCATACTTGAGCTAGCGCTGATGGATGGAGGTCGTAAGCAGATGAATTAGTGATGAGGATCAGGATGAAAGTGCTTTCCAGAAACAACAGGGC